>JAULUF010000022.1:16720000-17080000 GCA_031834385.1 Semotilus atromaculatus
GTTTCCAGAGTTTTCGAGCACGTTAAGGGCCCCAAAAGTGCCAAAAAGGTAGTAAAATAATAAGAAGAATAATAATAATAAAAAGAATAATAAAATATAGCTGCGAGCAGCGATTACGGGCCCAAGCCGGTGGCACCGCAACCCCGGTGCCTTTAGTACCTAAAGGCACCGGGGTGGCGGTTCCGCCAGCTTTGGCCCTTCATCGCTGCTCGCAGCTATATTTATATATATATATATATATTATATATATATATATAAACGGCCCGGTGGCACCGCCACCCCGGTGCCTTTGGGGTTATTGTGCACGACGTGCAAAAACGTAACCCCGCTTTGACTGTCGAAAAGAAGTGTGCTGTAGAGCTTGCATCAGTGTGGGCTCTGCAAAAGTCCGCATCGAGGGCACATATCAACCACAAAGTATGCGTGAGCAACCTTCTGAAACCTAAAATGAAAAATGAGACACCCTACGGTCTCATGGATTTAACAGACACATGAAATAAGTACACAAGACCGAAAATTCATATGAAGTGTGCCATTTGGGGCAGGGCCTATGATCGTGAACCACAATAGCCACATATATGAGATAATTTAAATTTAGAATATTTTTTAATGTCATAGGATGTCATATGTCAATATGTTTTGTAGCACTTAAATGTGTAAATCCAGAAGCCTAGTATTTATCAGGAAGTCTTTGTCCTTTGCCTGTCAACCTGATTTGTCTCTGCCTTTTCTGTTCTGCCCTGTTTGCCATTGTTCACCCTGCCTGTCTTGACCATTCTTAATAAAAAGCTGCAAATGGATTCAAAAAGACAAGGCCTTAAACTTGAACAAGGATTAAACTCTTGTAACTGTAACAGACACCAAGGCACAATCACACACACACACACACACACACACACACACACACACACACACACACGCACGCAGTTTAAAAACAAAAAAATATTTATCCAACCTCATTTAAAAACAGTCTGTGAGTGCCATCTTTTGGACATTCATCATATTGCATTGGTTTTCATTTCTTGTCCTCAAACAGAGCACTAATCTGTTTATTTTGAAGTTAAACATTCTACATTTATTAAAAAAGAAACATCAAATGTGTTTTGAGTCATAGTATTATTTTATACAGAAATAAATTATTTGTAATTCAGATGAGAATAAAGTTAGTGTTTTACAATTTTAAGGAAAACAAATATATTGTTCTGAAATATAGCACATTCATTTTAAATTCATTCAGCTTCAATTACCAATACAATCTTAATTGTATTTAAAGCAAACTATACATTTAAAAGATCTGGGTTCTATGCATATTTTGTAATTTATAAAAATACAAAATTGTTATGCAAAAAGACAAGGCCTTAGAGATTTCTTTATCCTTTAATATAGGAAAAATCACACAGCAATGAAAGGCTTAATCTCTTGTCACTGTAACAGACAGCCAGCCACACACACACACACACACACACACATAAACACAGACACCAGCCCTCCCTCCCCCTCCCTCCCCACACAGACAGCCACACACACACACACACACACACACACACACACACACACACACAGAACATAGGCTACTCCGTCATTTTGTTCATAGAGGACATAATTCAAACTGCAAAGTGTTTAATTATATTTGTGGACACTCGCAACAAAGCACAACATTGTGCTTTTGTAAAGTAAATTCAAGCAATCCGCCTCCGAAATTTAAAATTAAACGAAAATGCTCACCTCTGCACGGGCATACCTAATATATTTATATATAAATACAATTGGCTTACCTGATTTTGAACACAAGAGGGCAGTATAGCCCTATGTATTACTTGATGTATTTATTTTTTGACTGAATAGCGCATTCTGGCTGTTTTAAAACTTGTACATTATTTTTAAATTGAAAACAAGAATAAAATGGGTTTAGTTTAGTGTTTCCTTTTTTGACATGATTTTTAATCCCTCGCCATAGCAAAACAATTTGAGATATTCAATTTCCGTTCACAATATAGCATCTTTAATGTATTTTCATCATGTTGAAAAAGTCTGGTGGGAATTAAATAAACCACTTAAAAGGAGTAAGTACAAATGTAGAGGCTGGATTTGCAAAACATCATTCATCATATTGCATTGGTTTTAATTTATTGTCCTCAAACAGAACACTAATCTATTTATAAAAGTTACACATTCTACATTGATTAAAAAAGAAACATCAAATATGTTTTTAGTCATAGTATTTTTTTATACAGAAATAAATTATTTGTAATTCAGATGAGAATAAAGTTAGTGTTTTACATTAAGGAAAACAAATATATTGTTCTGAAATATAGCACATTCATTTAAAATTCATTCAGCTTCAATTACCAATACAACCTTAATTGTATTTAAAGCAAACTATACATTTAAAAGATCTGGGTTCTATGCATATTTTGTCATTTAAAAAAATACAAAATTGTTATGCAAAAAGACAAGGCCTTAGAGATTTATTTATCCTTTAATGCAGGAAAAATCACACAGCAATGAAAGGCTTAATCTCTTGTCACTGTACAGACAGCCAGCCACACACACACACACACACACACACACACACACACACACACAAACAAACACAGACACCAGCCCTCCCTCCCCCTCCCTCCCTCCCTCCCTCCCCACACAGACAGCCACACACACACACACACACAGAATGGGGAGGGGGCCCTCTCTCTGTCAGAGAGAGACAGAGAGATACCATTTCAAGAAATCCACATTCAAACCACAATATCTGACGTTCTGAGGGTCGGAGATAATGACTTTAAATTAGAAAGTTGTTCGGCTTGAAGAGAAGAATATACACGCTGAGTTTTGTAACTGTAGGTGAAACTAACTAAGTTATAACACACTTTATATGTCCTTTTTTAGTCATGAAAATTCATTTCCTCGCCACGGCCAAACCGTTCGAGATATCAAAAATCCGTCCGCAATTTAGCATCCTCAATGTCTTGACTTCACGCACACCGAGTTTGGCGATGATTGAATGAATTGCCTAGGAGTAGTACTTCACATTCCACAGCAAGCGTTTTCCAAACCTTTTGGTATACCTTTGATACCAATCTTTCATTTGAAAGTCACGTGTCTAGTATCTGTAAAACCGCATTTTTCCATCTTAAAAATATATCTAAATTACGTCATATGCTCTCACTGACAAATGCGGAACAATTAGTTCATGCATTCATGACATCCAGGCTAGATTATTGTAATGCTCTTCTGGGTGGTTGCCCTGCACGCTTAATAAACAAACTACAGCTAGTTCAAAACGCAGCCGCTAGAGTTCTTACCAGAACCAGGAAGTATGACCATATTAGCCCGGTTCTGTCAACACTGCATTGGCTGCCTATTAAACATCGTATAAATTTTAAAATATTGCTGATTACTTACAAAGCACTAAATGGTTTAGCTCCCCAGTACTTGAGCGAGCTCTTAACGCATTATAGTCCTTCACGTCTATTGCGATCTCAAAATTCTGGCCAGTTGATAATACCTAGAATATCAAAATCGACTGCTGGCGGTAGATCCTTTTCCTATTTAGCACCAAAACTTTGGAACAATCTTCCTAACACAGTCCGGGAAGCAGATACAGTCTGTCAGTTTAAATCTAGACTAAAAACACATCTCTTTGGCTTAGCATACACATAACACATTATAGATTTCTATAATTCAATGTTAGGCTGCATAGTTTAGATCAGCCGGAACCGGGAACACTTCCCATAATTCCTGATGTACTTTGTACATCATAAGAAGGATGGCGTCTACGCTAATATTAGTCTCTGTTTATCCCGAGGTTTACCGCGAACCGCCGGATCCAGGCCATATCCAGATCTGAGGAAGGACCATCACATGGACACGATGACAACGCATCCCTGATGAGCCAGCCCATCAACACTGTGAAGGCCCATGAACACCTCAACACACTCATCTCCTCACCGGCCGGATGACCCAACCCAACCAGATGAACTGGATAAATATCATGAAAGTTCTGATCACATCTGACTCCTGACGTTATGCTGCCTAACTCATAATCATACACTGTTCGTTTGTTGGCCAAAGGAGGACTGGCCCCCTGACTGAGCCTGGGTTCTCCCAAGGTTTTTTTCTCCATTCTGTCACCTGATGGAGTTTTGGTTCCTTGCCACTGTTGCCTTTTTCGCCTCTCTTCGCCTTTGTTGCCATTGGCTTTTGGCTTGCTTAGTTGGGGACATTTAACATTTAATTTTGAATTTAACAATACTATTACAACATTGTTTTTCTGTTATCTCTGTAAAGCTGCTTTGAAACAATTTGAATTGTAAAAAGCGCTATATAAATAAAGGTGACTTGACTTGACTTGACTATAATAGCCGACTTCCTGTTGGGCTGGCGTAAAACTTGACCGGGGTTAAGATGTTCGGCCCGATGAGATCTATATGTGTACTGAGTTTCATATTAATTCATGCAAGCGTGTTGGATATATGGACCAAATTGTCGGACCCCGTTCAAGGGGGCGCTGTTGAGCCCCCCTGCCACGCCCGGGTACCAGCTTCAGCCCGGCCCTGATGGCCGTGGGTTCTGACCTGTGTGCAAAATTTCAAGCGTTTTTGAGCACGTTAAGAGCCCCAAAAGCCCTTGAAACCTTGAAATCCATTAAAAGCAATAGACAAATCCCTCACACACAGAGACAGAGAGAGAGGGAGAGAAAATTCTCAGAAACATCCATATCAATAATCCTTTCACAAGTCTACATCTGGCGTGTGTTTACATTATACACATAAAGTTTGAAGCAAATCGGGTAAAAATAAGAGGGTGATTTCAAAGCATTTTGAAAGTGACACACTTCCTGCTGCCAGTTGGTGGCGCTATAACATTGACTCACAATAGTCACATCCATGTGATCGGACTCTTACAACGAACACACTGCTGAAGTTTCATCAAGATCAGTTAATGTATGCAGAAGTTATAACACACTTCCTGTTTCCATTATTCGCCATGAATTCGTTTCCTCGCCACGGCCAAACCGTTCGAGATATCAAAAATCCCCTCGCAACTTTTCATCGTCAATCTCTTGACTTCATGCTGACCGAGTTTCGTGGCGATTGGTTAAATTCTCTAGGAGGAGTATATCGAATTCCATTGCATGCGTTTTCCAAACAACCCTTAATAGACGACTTCCTGTTGGGCTGGGGTAAAAAGTAAAAGTACAAAGGATATATGAACCGATGAGATCTATATGTGTACCGAGTTTCATATTATTACATGCAAGCGTGTTTGATTTATGGACCAAGTTTTCGGACCCCGTTCCAGGGGGCGCTGTCGAGCCCCCCTGCCACGCCCAGGTACCAGCTTCAGCCCAGCCCTGATGGCCACGGGTTCTGACCCATGTGCAAAGTTTCAAGAGTTTTTGAGCATGTTAAGGGCCCCAAAATTGCCCAAATAGTCGTAAGAAAAATATAGAAAATGACTTTCCAAACCCATAATAACCGACTTCCTGTTGGGCTGACGTAAAACTTAGAGCGCGAAAGTTGTTCGGCCCGATGAGATCTATAAGTGTACCGAGTTTCAGATTATTACATGCAAGCGTGTTTGATATATGGACAAGTGTTCAAAACCCGTTCCAGGGGGCGCTGTCGAGCCCCCCTGCCACGCCCGGGTACCAGCTTCAGCCCGGCCCTGATGGCCGCGGGTTCTGATCTGTGTGCAAAGTTTCCAGAGTTTTCGAGCACGTTAAGGGCCCCAAAAGTGCCAAAAAGGTAGTAAAATAATAAGAATAAGAATAAATATAGCTGCGAGCAGCGATTACGGGCCCAAGCCGGTGGCACCGCAACCCCGGTGCCTTTAGTACCTAAAGGCACCGGGGTGGCGGTTCCACCGGCTTTGGCCCTTCATCGCTGCTCGCAGCTATATTTATATATATATATATATATAAACAGCCCGGTGGCACCGCCACCCCGGTGCCTTTGGGGTTATTGTGCACAACGTGCAAAAACGTAACCCCGCTTTGACTGTCGAAAAGAAGTGTGCTGTAGAGCTTGCATCAGTGTGGGCTCTGCAAAAGTCCGCATCGAGGGCACATATCAACCACAAAGTATGCGTGAGCAACCTTCTGAAACCTAAAATGAAAAATGAGACACCCTACGGTCTCATGGATTTAACAGACACATGAAATAAGTACACAAGACCGAAAATTCATATGAAGTGTGCCATTTGGGACAGGGCCTATGATTGTGAACCACAATAGCCACATATATGAGATAATTTAAATTTAGAATATTTTTTAATGTCATAGGATGTCATATGTCAATATGTTTTGTAGCACTTAAATGTGTAAATCCAGAAGCCTAGTATTTATCAGGAAGTCTTTGTCCTTTGCCTGTCAACCTGATTTGTCTCTGCCTTTTCTGTTCTGCCCTGTTTGCCATTGTTCACCCTGCCTGTCTTGACCATTCTTAATAAAAAGCTGCAAATGGATTCAAAAAGACAAGGCCTTAAACTTGAACAAGGATTAAACTCTTGTAACTGTAACAGACACCAAGGCACAATCACACACACACACACACACACACACACGCACGCAGTTTAAAAAAAAAAAAATATTTATCCAACCTCATTTAAAAACAGTCTGTGAGTGCCATCTTTTGGACATTCATCATATTGCATTGGTTTTCATTTCTTGTCCTCAAACAGAGCACTAATCTGTTTATTTTTAAGTTAAACATTCTACATTTATTAAAAAAGAAACATCAAATGTGTTTTGAGTCATAGTATTATTTTATACAGAAATAAATTATTTGTAATTCAGATGAGAATAAAGTTAGTGTTTTACAATTTTAAGGAAAACAAATATATTGTTCTGAAATATAGCACATTCATTTTAAATTCATTCAGCTTCAATTACCAATACAATCTTAATTGTATTTAAAGCAAACTATACATTTAAAAGATCTGGGTTCT
This sequence comes from Semotilus atromaculatus, assembly GCA_031834385.1. Lineage (NCBI taxonomy): Eukaryota > Metazoa > Chordata > Actinopteri > Cypriniformes > Leuciscidae > Semotilus > Semotilus atromaculatus. The sequence goes on from JAULUF010000022.1 coordinate 16,726,949, forward strand.
ATGCATATTTTGTAATTTATAAAAATACAAAATTGTTATGCAAAAAGACAAGGCCTTAGATATTTCTTTATCCTTTAATATAGGAAAAATCACACAGCAATGAAAGGCTTAATCTCTTGTCACTGTAACAGACAGCCAGCCACACACACACACACACACATAAACACAGACACCAGCCCTCCCTCCCCACACAGACAGCCACACACACACACACACACACACACACACACACACACACACACACACACAGAACATAGGCTACTCCGTCATTTTGTTCATAGAGGACATAATTCAAACTGCAAAGTGTTTAATTATATTTGTGGACACTCGCAACAAAGCACAACATTGTGCTTTTGTAAAGTAAATTCAAGCAATCCGCCTCCGAAATTTAAAATTAAACGAAAATGCTCACCTCTGCACGGGCATACCTAATATATTTATATATAAATACAATTGGCTTACCTGATTTTGAACACAAGAGGGCAGTATAGCCCTATGTATTACTTGATGTATTTATTTTTTGACTGAATAGCGCATTCTGGCTGTTTTAAAACTTGTACATTATTTTTAAATTGAAAACAAGAATAAAATGGGTTTAGTTTAGTGTTTCCTTTTTTGACATGATTTTTAATCCCTCGCCATAGCAAAACAATTTGAGATATTCAATTTCCGTTCACAATAGAGCATCTTTAATGTATTTTCATCATGTTGAAAAAGTCTGGTGGGAATTAAATAAACCACTTAAAAGGAGTAAGTACAAATGTAGAGGCTGGATTTGCAAAACATCATTCATCATATTGCATTGGTTTTAATTTATTGTCCTCAAACAGAACACTAATCTATTTATAAAAGTTACACATTCTACATTGATTAAAAAAGAAACATCAAATATGTTTTTAGTCATAGTATTTTTTTATACAGAAATAAATTATTTGTAATTCAGATGAGAATAAAGTTAGTGTTTTACATTTTTAAGGAAAACAAATATATTGTTCTGAAATATAGCACATTCATTTAAAATTCATTCAGCTTCAATTACCAATACAACCTTAATTGTATTTAAAGCAAACTATACATTTAAAAGATCTGGGTTCTATGCATATTTTGTCATTTAAAAAAATACAAAATTGTTATGCAAAAAGACAAGGCCTTAGAGATTTATTTATCCTTTAATGCAGGAAAAATCACACAGCAATGAAAGGCTTAATCTCTTGTCACTGTACAGACAGCCAGCCACACACACACACACACACACACACACACACACACACACACACACATAAACACAGACACCAGCCCTCCCTCCCTCCCTCCCTCCCTCCCTCCCTCCCCACACAGACAGCCACACACACACACACACACAGAATGGGGAGGGGGCCCTCTCTCTGTCAGAGAGAGACAGAGAGATACCATTTCAAGAAATCCACATTCAAACCACAATATCTGACGTTCTGAGGGTCGGAGATAATGACTTTAAATTAGAAAGTTGTTCGGCTTGAAAAGAAGAATATACACGCTGAGTTTTGTAACTGTAGGTAAAACTAACTAAGTTATAACACACTTTATATGTCCTTTTTTAGTCATGAAAATTCATTTCCTCGCCACGGCCAAACCGTTCGAGATATCAAAAATCCGTCCGCAATTTAGCATCCTCAATGTCTTGACTTCACGCACACCGAGTTTGGCGATGATTGAATGAATTGCCTAGGAGTAGTACTTCACATTCCACAGCAAGCGTTTTCCAAACAACCTATAATAGCCGACTTCCTGTTGGGCTGGCGTAAAACTTGACCGGGGTTAAGATGTTCGGCCCGATGAGATCTATATGTGTACTGAGTTTCATATTAATTCATGCAAGCGTGTTGGATATATGGACCAAATTGTCGGACCCCGTTCAAGGGGGCGCTGTTGAGCCCCCCTGCCACGCCCGGGTACCAGCTTCAGCCCGGCCCTGATGGCCGTGGGTTCTGACCTGTGTGCAAAATTTCAAGCGTTTTTGAGCACGTTAAGAGCCCCAAAAGCCCTTGAAACCTTGAAATCCATTAAAAGCAATAGACAAATCCCTCACACACAGAGACAGAGAGAGAGGGAGAGAAAATTCTCAGAAACATCCATATCAATAATCCTTTCACAAGTCTACATCTGGCGTGTGTTTACATTATACACATAAAGTTTGAAGCAAATCGGGTAAAAATAAGAGGGTGATTTCAAAGCATTTTGAAAGTGACACACTTCCTGCTGCCAGTTGGTGGCGCTATAACATTGACTCACAATAGTCACATCCATGTGATTGGACTCTTACAACGAACACACTGCTGAAGTTTCATCAAGATCAGTTAATGTATGCAGAAGTTATAACACACTTCCTGTTTCCATTATTCGCCATAAATTCGTTTCCTCGCCACGGCCAAACCGTTCGAGATATCAAAAATCCCCTCGCAACTTTTCATCGTCAATCTCTTGACTTCATGCTGACCGAGTTTCGTGGCGATTGGTTGAATTCTCTAGGAGGAGTATATCGAATTCCATTGCATGCGTTTTCCAAACAACCCTTAATAGACGACTTCCTGTTGGGCTGGGGTAAAAAGTAAAAGTACAAAGGATATATGAACCGATGAGATCTATATGTGTACCGAGTTTCATATTATTACATGCAAGCGTGTTTGATTTATGGACCAAGTTTTCGGACCCCGTTCCAGGGGGCGCTGTCGAGCCCCCCTGCCACGCCCAGGTACCAGCTTCAGCCCAGCCCTGATAACCGCGGGTTCTGACCCATGTGCAAAGTTTCAAGAGTTTTTGAGCACGTTAAGGGCCCCAAAATTGCCCAAATAGTCGTAAGAAAAATATAGAAAATGACTTTCCAAACCCATAATAACCGACTTCCTGTTGGGCTGACGTAAAACTTAGAGTGCGAAAGTTGTTCGGCCCGATGAGATCTATAAGTGTACCGAGTTTCAGATTATTACATGCAAGCGTGTTTGATATATGGACAAGTGTTCAAATCCCGTTCCAGGGGGCGCTGTCGAGCCCCCCTGCCACGCCCGGGTACCAGCTTCAGTCCGGCCCTGATGGCCGTGGGTTCTGATCTGTGTGCAAAGTTTCAAGAGTTTTCGAGCACGTTAAGGGCCCCAAAAGTGCCCAAAAGGTAGTAAAATAATAATAAAAAGAATAAGAAGAATAAATAATCCTAAGGAAAACAATAGGGCCTTCGCCTTTTCAAGGCTTGGGCCCTAATAATAAAAAGAATAATAAATAATCCTTAGGAAAACAATAGGGCCTTCGCCTTTTCAGGCTTGGGCCCTAATAATCCTTAGGAAAACAATAGGGCCTTCGCCTTTTCAGGCTTGGGCCCTAATAATCCTTAGGAAAACAATAGGGCCTTCGCCTTTTCAAGGCTTGGGCCCTAATAATCCTTAGGAAAACAATAGGGCCTTCGCCTTTTCAGGCTTGGGCCCTAATAATAATCCTTAGGAAAACAATAGGGCCTTCGCCTTTTCAGGCTTGGGCCCTAACTAGAACCTAACGTTCCTATAACCTTTTTTTTCGCGTGTTCCGACCGGACTAAGTTGGGGATTTTTTAGTTCCTCAGACCGTAGTTCCTATAACTCTTTCAGTACCTAGTCTAGAGCGAGGACTTTTTTAGTTCCCTTTCCTCTAGGTCTACGTTGATTGGTTCAACTTATAAGTCACGCCCAGTGTCAACACATTTTATTCACTGTCTGTAGCAATTCGCCTATGTATGCTATGCTAACTCGTAACATAACGCATTCAATCTGTTTATTTTTAAGTTACACATTCTACATTGATTAAAAAAGAAACATCAAAAGTGTTTTTAGTCAGAGTATTATTTCATACAGAAAAAAAAATATTTGTAATTCAGATGAGAATGAGGTTAGTGTTTTAAAATTTTAAGGAAAACAAATATATTGAAATATAGCACATGGATTTTAAATTCATTCAGCTTCAATTACCAAAACAATCTTACTTTTATTTAAAGCAAACTATACATTTAAAAGATGGGGGTTATATGCATATTTTGTCATTTAAAAAAAATACAAAAATTGTTATGCGAAAAGACAAGGACTTAGAGATTTCTTTATCCTTTAATGCAGGAAAAATCATACAGCCAGCCACACACACACACATAAACACAGACACCAACCCTCTCTCCCTCCCCTCCCCTCTGCTCCCCTCCCCACACAGACACACGCACACACACACAGAGAGAATGGCAGGGGGCACAAGAAATCCATTCAAACTACAATATCTGACTTTCTGTTGCTCAGAGCTAATGACTTTAAATTAGAAAATTGATCGGCTTTATGAGAACAATATCCGTGGCAAGTTTTGTAACTGTAGGTAAAACGAGCAAAGTAATAACACACTTTATGTGTCCTTTTTTAGTCATAAAATTCATTTCCTCGCCACGGCCAAACCGTTCGAGATATCAAAAATCCGTCTGGAATTTAGCATCCTCAATGTCTTGACTTCATGCTGACCGAGTTTGGTTGGAATCCGATCAATTCCCAAGGAGAATTAAATCGAATTTCAGGGGTATGCGTTTCCAAACAAACCATAATAGCCGGCTTCCTGTTGGACTGTCGTAAAACTTAGAGCACGAAAGTTGTTCAACCCAATGAGATCTATAAGTGTACCGAGTTTCATATTATTACATGCAAGTGTGTTTGACTTATGGAAAAGTGTTCGAATCCCAGTCCAGGGGGCGCTGTCGAGCCGCCCTGCCACGCCCGGGTACCAGCTTCAACCCGCCCTGATGGCCGCGGGTTCTGACCCGTGTGCAAAGTTTCAAGAGTTTTAGAGGATGTTAAGGGCCCCAAAAGCCTCTGAAACCTTGAACAACAATAATTAAAAGCATTCTCACTCAAACAGACACATCCCCCTCCCCCACAGACACAGAGGTACGCAGAGAGAGGGAGAGAGTGACAGAGATTACTCCGAAACATCCACATTCAAACCAAAATATCTGACTTTATTTTGTTCGGAGCCAAAATCTGTAAATTAGAAAGTTGTCCGGCTTGATCTGAACAATATTCCTACCGAGTTTTATGATTGCAGGTAAAACTATGAAACTAACCCTCTCACTTTTGTCAAAAGGTGGCGCTACTGAGCCCCTGCACCACGTCCGTTCCTGAAACTTTGCACATGTCTACTGGCTAATAAATATGACATGTCTGTCGAGTTTCATGCAATTTCAAGCATGCTAAGAGTCTCAAAAGCATCCTAAAAGAATTTTAAAGTATGATGCGTTGCCACGGCAACAGTATCAAAGATATCAAGAATCCATTCACAGGTCTACATCTGCCGTATGTTTACATTATACAGATGAAGTTTGAAGCAAATTGGGTTCAAATAAGAGGGTGATTTCACAGCATTTTGAAAGTGACACACTTCCTGCTGCCAGTTGGTGGCGCTATAACTTTGACTCACAATAGTCACATCCATGTGATCGTCCTCTTACAACGAACACACTGCTGAAGTTTCATTAAGATCAGTTAATGTATGCAGAAGTTATAACACACTTCCTGTTTCACGTTTCTCGCCATAATTTCATTTCCTCGCCACGGCCAAACCGTTCGAGATATCAAAAATCCGCTGGCAATTTTTCATCCTCAATGTCTTGACTTCATGCTGACCGAGTTTCGTAGCATTTCTTTGAATTCTCTAGGAGAAGTACTTTAAATTCCATTGCATGCGTTTTACAAACAACCCTAAATAGCCGACTTCCTGTTGGGCTGAGGTAAAAAGTAAGAGCATGAAGTATATATGAACCGATGAGATCTATATGTGTACCGAGTTTCATATTCTTACATGCAAGCGTGTTTGATTTATGGACCAAGTTTTCGGACCCCGTTCCAGGGGGCGCTGTCGAGCCCCCCTGCCACGCCCGGGTACCATCTTCAGCCCGGCCCTGATGGCCGCGGGTTCTGACCCGTGTGCAAAGTTTCAAGAGTTTTCGTGCACGTTAAGAGCCCCAAAAGTGCCCGAATAGTCGTAAGAAAAATAAAAGAGAAAAAAAAAAAATAATAATAATCCTAAGGAAAACAATAGGGCCTTCGCCCTTTCAGGGCTTGGGCCCTAATAATCCTAAATAATAATCCTTAGGAAAACAATAGGGCCTTCGCCTTTTCAGGCTTGGGCCCTAATAATAATCCTTAGGAAAACAATAGGGCCTTCGCCTTTTCAGGCTTGGGCCCTAATAATAATAAAGAATAATCCTTAGGAAAACAATAGGGCCTTCGCCTTTTCAAGGCTTGGGCCCTAATAAATAATAATCCTTAGGAAAACAATAGGGCCTTCGCCTTTTCAAGGCTTGGGCCCTAATAAAGAATAATCCTTAGGAAAACAATAGGGCCTTCGCCTTTTCAGGCTTGGGCCCTAATAATCCTTAGGAAAACAATAGGGCCTTCGCCTTTTCAAGGCTTGGGCCCTAATAATAAACAGAGCAATTCCAAGAGGGTCCTCACACCATCGGTGCTCAGGCCCTAATAATCCTAAGGAAAACAATAGGGCCTTCGCCTTTTCAAGGCTTGGGCCCTAATAATCCTAAGGAAAACAATAGGGCCTTCGCCTTTTCAAGGCTTGGGCCCTAATAATCATAATAATAAAGAATAATCCTTAGGAAAACAATAGGGCCTTCGCCTTTTCAAGGCTTGGGCCCTAATAATCCTAAGGAAAACAATAGGGCCTTCGCCTTTTCAAGGCTTGGGCCCTAATAATAATCCTTAGGAAAACAATAGGGCCTTCGCCTTTTCAAGGCTTGGGCCCTAATAAATAATCCTAAGGAAAACAATAGGGCCTTCGCCTTTTCAAGGCTTGGGCCCTAATAAATAAGAAGAAGAATAAATAATCCTAAGGAAAACAATAGGGCCTTCGCCTTTTCAATGCTTGGGCCCTAATAATAAATAAGAAGAATAATAAATAATCCTAAGGAAAACAATAGGGCCTTCGCCTTTTCAAGGCTTGGGCCCTAATAAATGCTCATTAGGGGGCGTCAAGGACTAAACAAAAAGACTTTCTTGGTTCCAAATGCTGTTCCTGATTCCTTTTGATTTGATTCAAATTTTTGATTCCTTTATGCAATCGCCACAAAAACTTTTCCAGATGCAGCTCACATGTAGAGGGACTTTTCTTTCCTGAGTTATTCCATGTCAAATAAGAAAGATATGCAAAATCAAAATATATATATTTATAATATTTTGTCTTTTCTCAGTAGTTTCTCAGCATGAGAATGTCATAATGTAATGTATATAATGTAATGTTTATTTAAAAAAAAAAAATTAAAAAGTGTTCTATCAAACAATACCTACCTTTTGACTCTCCTTGATATAGTTTTGGAGTTATGAGTCTTTTGTTTTGTGTGTCACTCAGAAAACAACAATTTTATAAATGCCTTCCAAATGCGTGAGGACTAAACAAAAAGGCTACCTTTCTTCCAAATCCTGTAACTTTTGAGTACTTTATGCTATCACCACAAACTTTGATCCAGATGCAGCTCACATTTAGGGGAACTTCACCAAAAAAGAATTTACCCCTAATGTATTTCCTTCCCAAGTTATTGTATGTCAAAAAATTAAGATTACAATTAAAATTTTTATATATACTCCTCGGCAGGAGAATGTTCAAATGTAATGTAATTTGTATTATTTGAAAAGTGTTCTATCAAACTATACCTTCCTTTTGACTCTCCTTGCAATAGTTTTGGAGATATGAGTCTTTAGTTTTGTGTGTCACTCAGAAAAAAAACTCTAAAAATACCCTCAGGGCTTAAGGGGTTAAAAAGTGAGCAGTGCGTCAAAACAACGGAGCCATACACACCACAAGCGCTCAGGGCTCATTTATGATAATGATCTTTTGCCACTATATGCGGTAATATTTGTATCTAACACCAACTTTCACTACAACGCTGCAGAAAATGAGAATGCAGCAATCTTTGTACCATTAAAACTTCCTGCAAGTTTCATAGCTTAAGACATCCTCCCCATTATAAACAAACAATTGATTTAATCAAGCTCTAAATACAGTTCGTTGTGGATCCATGGTATGAAGTGACGTCACGGTACGAAGTGACGTACCAGTCGGTTGCATATGACCGCCTCAAGCGCAGGACAACTACGCATCATTTCGCATCATTGCATCGTTGTCGCGCGGCTCGCGCCCATAGGTGTTCAGTCGACGTACAGCGAGTGGGCAGGGGAATACGCTGACATGAGGGGAAAATGGATGCAGTTTATTTTTTGTGGACGTCCCAGTCACGGCAGTGTTAATATAAGCATGTGTTCTCTACATTTCAAGGATTACTATTTTGAGAACAAATCGCAGTATGATGCTGGCTTTGCCAGAAAACCTTTGCTTAAAGATCAGGCTGTACCCACTATTCTGGGCCCAACAACGATGCCGCAAACTAAAAGTAATGTATTTCATCTTAAAACTACTTTTTATGCATAAAGCCTAGTTCACACTACATGATTTTAAAACGTCGGGCTGAACTGTGCAGTTCACACTACATGACTTGCTCTCTGTGAAATCAGGAGTGTTCAAGTTGTTGAGCTGTTCACACCACACGACACAACGTGATTGATCCACAACAGGAGATAACGCACTACACGAGTTGACAACAACTCTGTCACCCAACGATTCTATCTTGTCTACAAACCACGTTTTGTCACGAAAAATCACGCTATAAAAAGAACCGGAAATGACGCGAAACAGCAGAACGCAACACGCGAATATGGACATCAGACAGAAACTAGTGCTGCAAACTGTTTGCGCGATGATTTGCTCTGAGAAAATATATACACTCTACAACTTCATTTTAAAAAAGAACACCCAGAACATCAACATTGTGGACATCGGCAATATACAGTTGACTTTCCTTTTTCCTAAAAGTATTTTAGTAAAACCTATGATTACAAACAGGGATATACTTCTGAAAAGCATAAGTAATTCTATTTTTAAGTCTACACATACTTGTATGTTTAATCTCTGAGGTTGAGTCGTGCGACAGCTCTGGATATCTAGCATGCTAGATATTTTTCTGGGCTCGGCGACGCGTCTGCGAGGGTCTTTGATGCGTTGTTGGCTCTTTCATACTAACCGATTGGCGAGCGTACATCGCCCGCTAATCCCCAGCGATTTGCACGCAATAACACCCTGACCTGTCGGCGAGCTCAACGATTTGCAAATCGGGCTTAAATCGGGTTCAAAATCATGTAGTGCGAACTAGGCTTAAGCAGCACTGACGATAGCCAATCATAACAGTAGGCGTTAACACTGAACTCTTAAAGGGGAAACACCCCCAAAACAGACTGTTTGAATCAGAGGATGAGAAAAGGTCATAAATCACTAAATTTTAAAAGGTTTTTGTCCAAAAAACTATAGTAGTACTATAATTGCACCAAAGGGAACATAATAAAACTAAAAAGCCATGTCATGACCCCTTTAAGAGAACAATTCTGAACCCTACTCACTCAACAGTAATAGAGTGCCGAAGTTATGACGTCACTTTGTAGGACAACTCGGAAGCTAGCGGCGCATGGGTTCCCTCGATCGAAAAGCTATACATTTTCCCCATAGACTTTTGGAAAAACGCAAAAAATACGATCTGTGTTCAACAAAGAGTTGTGACCCTTACACGTTTTGTCTATCAAGATAATCTTTACAAGGTAATCCAAAATTTATACATTTTGAAGCCTAAATAAAGCCGTCAGATATAAAATGATAACGGTAAAAAGTTTAAAAAACCACAAGCAGGTTATAACTGGTGTGTTTTATGTCATAGATCAAAACGTGAAAATATTAAGAGGCTTTGTTAACCACAGACCTTATTTCAGGCGATTTAGCAAAAACCCATTCAAAAAACCCATAGACTTTAGGGCGAGGGAACCGGAAGTCCTAAAATGCTAACTCACTTCCGCGTTTTGGCCTACAAAGTGGCGTTAAAACTTCGGCACTCTATTAAAAATAGAGTGGGCAAACATATGAAAATTAATGTAAAAAAGAATTAAACAACCACTAAAGATGTGAATACAGGGCAGTGCACAGACCAAAGTAAGAAAAAAGTTTGTTCAGCTACCTAAACAGGGACATTCCATAGATTTCTATTATTTTTATATACAGCTAATAATAAATACATTAACTAAACCCGAAACCTAGAAGAAAACTTTTTTTTTTTTTTTTACAATTGAACAAAATATATATATTTAGTAGTTTTCACAAATGAGGACTTCCCAAAAGGGAGGTTTTGTCCGATTTAACTCTATTCCACGTTCAAATGTGTCCCCAAAATATGGTTAAGTAGGAACGCAATAGCCTGGCTCCGGTCTCCAACGTACTTTTGCTCAATTTTCATTTTCCTTCAGTACTATGTCTGGGTTTGTGGTGGGTTTGTGGTATATTCGTGGGCCCCCACCCCCCACCCCCCACCTATCAACTTGATCTTGATCAAGTGCGGCTCTTTTTATTGACGATGTTCATTTATAGTAGCATTACGGATATTTCACGTCATGTTCGAATGCATATTCGATTATCGAATAAAAAGTGACAGCCCTAGTGCACACCAATACTGCACTATTTTGATCAAATTTATAATTTACAATTGATTGAGTTAAATATGATTAATTGTGCAACACTGGTCAACCCATTAAACTGCTAAACCATTCTGTGACACAGACAAGTTCAATAACCAGCAGAACACGAGCAAAACACTACCATCAAAAACAAACTCCACAGCAGAGGAGTTTTTGAAGATGCACCATTGCAGAATATAGGGTGTGCTTGTATTACCTGTGACTTTTTTCTCATTGTCATCATAGTTGCTAGAGGTGAGGAGGTGTCCAAAGATCAGTGCAGGCACGTACATCTTCTCATCTTTGTGTTCAACAACAGGAATTCCCTTCCCATTATTCCACACAGCGATGGTGTTGGACTCTCTTTTAGAACCAGGAGAACAAGACATTACAACGCAAAGAAACAGAATTTTCAAATTGTGTTTTCCAACACGATCAGGCTGTTGCTACAATATTATAAAAAATTCAAATATATTTAAAATTCTGTAGTATGTCTTTCTGTGTTTAAGAAAAGAATAGTATACAAAACATCTGCCTAGGACAGTTTAGCATTATAAAAATATTTGTCAAAAGAAAGTGACTAAATCTGCTAAATCTGTCTATTAGGAGACAGCAAACACAGACAGATGCAGTGTGTGTGTGTGTGTGTGTGCCTGTGTGTGTGTGTGTGCCTGCGTGCGTGCGTGTGTGCATGCGTGCGTTTGTGTGTACATGGTTTATGAAAACAAAATTGTGTACTTTTACACCGGTATTACAACTTAAACACTTCTGTGTCCCCGTAAACCAAACATACAAAAAGGTAAAGCTTTGGAATATGATCATTTTTACGATGAAAGGAGAGAGGTTGTCATATAAAAGCTGGTAAATAAATAAGCTGAAAGAGAAAGAATTTTAATTGTGTGTTTATCAATTAAAGATTTGGGGGTCATGATGCATCGAGAATCATATAATAATCGAATAGTTACCCTCTAAATTCTAATTAAATTTGCAAGATTCACACCTCTGCTACATGGTGTGTTTTTCATTCCAAAAACACCACAGGGTTTCTGTATGGGTTATGTTTAGGGGTTAGTTTAGGGTTAGGGATTGAAAATATGATAAGCTCAGTATAAAAACCATTATTTATATGGAGAGTCGCCATAAACCACATATGCAGGTGTGTGTGCGTGATGGAGGTTAAGTGAATGTGAAATGAGCAGACATGGGACTTTATTAGATCGTAACACCCACTGCATGCTCTCCCAAGAATCAATCACATCAACATTTTGCCACTGCAGTAGTCAACTGTCTACCAGCACCAACATTTACTTGATATAAGAGCATTTAGAGTCAGAGTCTTTAATCAGAGCAGATGTGAATGAGACTGTTAAAGCTGCACTCACGGGTCGATGGTGATTTTGATGGTGGTCATGTTCTTGTCTCTTTGTTTGTTATCAGCTGCATTGACTGATGGTAAATAAAAAATCACTGGTTACAGCATGAAAGATCACAGACATTTATCATACAGATGCTGGAAAATAGAAGATTACCTATAAAACAATCCTAAGAGTGATAATATCTATATTATTACTACTAGTGATAGTATTAATAAGAAAAATAACGCATTTCAAAATTATATAAAAAAATAATAATAATTGTACTGCAAAATGTTGACATAAACTGCAGAAACATTCAGAATTCTCTTAAACATTGTCAGCTGACTAAAGCAAATAGTATAGTACTTATTTAGTGTAGCAATATTTACTTTACTCCATAGAATATTACTAAAACATTTAAATATATGAAAAATTACATGCTGACTTATAGTATCTCACAAGTGAGTACACCCCTCACATTTCAGCAAACATTTTATTATATCTTCTCATGGGACAATACTATAGAAATTAGTAAATTACAGCTGGTCAAAACGCAGCAGCTCGAGTTCTTACCAGAACCAGGAAGTATACTAACCTGCTTCTGTCAACACTGCATTGGCTCCCTATTAAACATCGTATACATTTTTAAATATTGCTGATTACTTACAAAGCACTAAATGGTTTAGCTCTGCAGTACTTGAGCGAGCTCTTAACGCATTATAGTTTGTTAAGCATTATATTTGTTATAGCATTATATAACTAACATTATAGTCATTATAGTCGCAGTATAGTAATCTATTGCGATCTCAAAATTCGGGCCAGTTGATAATACCTAGAATATCAAAATCGACTGCTGGCGGTAGATCCTTTTCCTATTTAGCACCAAAACTTTGGAACAGTCTTCCTAACATTGTCCGGGAAGCAGACACACTCTGTCAGTTCAAAGCTAGACTAAAGGCACATCTCTTTGACCTTAGTATACACATAACACACTATAGACTTCTATATTTCAATGTTAGGCTGCATAGATTAGGTCAGCCGGAACCGGGAACACTTCCCATAAATCCTGATGTACTTGTTACATCATAAGAAGAATGGCATCTACTCTAATATTAGTCTCTCTGTTTATCCCAAGGTTTACCGCAGTCCGGCGGATCCAGGCCGTATCCAGATCTGATGAAAGACCTGGGCCTGTACGCAGCGACAACCGAAGTGTCAACTAGTCCCTCCCCTGTGAAGGCCTCTCTCCCATCCCTTACCTCTCTATAGATAAAGCGTTGTCGGGATAGTTCCGGTTCACGTGGCTACGCCAAAGTGATAAAAAATTCTGTATTATAAATTTGAAGGCCAGACACGTAGTTTGTTGAGGGTTGGTTTTTAAGGGAAGGACTACATGCCTGCGTATATTAAAATGTGCATACCTATAGAATGAACTCTTAATATGCATGTGCACGCCATCAGCGTTCTCGCAGGTTCGCGTTTTTCAAAGTTTATGTAGAGAGAACTTAAGAGTTTTCTGTTAAAACGGTGTCATGTTAGCTGCCCCTAAGTTAATAACTACTGATCGTTGCAACGGAACTTAATCAATCAAAATTAACTTTAGCTGGAAAATAACTTTATTCTAGAGCTGCTATAAAGCCAAAACAATCTCTGTTACTTTAATTTCCTATTATCATTGTAAAGCCGCTTTGGAACAATCTACATTGTTAAAAGCTGTATAATTGAAGATGACTTGACTTGACTTGTATAGCACTATATATTTACTGTCCTCTGAAAATAACTCAACATACTATTATTAATATACTAATACTATACTATTATTGTCAAAATAGCTGGCAACAAAAGTGAATACACCCTAAGTGACCATGTCAAAACTGTGTTCAAAGTGTCAATATTTTGTGTGAGCACCATTATTATCTAGCACTGCCTTAATCCTCCTAGGCATGGAATTCAGCAGAGCTGCACAGGTTGTCTTCCGCTTCTCCATAATGACATCATGGAGCTGCTGTTAGAGACATGGTTCTTCTCCACCTTCCGCTTGAGGATGCCCCACAGATGCTCAATAGGGTTCAGGTCTGGAGACACACTTGCAGCCTCTTCGGCCAACACTGGGGGCGCTGCAGCCTCTTCGGCCAACACTAGGGGCGCAACAGGGAGAGTGGACGGCTCTGGGACCACCAGACTTCTTAAGACGGAGGAAGCCTTCCTTTTCTTCTTCCGCTTACGTCTGCAAGGCGATGGCGTGGAGATTGCTGCCTCTAAGGGAAATGCAGCATTCACGGCCACCTCTGGGGGAAATGCAGCATTCACAGGTGCCTCAGGATAGGTGGCAGATGAGGTGGACCCGTTCTTCCTCCCTCTCTCCAATGGTGTCATCGGAGGACTGGGGATCTGGCAGTTTGTGAGGTGAATGGGAGGTGGGCCAAGAGGTGGAAGACCACCCTCTTCCCCACGGTTGTAGACGAACCCCACAAACTGCCATAAGGACAAAATCCCCAGCATTGCCATCTCCCAGGCGCTGACAGGCTCATTCAGGCCACTGTTAAAAATGTCTTTAAGCGCAGCGTTGTTAAGGTCGAGCCCCTCCGCAGTGATGATGAACTGGTGGGCAAACTCTTTTACTGTGGAGTCCCCTTGGCGAAGAAAAAAGAGCTTGCCATAGCGTTCCATCGTCTGACGAGCGGAGGAGCAAGGGCTGGGAGATGGGAACAGGAAGATGCCCATTCTCTGCTGAATCCTCTAGTGGCTGTTTCGTACTGTCAGGTGTGGGGTTGAGGAGATGAAGCGAGGTCTCAGGTGCAGAGATGATGGGTCTTTTAATGATAATAATAAAACAAAATACAAACAAAACTACCCCGTAGGGGAAAACAGAAGACTTGACTTGACTTGACTTGACTTGACTTGACTTGACTTGACACAACAAGGGGTAACACACCAGGTACATATGACGACGAAACAGCACAGGACTGCAAACACAGGGAGAATAAATAGGGAGACCAAACAAAGGAGGTAACGAGGGAGGACAGGTGGGGCAAATGAATCAATAATCAGGTAACAAGAAGGGAGGGGCTAGACAATCAACAGGAGAGCACATGGCACAAGGAAACATGCATGACAAGCCATGTGCTCACACCAAACATGACTTGAACACAAGAACATGGCCAGTAAAACTAATCACCAGCCATGTGCTCACACACAGTGCCGCCGCTACCATAACACGCATCACGCGCTGTGCGTAGGGCACCAAGTGCTGAGGGGGCACCAAAAATAGCCTATAATGAAAAATCAATCATCATATCATAGTCATAATCAGGGGCGACACTAGGCCTTTTTTAGGGGCTAAACTTCTTTAAACCCCTAAACTTCTGCCTAGCCCCCCTAAAAATGTGTGATTAATAGGCTACACAAATTCGTGTTCGCTTCAGTCTTAAATATTATAATCAGATTCAGCGCGTTCTTCATCTTCGATCCGCAGCGGCGCCGAGCAGAGAGCACGGACAGGGTGTGTGTGTGTGTGTGTGTTCATCTGAGCCTCATTGGTCGTCTGTCACTGCTCGTCAATGTCAGCATATTTGAGATGACCAATCAAATCAAAGTAGTCGCTTTATGTTCACAGATGCTACTGAGCGCGAATTTTAACAGTGCGACTCGATGCTTCATTGTACGGTCAAGTGCGAGATAAGATGTCAGTAGCTAAACTTAACGTTTCATATTTGACAGTTTTTTAGGTCATAAATGTTAAACGAATGGCAAAAAACTAATCAGGCAAACTAACATAGTTTTGTCTAATTTCGCCATTTTGAACTGAAAATAGGCCTTTGTAACTCATGTAGCCTAGTGTAATAGTTTACTGCCATTGTGAGGGGACAAGAAACATGAACAAACCCGTTTTCATCATGTTAGCCACAGGATTAATAATGAATGTGTACATATTGAGAATATAATACAAATTATAGCCTTTAGTAAATTAAAAAAGGCAACTTTAGGAGGTGAAGAGACAGGGCAAGATAAAAACAAAGAGAAAAAGAGTGTGATGCTGATGAGGAGAGAAAAATAATCAGCTGCCCACTGACATGGGTTTAAAGCTGTTGTTATCCAATAGTTTTTTGTTTTTTTTTTGCCTTCAAAACATCTTAAAATGCACACATGTAGTTCAGAGAAATCAAAATTTTCTTTTTTCTTTTCGGACCACAGTGATTATAAAAACCATGCCATTGTGTAATGAAACTTAATAGTGAGCATTAGACCCTAAAGTGTTATTTTTTATTTATTTTATTTTGTTATAAATCATACCCTCATTGGGGGCTTAGCCCCCCCTAAATGAAAATCGTAGAAACGCCCCATGTCATAATAATTATAATGCTGATATTATTTTAGTATAGAAAAATTATTAGCCACTTTTTAGGGATGTATAGCTACAAAACAAAAACAGGCGGAACAAGAGTATTTAATTGCTCTACAAAGTAACGATGGGGCCGCCGCCGCCTCAGTTGTCCGTTGGATTGCGCGTTAAAAAGTTAAAGTTAAACTGGTAAAAATAAACTTTTTTTCTTTTTTTTGGGGCATCATAAAGGAATTATGCTTAGGGCACCAAAATGGCTAGCAGCGGCACTGCTCACACAAAACTAGACATGAACACGCAGCTAATGAAAACACTCATAAGCCACGTGTTCACACAAAACATGACAACATGAAAGCACACAGCTAGTGTAAAACACAAGCTGTGTGCTACACAGCACAAGACAAAACAGGAGTGTCAGGGCTCTGTCACAAAACCAAGAAATAGACTAGACAGAAGTGACAGAACCCTGACAACATGGTTCCAGAAAATTCATGCACTTGGACAGGTTGGCGTTCAGCAAACTGTTTGCGGGCTTTCTTGTGAGCCAGCTTCAGAAGAGGCTTCCTTCTGTGCAGCGTATGGTCTGAGCACTGACAAGCTGACCGTACGCTTCTGCAACCTCTAAAGCAATGCTGGCTGCACTCATACATCTGTTTTTTGAAGCCAGCTTCTGCACGTGGCGCACAGCACGAGGACTCAACTTCTTTGACTGACCCTTGCGGGGCCTGTTACAAGTGGAACCAGTCTTGGAAAACCTCTGTATGACCCTGGCCGCTGTACTGTAACTCAGTTTCAGGGTATTACCAATCCTCTTATAGCCTTGGCCATCTTTGTGGAGAGCTCAAATTCAATTCTCAAATCCTTAGAGAGTTCTTTGCAATGAAGCACACATTTTATCTGCTCTAATACAAGATAAACAAATTTGTATGGTCCTGTCAAGCAGACAAAAACATGAAAATGATGAATAGGACATGGCTTTGCACGGTTAAACGACGTACAGCTATTATCACTTAGGGTGTACTCACTTATGTTACCAGCTATTTTAACAATAATGGCTGTATTTTTAGTTATTTTCAGAGGACAGTAAATATAGACTGCTATACAAGCAGCACATTGACTACTCTTAATTATATCCACGTTTCATTTCTATAGTATTGTCCCTTGAGAAGATATACTAAAATATTTGTTGAAATGTGAGGGATGTACTCACTTTCATGAGATACTGTATGTGAACATTTTTGAGTGATGATGCAAAACAATGGTTGAATCGATTCACTGAAATGAGAAATGAACAAAACTTAAAGATTGCAAAATTGAATGGCACAACATAATGGTTAAATAAACTTCTAAGCACATCTGTTATTGGTGAAATGCTATAAATCTAAGTTTAATGAAGGCTACTGAACAATGTAGTGGAAACAAATGATCACTAAGCAAAAGTGATGCTCCCATTGATCGGCCGCCGATCATTGATCGGATGCCGATATTGGCTAAAAATAGCTTGATTGGCAAACCCCAAAAGCACCGAGCAAAAAAGCCGATCACGTGACGTAAATTACTCGCGCAACTTTTTTCCACGGGCACACAACATCAGAGCGGAGCTTGCCAGTGTCAACATGAGTTCTCCCGTCTGGAAGTTTTTCAAAATGTCTGACAGAGACGTTGCGAACGGCGAGAGTAAATACATAGATTGGACTATTTGTAGCGTGTATTTTAATGGTCTAGTGGCAGATCTTTTGCCTGGCGTGTCAGAGGTCCTGGTTTCTAATCCACACTCGTATAGGCTTTTTTCTTCTCATCAAAACTGATTTTGTTTATCAGTTGTTGTATATCAGTGATATTGATCGCGGCGGCAACAGGCTATTTGATCACTTGATAAAAAAAACCACACATTTCAGCGCTAGATCGCCTCTTATATAACAAATGGCCAAAATGAACGCTCTGCTAGTTAACTGGAGATTAATTAGATGTCCGATGTTCGCGGGACACGAGTTGCATGCGCTTGATGCACGTCTCATAAATCGTTAAAAAATTTAAACGTCTGGGAGAAAGAGAAGAGAAGACATAGATATATCTATCTGAATAAGAGTGACGACGCGAAAGAGCTTTATTCGGTTTGTTTTTCTGTGCACACACACACACAACCGACGCGAAGCGTGCAGCCCTGCACTAAATTGAGCACTCTTTCGCATCTGAATGGACAAATACACACACAATTATGTCTAAATGTCAGTTTTGGAGAGTATTCGCGTAAACACAGTCGGTTATATCTTTACAGAACAGTACAGTTGTGAGAATATCGGACGTGCATCAGTGCAATTGGATCTGGTCTTAAAGTGACAGTGCGTAATAAACCTAATGCCGTCTGTACACTTAATATTAATCAAACAACAAAATAAAAAGAGAAAAGCATTCACTGCTCTTTTAATAGCTTTAATAAGGATTAATTATATTTAATTCATAGGCTACAAATAAATATGTCTGCTTGAAAGAATAAAGAATGATGCATGTTAATTAAAGGTGGGGTATGTGATTGGCAAAACGGCCAGCAGATTTTGAAAATACACAACTCAAATTGTCCTACCTTCTTTCCTCCAATGCTGGCCCTGATTCGCGTGGGGGGAGGGGGGTATGGTACGACCGTTTTGATTGACGGACATACTGTCCAATGATTCTAGGTGGTCTTGGAAATGATTGGCTGGAGTTTTTCGAGTCCTGCCCGTTCCACAGATGATTAAATTGCTTAATTTTCATTTCAGTGCTTCTAACACAGTGGCTGTAAGTGGGTTATGAATAGGATTTCAAGTGATTTTGAAAAAATGCATCATTCATTGAATAAAAAAAGACTGTTCTACTTTAGGAGAAGTGTTTTTATTTAATTTTAAGATATTATTTTATGTCACACTCACAGTGCTAAATCTGTGTCTGTATTGCATGTTTTAGTCTACTGTAGATTTAGTCAACTAAATTTTTATTGTATTTCGTCGACTAAAACTAGACTAAAACTAAAACAATTCAGATGACTAAAATATGACTAAAACTAAATGGCATTTTAGTCAAAAGACTATGACTAAAACTAAATCAAAATTTGCAGTCAAAATTAACACTGCAGTATATTAAGAGGCAACAATTTCCAAGTATGCCTATGTGTAACTTGATCCCATCCCATTAAGCGGATCTAATGTGTGTTAGTCTGCCTGACCCCTCTTTGTTTGGAATAATTTTATGTTACTCTGCCTTATTTGGGGAAGATGGCCTATAGTAGCCTTAAGTTATCTCATTTTCTAAATACAATTAAATAAACACTTGGTGGTTCTTCAAGATCTTGACTGTAGCCTATTTATTTCTACTATTTTTTTTTTTCAATACAGTTAATTCATAGTTAGTTTCATTTCTACAAATGGTGCAAACTCTGCTAGATTATAGATAAAAGATTCCCATTCCACTGCCATTCTGTGATCGGCAGTAATCGGCAATCGGCAGATCATGATTTTGGTGATCGGTGATCGGCCCCAAAAATGCTGGTTGGAGCATCTCTACTAATCAATCCTGATTTTTCTTTTCACTGACAGGAAAATAACAGAAATCTTACCAAGGATCTCATCAAAGATTTTATATAATCCAGGGACAAACGTGATCTCCCTCAAGTTCATTCCAATTTCTTCATCAAAAACCCACATTTGCTGTAGAACACACAATCACTTGAGGATTATATAGAGTAATTAAAATGCATTTGATGACACTGAAACAAGCTTTGAAGAAGTCAATCAATCAGTTTAACATTTACTTCAACAGTAATTCTACTACAATAAGCATAACATGCTACATTTCAATGCTAAAAACTTGATTCTGTCTTAAAATGAGATAATTTCATTATAATGATTTCATTATAATGATAATAATTTCATTAAAAATGAATAATTTCATTATAAAGGGTTGGATTCACATTTTTCTGAACGCCAGTCTAAATTTTAGACTGAATCTCTAATCTTGATCTTGATAAAAGTTTTCTATTACCTGAGTGACGGGTTCCACGGAGCCGATATAGGTGTCTGGACGGAGGAGGATGTGTTCGAGTTGAGTCTTCTTCTGGTAGATCCTCTCCACTGACATCTTCTTAGAGCTCTCTTTCTTGCCCGCCTCACTCTTCCCTGCATCTCCCCGGCCGTTCACTTCCTCTTTCTTCGCACCATTGTTCTTGTCAAAGAGGGTCTGTTGTTAGATACATCCATGCAACTTTGTTAAACTTGTCCACGGCTATCAAGTGGTTCTCTCAAAAAGTTTGCGAACCTTTTAGTTGCTTTTGAGGCTGGAATTATTTTACAGAAACAAAAGATAGCTGAAATATTTGGTGAATCATCTAGATTGCCTGGATTAGCAATTGCTTTGCAAATATACTTGATCTCAATAGATGATCTCTGTAAATTCATGCATGTACTGGTGTATATTATCTATCTGTCTGTCTTGTCTGTAGTTTTTTTAACCCACCCTACAATCTTTTAACATGTATATGATTGGAAAAAAAATTTCAAAACAGTGTAATGTCAGTGCTCTCTGAGCTGTTATTTTCTAGATTACACTGAATTAACATAATGTCAGATTTTGCAATGTAATGGTCTCAAACGGCTTCACACACTCATATTAAGGTGCCATTATAGCAGAATTATTATTTTTTTGGCTGAATTTAATTATGATAGCAAGGGCTGTAATCTAACTGTAAATATAAGATTCCTATTACAAATGTGTAAATATTATCTATATAAAAAAAGTAAATAATAAAAGTGAATCTCTAATGTGTAACATAACATACATGTTTGGGTCAACGTTATTTTTTACCAAGTCTAACAATGTCACTAGTAAAAATCTACACATCGTATCTGTTAAGATCAGTAACGTTAATTTTAATTCATAGTAACCTAGTTCATTAGTACTGGCCTGGGATCAGTTATTATAATTAACATCTACTATCTCTCCATGGACTGCCCTATTGTTGTGGCTTTGAGTGATCAAACCCAAATAAACCCTTCCACCCTATTCCGGTTTAAGATCAGCACATAATCTTGGACTTTTGGTTGTAATAAAGCAACCGTCTGTTGCTGTGTAACTAAACATCGTATCTGTAGGTTTGACTCTAACAAATATGAGAGAGTTGAAATCAGTGTAAAGAGTTATTCACAGCTCTGAGAATAAACACAAAAGAATCTTTCCTCTACATCACCATGAAGAGCTTCACAAATCATAATCTTTATACACAAATTGATTAAATGTGAGGTATTTAAAACAGATGTAAATTAATAGTATGTGCACTGCATGAATAATAAAGAGATGCAGATGAGTCTGTGGGATAATTTATGTTGAATTGGGTGAATATTGCAGCTAAAACTAGGCTAAAGCACACGCGTGAGTACAAATAACGTTAGTGGTTATAATCTTTAATACGCGAAGTGTGCGTAATAAAAACGTGAATTACAGCGTTAGTAATAATATATGACTTACCACCCAGGTTAAGCCCCCGCTACCCGCTGCACCGTTAGACATTTTCTATTGTGTGTGGCCAGAAAAATAATCAGGAATTGTCCATATGTGATCTCCAAACGCCTCAAACGCCGGGCACCATCCGGCCTGGACTCCCGTTGTTTCTCTTTCCTTTGTTTATTTACTGGTGTGATAGAGGTGAGGTTCTGCGGGCTGGTTTCATGGAGGAAGTGTGCCCGCTTCTACGTGACTGTTCCTCGGCTATTGTTAAAATCGACCACCGGCGCCTGCTCAAGGCCTAGGGCTTTAACTAAGACTTTTAAATAGCTCCTTAATATTAAAAGATGTTTTTTTTAAAATTGCGTAGTTACATGCTAGTAAAAACAAAAAAGTTAATAAAAGATACAAATAAATATATTTAATTTTTCGTGTGCTAAGTAGGAATATTGCCACATAAAAAGGATTTCCATTCAATAACAAACAGCCGCGGCGTCCATCCGGCTACACCATCCGCATGGCGACATGCCCCCACAGCTCCACCCGACCAATAAGATGCCAAAGAATCTGAGGCGCCGGCATTTCAACCAATAGGAATATGGTCGGCGTCGTGCAACGTCACACACTTTAAATTTCGGGAATAACTGACTTGTCCCGTTGCCACAGACCCAAGCAATTTCACTTTCTGTCTGTAAAAATAGGGTGTCCAGAAGTCCAGTTTTTTTGGAGTCGACTAGAGCTCTCCCCGTTTTACATCAGGCTCAAAACAACCCGCAAATACACTATAAATAGACCAGCATAGACTGGTTGCCAGAGCAGTCAAGTAACTTAGTGATTATTTTTTACCGAAAGAGTTGGCTGCTAGCTACATTGATTCCTTGTTCGCGCTCCGCTACTTCAGTCATGAAGACTTAAAGGGTTTACTTCACCCAAAAATGAAAATTATCCCATAATATCGCACCGTCAGGCCTTGGAATAGTTCCTAATGGGAGTTACGCCTGTTTCACACATAATAGTCCGTCTCGGAAGGCTGATTTATACATCTACGCTAATACAAGTCGGTTCTCTTACGAGAGGTTCTCTCGTATTGCGTAAGCTAGCTTACGCTACGGGAAAGATTCATCTTTTCTGAGAAACTGAAGCCAAAAAATTATCCTATAATTTTGTATCCATTGTCAACGCAGTTCAGCTGCAGCAGACCATGAGCGGGCTAGCTAGCAGCTCATTGGTTCGCTCACAGGGAACTGCTTAAGCCTATAAGGAGACGCGAATGAACTCTCGGCCAATGAGAGTCAGACATGCTCTCATTGCGTCAGAACCCGCCGAGTAGGGCGTGGTCAGAGAGTATAAATATCGGCGTCATAGGCTGAAACTCTGATTTTCATCTCTTCAGCGAGGCTACACGCATGATCTGATCTCGTCGTTGATAAGGCAACTCTAGCGAGCATCTGGGAGACTGAGGAAGCCGGCCGACTTCGCCACCTTCAGCCGTCCTGCGAGCTACCGCCATCCGACGGATTTGTATCCTTTTTACAAAAGCTTCCTATATTGTATCCTAAAGAGCTGAGCGTCTTTTTCAAGATGTCTCTAGAAATTTCCTGCGGTTCTTGCCGCGCTCCCCTCGAGGGCGGAGACCGCCACGTCATCTGCGCTCTCTGCCTCGGATTGGAGCACGCTGAGCTCGCCCTCGCCGACGGCGGCTGCGAGCTCTGCGAAAACATGCCGTTGTCGACCCTGCGGGCTCGACTTCAGGTCACTAAACATGCTTCCGCGCCGCCTCTGACTTCGCCGCGGAAGAAGAAACGCCGCTCTCAGAGGCCGCCGGAACCCCAGCCTGAAGCGTTCATCCCGCCGGAGCCTGTCGCCTCCCGCTCTCCGTCTCCGCCGCTTCCGGACATACAGCTGCCGCCGAGTGGCCGCTCTGTTGCCTCAGTTGACGCCGCGGACATCAAGGAGACATGTTCGCTTCTCGCTTCAGACAGTGAGGAATGATCCGGTTCTCACGCCTCCTCGGCCCGAGAATCCACCGGGACCCACGCTGGTATCGAGGAGGAATTTAATGACGCCTCCTCTCTCAGGCCGTCGAACGCCTCGGTCTCGAGTGGTCCCCTCCCCCCGAGCAGACCACCAACCGTATGGACGGCAGCTACTTCCACCAGCGTTCGACTCCCGCCACGAAGCGGGCCGCGCCCTTCCTGCCTGAACTGCACGCGGAACTCACGAAGTCCTGGAATGCCCCGCTCTCTGCTAGAACTCGCTCTGACTCTTCCACCCCGCTTCGCGTTGTGGGTGGAGCCGCAGAGAAGGGCTATCTCTCCATTTCCCCTGTAGAGGACCTGGTCGCCGCACATCTGTGCCCGCCCTCCGCGAGATGGCGCTCATCACCTGTGCTTCCCTCTAAAAGCCTGCAGAGCGACTTCTAGCTTTCACGCCCGCGCTTACTCAGCCGCCGGCCAAGCAGGCTGTGCACTTCACTCCATGTCCGTCCTGCAGAAATTCTACAGGGTGAAAAACTTCGCGAATGGGATGAGAGTGGAAGAACTTCCCCTCCAGTCGCGGATTTGAGGAGCGCCACGGACCTCGCCCTTCGCGCTACAAAATCTGCCGCTCAAGCCCTGGGGAAATGCATGGCCGCCATTTGTGTGTCTGAGAGACATTTGTGGCTCACACTCGCCGACATGGGAGATTATGAGCGCGCCGCTTTTCTCAACGCCCCGCTCTCTCCATCCGGCCTCTTCGGACCTGCCGTCACGGGTATCGTCGACCGTTTTTCCGAAGTACAGAAAGCCTCCCAGGCCATGAACCTCTTTCTACCTCGTCGCGCTAGCTCCTCTGCAGGCCGCTCACGTGACCAGCCTCCTGCACGAGCCCCACCTCAGCGCCCAGCTCAGCACAGTCAGACTTCTCAGCGGCGCCAGGGCGGCCGCCCTCGTTCTCGCTCTGACAGCCGCCTCAGACCACCGCCGCCTCGGGGGCCTCGGCCTAGGAGCGTGCTGAAACCTGATAACTCGAAGTCTGCCTAACACAGCTGAGAAAAAGACGGCGCTCTCCCGCCGCGGCCGGACCGCCGTCAAAGTTTCGCCCTCTGTTAGTCCCCGCGCACGCGGCTACTACAGCAGTGTATTCCGCCATTACCAAGCCGGTATTTTTTCCCGCTTGCATGAGCACAAACGCCGTTTTCACAGTGACCCAGAAAAATCGCAAAAAGAGCATAAAAACCTCTTGTGTAGAAAATGTGCCCACAACACAGTGTTCACTCATACACAAAAGCACTTCAGTTCCCGTGTCTCACACAGAGTCCACTCTCATAAAGCGATTCCAAATCGCTCGAGTTTTCAGGGTGTATAAGTGCGCCCACGAGCCCGTGTGCGCGTCCCCCCTCTGTTCACTCTGTTACACGGCCCAAAAACTCCTCTCTGAGCATAAGTCCCGCTGTCTTAAATACTATGAGCGCGCTCACGCAGCCCGCTATGTGCAGCGACGGGGACCATGTAGCCATTCACCCCCTAGCGTTACGCTTCAAAGCGTGGGAAGCTATTCCGGGAATTTCCCAGTGGGTGCTAAACGCAATAAAGCTAGGCTATCGCTTACAGTTTCACTGCCGCCCTCCAGGTTTTCGAGCGCGACTAGAAACTACTGTGAACCTAGAAGCAGTGACGCTGCTCCGTTCAGAGATAGCAAAGCTATTGTGCAAAAGGGCTATAGAGAGAGTGCCTCCGTCTATGAGCGAGTCGGGGTTTTACAGCCGTTATTTTCTTGTTCCCAAGAAAGACGGCGGCCTCAGACCAATCTTAGACCTCAAGAGTTCTGAACAAAGTTCTCGTGAAAAGACCGTTCAAAATGCTCACTATCAGAAAACTCCTCGCGCATGTGCGCCAGGGGGACTGGTTCATTTCACTAGATCTGAAAGATGCTTATTTTCAGATTCAGATAAATCCCCTTCACAGGCCATTCTTACGTTTCGCCTTCGAAGGCCAGGTTTATCAATACACAGTCCTTCCGTTCGGCCTATCCTTGGCACCCCGTACGTTCACGAAGTGCATGGATGCGGCGCTCGCCCCCCTGCGGAGTCAGGGGCTGCGAATACTGAACTTTTTGGACGACTGGCTGATTTTGGCACAATCACAGAGAGAGCTACTGTCTCATCGTACAGTTCTCCTCAACCATCTGAAAGCTTTGGGCCTCTCTGTCAACTGGACAAAGAGCGCACTACAACCCAGTCAGACTATCTCCTTCTTGGGTATAGAGCTAGACTCGGTCACAATGACGGCTCGCCTATCGACACAGCGCGCGCGCCGTGTTCAGCGTCTCACCGCATCTTTTCAGATGAACAGACTCACACCTCTGAAAACTTTTCAGAGGGCGTTGGGCTATATGGCCTCAGCCTCCGCGGTGCTCCAGCTGGGATTACTGCGCATGCGCCCGCTTCAGCTCTGGTTGAAGAGCCGTGTGTCTCACCGTGCGTGGACCACGGGCCGCCAGCTGATAAAGGTAACGCAGACCTGTATTACAGCTCTGCAGCCATGGACCGTGACAGAATGGTTTCAGCGGGACGTTTCCATAGGGACCTTTTCTCGCCGAAAAGTCATCTCGACAGACGCATCCAACACGGGTTGGGGTGCGGTCTGCGAGGGCTCACCGGCCTTCGGCCCCTGGTCAGCTCAAGAGAGCCTCCTTCACATAACTGTTTGGAGATGTTGGCAGTCGAGAACGCGCTCACGCGCTTTCTCCCGCGCGTTCACGGTCACCACGTGCTGATCCGTTCGGACAATATAGCCGTGGTCTCCTATCTAACCGTCAGGGCGGAGTCAGATCCAGGAATCTCTTCCGGCTGACAGAACGCATATTAGTTTGGTCTCAGTGTCACCTGCTCTCGCTCAGAGCGACGCACGTGCCGGGCCATCTGAACGACGGTCCAGACAGTCTGTCCAGGAACCCCATTCCTCCCGGGGAATGGTCCCTACACACTCTTACAGTCCAAAAGCTGTGGCGAATATTCGGCAGAGCAGAGGTGGACCTCTTCGCCTCAGAAGAAAACACCCACTGCCCAATATTTTTCTCAAAGAGCGAGGACGCGCTAGCCCAGACCTGGCCCAGCCGTCCGCTTTATGCATTCCCTCCGGTTTCTCTGCTACCACAGGTGCTTCAGAAAATCAGGGAAACACGCCACTCGGTGCTCCTCATAGCTCCGCGTTGGGAGGGTCAGACTTGGTTTCCGGAGCTCACTCAGCCCCGTGGCCCATTCCAGTCAGAGCAGATCTCCTCTCTCAAGCTCGCGGCACGATCTGGCATCCCCACCCAGAGCGCTGGGCGCTACATGCGTGGGTGATCAACAACTACCCGTTGCTTTGCCAGAAGGAGTGTTAAACACGATCATGCAGGCTAGAGCGACTTCTACCAGAAGGCTCTATGCGTCTAAATGGTCTGTGTTCTCTAAATGGTGCACCGACAAAAAATTTGGACCCACGGTCATGCGAGGTTCCCTCCTTGCTAGTTTTTCTCCAAGAGATGTTGGACAAGGGCAGGTCCCCGTCCACTCTTAAGGTGTATGTGGCAGCCGTCGCAGCGTTCGTTGAACCCCGGCGCGGCCAGTCACTGGGCAAAGACGGCTTGGTTATCCGCTTCCTCAGGGGAGCTAGAAGGATGAACCCCCCACGCCCCCCTTCGGTGACGATTTGGGACCTTTCCATAGTTCTCGAAGCTATGAAAGCCCCCCCATTCGAACCACTAAACACCGTGGACCTCAAATAGCTCTCGCTCAAAGCCGTTTTTCTGCTCGCGCTCGCGTCGGTAAAACGTGTGGGAGACCTTCATGCGCTGTCTACTAGCGCTTCCTGTCTCGAGTTTGGGCCCAATGACTCCTTAGTCGTTCTCAAACCTAGACATGGTTATGTCCCAAAAGCGATTGGTACCCCGTTCAGGGCACAAGTTATCTCCCTATCGGCTCTGCCTGCATCCGATAGTGAATCTGACTCTAATCTCCTGTGTCCGGTCAGGGCCCTGAGATTATACATTTCTCATACTGCTCCGATAAGACGATCTGAGCAGTTTTTTGTTTCGTTCGGTGGGCGCACCAAAGGGTTGGCCGCTTCGAAACAGACCCTATCCAGATGGATAGTTGATGCCATTGCAGCCGCATACGCGTCAAAAAGACCTGCCATGCCCTCTGGGCATCAGGGCTCATTCCACGAGAGGCATGGCCTCATCGTGGGCATGGTCCAGCGGAATTTCCATTCATGACATTTGTGTGGCAGCAGGGTGGTCTTCCCCCTCCACCTTTGTCAGATTTTACAATCTGGAAGTTCCCGCCTTGCAGGCTAAACTACTACCAATATAGTATGTTACAGCTTTTCTGGTGAGCTGCACCAAAAAGAGTTATTCACACAGACCGGTCTCCGCTCTGTTCTTCTCTATCAGGTGCCTAAGTACTACACAATCACCGGCCCGCTCTGCTGGCCGTGTCACATGTACTTATATTCATTCCCACTCATAGGGTTCCCCGGGTCTCCCCTGGGACTCATAGTGGATGCTTAGCACGCACGGCGTTGACCAGGTGTTCCCGTAGCGTAAGCTAGCTTACGCAATACGAGAGAACCTCTCGTAAGAGAACGAATCGGTTACCTAACGTAACCTCGGTTCTCTCTAGATGAGGGAACGAGTATTGCGTTCCTGGCCGTGCTTGTGCTACTAGCGTTTCTCGCTTCATTCTATGAAAACCAGAGTTTCAGCCTATGACGCCGATATTTATACTCTCTGACCACGCCCTACTCGGCGGGTTCTGACGCAATGAGAGCATGTCTGACTCTCATTGGCCGAGAGTTCATTCGCGTCTCCTCATAGGCTTAAGCAGTTCCCTGTGAGCGAACCAATGAGCTGCTAGCTAGCCCGCTCATGGTCTGCTGCAGCTGAACTGCGTTGACAATGGATACAAAATTATAGGATCATTTTTTGGCTTCAGTTTCTCAGAAAAGATGAATCTTTCCCGTAGCGTAAGCTAGCTTACGCAATACTCGTTCCCTCATCTAGAGAGAACCGAGGTTACGTTAGGTAACCGATTCGTTTTCATTTATACTTCTGCATCGTTGTCCGCGTTTATGCGCAATTACACATGCAGAGGGGACATGTGAAACCCGAGGGAGGGGTTCTAGCAGACCAATCACAGCACTTGCATCCACGTAGAATTGACGCATTGTTACATTTTTGGAGAGGTGCACGTCAGGGTACGCCGAAGGATACGCGTGCTACACCAAGGGGGTAATCCATCCGCCGGAAACTGAAGCCTCCCTGGTGGCCGCCATTGTAGCAGAACTTCACCTGCTGTTGGCATTCCATTGACTCCCATTAATTTTGGCGTCACTTTTACAGCGAATAACTTTACATCTGAGGCGTTTAAAGACTACATTTGTCCATTATTTATTTCTAAAGAAACACGACAATGTATAAAAGGCTCCATTACCTTGTATCTTACGTTATGGCCTCGTAGAAGCAGTTTTTGTAAAAATAGGCTAACGATTGCATCATAACCACTCGACTCTCTGTCGCACATTAGAGAAATTACCATATAGGCAGGAGGAGAAGCTTGCAGGCAATCGGGGGGACGTGGAGGCATAAAGTCCGATAAAGTAAAGGGAGAAGCCCATAGAGTCTCATAAACTTGATCCTGCTGCTAGCTCATGGACAGCTAATACTCACGCTCTCCGCCTCTGCGAGATTCGGAAGGGAATTATTCAGATTTCTCTTGGCACAGCTACTAGAAGACAGACAGGTTGCTCACGTGACATCTACGTCGTCAAGCTCAGTTTGAGCCTGCGCAGTACGCTCAGCCATCAGGAAGTTAGTGCTTCTAATGGGCTTCACTTTTCTTTGTTGAAATCTATGGGGTCGCTGTGTCCATTTCTTTTACTGTCTATGCGCTACATACAGCCTACGACATAGCTATGGCGTGAGTTCGACGCAGAAGTATAAATTGGGCTTCTGTGTGCAGTGCGTATGGAGCGCAGGAGCAGCACGCGTAGGGTGACCACCTGTTAATAAGCCCAAGGGGGGACAAGGGGTGTTTCTGAGGGACAATGTGGGACACTGCCTGGCGCGGCGGTGCCCCCACCCCACGGGCAGACTCACTGATAGTGGTTTACCCATTTCTACCACATACCACCTTACATGGTATATGAATAATGCCCTAAACATGTGTAATTGCTGATGTATGCTCATGAATAGGCCAACCAATGTGTATTTTTTTATAAATAAAGATTCATAATATTTTGAACATTCGTGAATTGACAGATGCACTTCCACTTACGATTTACTTTAGCTATTTAATTTTATTAATTTTTTCATTACAATTTATTCACTTTAAATAAATTATAATATAAAATTATAGGATTAACAGGAATTGTAGTTGCTCAACACCTCAGGAACAGTTAAAAAAAAAAGTTCCTCTCTGTATCCCCCTCAACACCTTTCAACAACAAAGATTCATTTTCCCAGTCTTTCTTGTACTCACACCTTCTCTTTTTAATTGATGATGGCGGTGCGGTGACTCAGACTTCAGTCTCTTTCTCCATTTTTTTAATTGGAAAGCGCGCATCTAAAAGTTCCTTCCCAATGTGTCTGGTGTGCACGTGCTTGCGCTGTCATGACAACAACGAAAAAGTTGACAACAACCAGAGAATGTCTAATATGGCGAGAACTCCCATCTCAGTAAACTTACGGGTTCTGAACTGTTTGCAGTTCCACTCTGATTCCACATGAGGGCGCTCACAGGACGAGTGCAGAATGAATTGGGGTCTATGGAGCTATACCCCTCAAAATCCACTTTTCTCAGGATATAATTTTTATTATAATAATTACAATATATAATAATAATTAATAATTAATAATTACAGATTGCTGGGTGTTCGATTTTTTAGTCACTTATTTGCTTTAAAAAGTCTTTTAAAATGTCAATGACGTCATACAATCAGCGTCCATTAGCAGAATGCTAGCGTGTTATGGGCAACAACAACTCATCCTGTAAGAAATCGAAAGGACATAAGTACTCGTTCATTCAACTTTTGACCTATAACCCATGTTGAACTTGCAAAACCTACATTAAAATCTGAGATTTCTCAACGGCAATTGGGTGAAAGAGACAAATTTAGCCGTTTAGCTCCATAGACTCCCATTCATTCTGCACTCGGACGATCGCCCCCAGTGGAACTCTGGGGGAACTACAACCAAAATTCGGTACAATAGGACTTAATAGGGAGTGGCCAGGCTTTCCGTAGACGGGCCTTGCAACAACCTAGTCAGCAGTTCAACTGATGGGTGGGTCACGTGGGTGTGGCAACAGTAGCGTGCTGAACTGTCAAGTAATGTTCATTTGGCTGCCTGGGGCTCGAGGTTATAGAGCGACCAACTTTTTTGTTTGAGCAAGCATTGATTATGCGTAACACGGTCTCAATTTGCGGGACGCATGAATTGGGCTTCAAACGCTGTGCGCGCACGCACTACGCGGGACGGGTGGTCAACCTAAGCACGCGTTATTGTGCTTTCACATATGCTGCGTTTGTACCACAAACACAACATTTATTCTCTATTTTTTATTTCAAATCAATATTTTTGTTATCAGCGTCTTTTATAAAATAATATAAAAAAGTAGCATTCTTGTTTAAACTCAATACGTATTATTCAATGCATTACTTCTATATAGATTTATATATTAAGTTGCTCAAGCAAGTGGCAAAACATTTAAACATGTAGGACTACTTATGTTAATATCGCAAACATTTAAAATTAAAACATTCAATTGACAACAACAGCTCTTCTCATACCTTTTCTTTTGCATTTAAATATTTTTTTACAAAAAAATATTGTGGGTCACAAAGAACTTGTTGTTCCACCTCCACAGAGACGAGTATATCCATGATGGCGTTGTTGAGGTAATGAGTAGTTTTCCTTGATTTAATTACCCCGGGCTTAAAATAGTACAATCTGAAAAATATTAGTGTGGCCCCCTGTAAGTGTATGGCAGTGCTAACTACGCCACCCCTTGAACAAGACTGGTGAGATGTCAGGTTGCTGTAGGCTGCTGAAGACGAGGACACTGGATCTGCGATATAGGATGGCAGTGGTGTAAAGATGGCGCCGGTGTGTTTGGCTGGCCGTCTGCTCCCTGTTCTGTTTATTTGGTTTTATATTTCCATTTTAATTCAAAATGTTTTTACTTTATTTGTTTATGACCGTCAAATGCTTTTGAATATAAGGGACTCTGTTGAGTTTTCATCGAACGCTGATTTAAAATTCCTTCAATCAAACTACTTCCCTCCTTTTTTTAAAAACCGGCCCGGCCCGGGAAAGCCGGTTGCCATGGGATTTTCATGAAAAGAAACGCCGTAGGAGAAGAGGAAAGCGAGCGGGCATTGCGGCTAAACTGAAGTTAAGTTTAGTGCGTCAGCTGAAATCGCGCCACGGTTTGGATTGCTCTCAGCTTGGGCCTGGATCCGGTCGCTTTGTTATGCGGCGATCGTTTGAGGTGGCTCCATGGATTTTATCTGTGACCCAGGATACACTTTTAAACTATTTCCTGCTGTCGGACACCCCGATCTCGTCGCAGAGGTGTAAATCTCTGCAATCTTCGCCCGCTGTGCCGTGCAGCACAGCCGGACTGCGATCCACTAAGTGTCAAGATGGCTCTGGTAAACGCAAGATCTCTTGTAAATAAGACATTCATCTTGCGAGATTTCTTCAACTTTAACAAACTGGATTTTTTACTAGTGCCTCGAGTTGTTGGCGGTACATTTGGCTCTGCGTCGCTTTCGAGCCATGCTCAAAGACCAACATGTACTGGTCCGTACGGACAATACCGCGACTGTAGCGTACATCAACCATCAGGGTGGTCTACGCTCTCGCCGTATGTCACAACTCGCTCGCCACCTCCTCCTATGGAGTCAGAAGCATCTGAGGTCGCTTCGTGCTATCCACATTCCCGGACACCTGAACCGTGCAGCCTACGAACTCTCACGGATTCGGCCACTCTCTGGAGAATGGCGACTCCATCCCCAGACGGTCCAGCTGATTTGGGAACGGTTCGGCGACGCACAGGTAGATCTGTTTGCCTCCCACGACTCTTCCCATTGCCCTCTGTTTTACTCCCTGTCCGAGGGCACGCTCGGCACGGACTCATTGGCGCACAGATGGCCGCGGGGCCTCCGCAAGTATGCGTTCCCCCAGTGAGCCTTCTCGCACAGACCCTGTGCAAGATCAGGGAGGACGACGAGCAGGTCCTTCTGGTTGCGCCCCATTGGCCCACCCGGACTTGGTTTTCAGACCTCATGCTCCTCGCTTCAGCCCCTCCCTGGCCTATCCCTCTGAGAGAGGACCTCCTTTCTCAGAGACGGGGCACCCTTTGGCACCCTCGTCCCGATCTATGGAACCTACATGTGTGGCTTCTCGACGGGACGAGGCAGGTTTGAGTACCCTACCACCAGCGGTGGTGGCTACCATCACTTCCTCGAGAGCGTCGTCCACGAGACACCTCTACGAGTTGAAGTGGAACCTCTTCGTCTCCTGGTGCTCTTCTCACCGAGAAGACCCCAGTACTTGCCCTATCAGTGTTGTGCTTACGTTCCTTCAGAATGGTTTGGAGAGAAGGCTGTCTCCCTCCACTCTAAAAGTCTATGTGGCCGCCATTGCCGCCCATCATGTCCTTATTGATGGTAAGTCCATCGGGAAGCACGACTTGGTCATCAGGTTTCTGAGGGGCGCAAGGAGACTGAATCCTCCTCGCTCTCCTCTCATACCCTCTTTGAGCCTCTGCAATCAGTGGAGCTTAAGTTCCTGTCAATGAAGACAGTGCTCCTGATTGCACTGCCCTCTGTGAAGAGGGTAGGGGACCTGCAGGCATTTTCAGTAGACGAAGCATGCCTGGAGTTTGGGCCGGCCGACTCTCACGTGATCCTGAGACCCCGGCCTGGATACGTGCCCAAGGTTCCTACCACTCCTTTTGAGATCAGGTAGTGAACCTGCAAGCGCTGCCCCTGGAGGAGGCAGACCCAGCCTTGGCACTGCTCTGTCCAGTACGCGCCCTCCGCGCTTACGTAGACAGGACGCAGTGTTTCAGGACCTCAGACCAGCTCTTTGTCTGTTATGGTGGGAAGCTGAAGGGAAAGGCTCTCTCAAAGCAAAGGCTGTCTCACTGGATAGTGGACGCCATTGCTTTGGCTTACCAACAGCAAGGTCGACCGTGCCCCCTTGGTGTGAAGGCACACTCCACTCGGAGTGTTGCTTCCTCTTGGGCTCTAGCGCATGGCGCCTCGCTGGCAGACATCTGCAGAGCTGCAGGCTGGGCGACACCCAACACATTCGCAAGATTCTATAATCTCCGAGTGGAGCCAGTATCCTCCCATGTACTCGCTTCAACTAGCCAGTGCTAGGATCAGCTCAGGTGTCTTTGCTTGCTCGCCACTCCACTCCACGGACTGGATCAGTGCGATATTCTCCTCAGGTGAGTTTCCCTGAGAAACCCTGAGTTCCTCCAGCGCTGTCGACGTCAACACCAGAGTTATGCCGCTGGCAGCTTTCGTGTTGGCCAGGTGCCCCATGTGCATGGTTCCCCCCTGGCGACCCCCACATGTGTATTTCCACTGTAAGACTCTCTGAGCATGTGTCTTTCCCTCGGCAAGCCACCTTGCCACTCCTGGAGTTGAAAGATTCCACCCTGCGGGCTGGACACTCCAGTGTTTCTCCATATGCATCCCTCTGGGTCATATGTGTATTCTGTAAGTCCTCCCTTCGGGCAGGCAGTGTGTTGCATATTTCTACTGAGATATGCTTCCCAGTGTACCTTGGTATTCCTGTGCTAAATAGGAGTCCTTCGTCCGTGCTAAGTTTCACGGCAGGGATCTCAGATTTACGCAGGGCACTGGAAGACAGCTGTGAAGGTGGCGGGATTTGACTGGTAACCCCAATCGTCGTCATCCGACGGAACTCGGAGTGACAACGATGGCATTTCCAGCGGAACAGCGGAAGTGGCCATAAGACGGAACGTCTCCGTTCCCTACTCGGGGAACGAGGGTTACATACGTAACCGAGACGTTCCGTCTTATGGCCACTTCCGCTGTTCCGCTGGAAATGCCCGAGTTCAGTCTCGGCTCCTCAGCAGAAAAACATGACTGCGTTATGCCAGCGTACTTCCTTATATACCCCCAGCGTGGGGCGGAGTTACGCCATGCAAAATCCGCAGACCCATGGCATTTTCTTGCCATTGGCTTGTTTTGTAATACTCGAAGGTGATAGGCTTCTAAGCGAAACCCCAATCGTCGTCATCCGACGGAACGTCTCCGTTCCCTACTTGGGGAACGAGGGTTACATACGTAACCGAGACGTTATCATTCTAGTATTGACATCATTCTTTAGAATTCCCTCACTTCTATTTTATTAAGGACAGTCTTGAACATTATAGAGAAAACATTAAATAGATAACGTATTCTTAATAATCACTTTTCTTTTTTAGTTTGCAGAATGTTTCTTAAACAATGAGTCTCTTCACTTTTCCACATCTGAGGACAGTGTGGCTGCCCTGAGAAGGAATATTGCTGTTTGTGTCTTGCAGAACACCGGTAAGTTTCAAATTTCCAATATTCATTCATTCTTTGGTACCCTAACCATTTAACAGTGTTGGTAAAAATGTAATTATTCATTTGCTTGTAAAAACTTGTGATGTTTTAAGAACTTGTTTTATGATAACATTGTTTATTCTGCCTTGGCATGAACCTCAACTAGCTAACCTTAAGGACCTGTGCCATCTATGTGGGGACAAAACCAGTGGCAAAAAAAGTGACTAACTGGGTAAGCATTCCAATAAAGAATGTTTTATCTAACCTTTATTGAATATACAGTACTGTGCAAAAGTTTTAGGCAGGTAAGATTTTTTAAGTTTTTAAAAGAAGTATCTTCTGCTCACCAAGGCTGCAATTATTTGATAAAAAAAAAAAAAAAAAAACCCAGTAATATTGTGAAATATTATTACAATTTAAAACAGCGGTTTTCTATGTGAATATACAGTAAAGTGTAATTTATTCCTGTGATCAAAGCTGAATTTTCATCATCATTACTCCAGTCTTCAGTGTCACATGATCCTTCAAAAATCATTCTAATATGATGATTTGATGCTCAAAAAACATTCATTATTATTTTCAATGTTGAAAACAGTTGTGTACAATTTTTTTTTCAAAATTCTTTGATGAAGAGAAAGTTCAAAAGAACAGCGTTTATTTAAAATAGAATATTTTCTAACATTATAAATGTCTTTACTGTAACTTTTGATCAGTTTAACTCATCCTTGATGAATAAAAGTATTGATTTATTATATTTCTTTCCCCCAAAAATAAAATTTAAATTCTTACTGACCCCAAACTTTTGAAGGGTAGAGTTTAATGTTACAAAAGCTTTAGATTTCAGATAAATGCTGTTCTTTTTTAGTTTCTATTCATCATAGCATCATGAAATAAAAATGTAAAAACTGTTTTCAA
Source organism: Semotilus atromaculatus (assembly GCA_031834385.1). Classification (NCBI taxonomy): domain Eukaryota; kingdom Metazoa; phylum Chordata; class Actinopteri; order Cypriniformes; family Leuciscidae; genus Semotilus; species Semotilus atromaculatus. Next base: position 16,763,214 of record JAULUF010000022.1, read on the forward strand.
CACTGATAATAATCATAAATGTTTCTTGAGCATCAAATCATCATATTAGAATGATTTTTGAAGGATCATGTGACTGGAGTAATGATGATGATATATTCAGCTTTGATCACAGGAATAAATTACACTTTACTGTATATTCACATAGAAAACAGCTGTTTTAAATTATAATAATATTTCACAATATTACTGTTTTGTTTTGTATTTTCTATCAAATAATTGCAGCCTTGGTGAGCAGAAGAGACTTCTTTTAAAAACTTTAAAAATCTTACCTGCCTAAAACTTTTGCACAGTACTGTATAATATGAATTGAAGGTGATATAATAATGTTCATGTAAGTATTGTTTGATATGGATTACAGAAATACCTATGCTTGACTTCAAAATTAGTTTGTCAACATGTTTAGATTGGCTGTGATGTGTGCCCACGTTGGTTTCACTGTAACTGTGCTCAACGTTCAAGGAGACACAAAAACTACATCTGCCCAGTTTGTCACCCTTAAGGAATTCACAATAATTTATTGTGACCATTCATTTTATTTAATGTAAGGTTTGAGTTGATTTTCTTTTTTTTCTGAAAACTTCATTGTACATTTCTTAACTATACAATTTGTTTGCCAGGTGATTTAATGATCTTGATTGTAAGTCAACAAAATGTATGTAAATAGTAAATAAGAACCCAAATCAGAAATAGATGTTCCAGTGTAAACTGTTAATAAAAACATTTAATGATTTTCCTATAACATGTTATTCACAATAGAAATGATAAAAATATGATGAAAAAGTGGTACTAAAAGTAAACTGATTAGCATAACTGGCAACTGATCAGTATGACATGATTTGGGGTTGTGTAGGTCTGCGAAAGAGAGTATCATTGTTAGTATGAAAATAATGTTTGCCTGAAATCAGTTCTAAATAGTTACAAAATTATATAAATTTATCTAAATGCACAGGGTCATTAGGACACTGTAGTCTATTTTCACTATTTACTATTTTAGTACTGCTTAATTCATACTTTAGCTGGGTCAGAGACCCCAAAAATTCATTCTGGAGACACATCTCATCCTAAAGACGACCTGCAAAAAAGCACAAGTGTTCAAGTTCAATGAAAAGTATTATGGGGAGTATGATTTTGGCAGCACTGCCGAATTCACACCCCCCACACTGGTATCCCTTTAGCTGGGTCAGAGACCCCAAAAACTCATTCTGGAGACACATCTCATCCTAAAGACGACCTGCAAAAAAGCACAAGTGTTCAAGTTCAATGATAAGTATTTAACATATGGGGAGTATGATTTTGGCAGCACTGCTGTATTCACACCCCCCACACTGGTATCCCTTTAGCTGGGTCAGAGACCCCAAATATTCATTCTGGAGACGCATCTCATCCTAAAGACGACCTGCAAAAAAGCACAAGTGTTGAGGTTCAATAATAAGTATTTAACATATGGGGAGTATGATTTTGGCAGCACTGCTGAATTCACACCCCCCACACTGGTATCCCTTTAGCTGGGTCAGAGACCCCAAATATTCATTCTGGAGACACATCTCATCCTAAAGACTACCTGCAAATAAGCACAAGTGTTGAGGTTCAATAATAAGTATTTAACATTTGGGGAGTATGATTTTGGCAGCACTGCTGAATTCACACCCCCCACACTGGTATCCCTTTAGCTGGGTTAGAGACCCCAAAAACTAATTCTGGAGACACATCTCATCCTAAAGACGACCTGCAAAAAAGCACAAGTGTTCAATTTCAATGATAAGTATTTAACATAGGGGAGTATGGCAGCACTGTTGTTTTCATAAAGAAAATGTGCATGCAGTAAAGTCAAATTACAAATTTGTCTGCATCCCTTTAGTAATGATGTTCATGTTTAGGTGTAGGCTACCCTTACGAAACAAAACCATTGTTTTACTACAAAAAACACTGTAACGTTAGTTTTATAATACTGTAAAAACACAATAGGCTATAAGCGAAAAATAACAGCTAGACAATCCAAGTTGTAAATCATACGAGTTTGGTCAAATACATGATCAAAGACAAATAACTAATAAATACATGATCAAAGATCAACACACAAATTGCTATTGTAACTGGTGTGAATTAACCTTTGACTTGTTTTTTTTTACATTGTATTATTTTCTGCAATTTACTGTTTTAAAGTTTTTTTTATTTTTTTATTTAGAATGGATTAATGAACCTCACGAAATTTTGTTCAGATTATTGTTCATGAGTAAGAGAACATAACGTTAAAATAGCAGAACTTTTTTGGGGGGTGTTTGTTTGGGGAGGGAGCGTAATCAGTGGAACACATCTGGGGTTTCTCCTCGTGCGGTCTGTAATAGCCTCAGTCTACCTGTGCGCGAGGCTCATGAGCACACGCAATGTTGCTTCTCTCCGTGGATATTACTAGTGATGGCCAAATGAAGCGTTTCGAAGCATTATTGCTTTCCGATACAATTGTGTCGAAAATGGTTCATTACTCGAAGCTTCATTCAGATAGAAATTGCAGCACCATCTCCTGGTGAAGTAAATGTAATGCAACAAAGCTGACAACCATAAAATGCAAGTAGGCTTATGTTAACGCCCCGTTTATGACGTGTTTACCGAGGCGATCAAAGCTGATTTCCATTACACGAGAGTAGATGTTAAAACTTCATGCTGATTTGTACTCGGCTTTCGCCAAGATAAGCAACACTAAGACGTAGCTTTACAGTAAACTATGCTTCTCCATCCATTTACGCTTCTTTCCATATGAGGGTGTGACTCCCCTTCTGTCCGGCGTTAACGGCTGCAGTGTACTTGGCGTGTCAGCACACACGACGGCTGCAACTACAGTGTGGTCTCCCTAGTGGACCAGCACGACAACCGTCTGGATTGAGCCGAGTAGGGGACATCTCTAGGGTCTTCAAGTGGGCACCTTCCGTCCTCAGTGTTTCGTCGACTAGCCCACGACACCTCAAGAGGGCTCGACAGTGACTCTGGCGTCCCAGAGTCACCCCCCTCCGTCCCCCACTCAACTCAGCCCAGCTTACTGACCTCTACATCCCTCCTGCTGCTGAGACCTAACCACAATCTCACAATCTCTCCGCAACCCAACCATACGCGCCAACCCGATTGACTAAGGCTGTCGAGCCCCACTGGTGCGTTAAAGCAGTTACAGTGGCAACGGTTCCGTATGGCATACCACCTACCGCAAAACACAATATCTGCCCAACCACCCGTCATTCTATACTATACAACCTATACTATACAACCTATACATATAAACCAACAGACTCTTCAAGTTTTTCAAGAATTCTACGAAACCGTAGCGTGGCGGCCTGTACCTTGCCAGCTAGAATCTTTCCGTCTCAACCACAGCCAGTTGCTGCTCCTTTCTGCTGCTTCAGATAAGTTCTTTACTGTGCGACGCAACTCTTGGCCGCTGAATCCGACATCTCTGAGGAACCGGGTTGTAGAGTGTGCCACAAAACCTTGACAACCCACTTCCACTGGATAAACCTGGACTCTCCATCCTCGCTGTTCTGCATCAGTGGCCAAATGAGCATACCGCAGTTTCTTCCTCTCATATGCCTCATCTACAGCATCCTCCCATGGCACTGTCAACTCTATCAGTTGAACAATGCGTGCTGATCCAGACCACAAAACAATGTCTGGTCGTAGGTTAGTGGTGGCAATCTCAGGTGGAAAAATAAGCCGTTGATCAGTGTAAGGACTGAGCGGAATGAAGGATCATCCAAATAACTAAATGTATTTCTTCCCATAAACCCTGGGACTTCAACACACACACACATACACAAACTGCTAACACTGGCCGAAGTGTCAGGTTACAAGTTTACGACCCAAAAGAATGTGCATGCAGGATCTCTCTCTCTGTCCACACTACACACACCCATAAGGACTTTGCTGGAATTTCCAGTCAAAAAGACATTTAACAATACATATTTGATATGTTTTATGTGTGTTTGATGGCCTACGTCCGATTGCAAGATCTGGGAATGTTTGTAGTTTAAAAGGAACCACAAATGCCTATATTACGTATATTTGAGACGCAAACCTGAATTCTTCTCATTGTTACATGTCATGTTTGAGGTCATTTGAAAACTCTTTGTCTGACGCAGCCAGATATATGTATTGGGTTACCGTAAAAAGTATGATTGCCTGTATAACATCTCTCCTGTTATGTTTAAGAATCTGTGGAAAGGAAAGACTTCTTCAGAAAGGTTCTGCCTCTGTCGTAATTTATGTAGATAAAGCTGTCAAACCAAACAAAGACAACTTTCCCGCTCAAGATTTCCTGAACAATGATTGGACAATCCGCTTCAGAGGAGGCGGAAACATCAGGTCTTCAAAAGGACTGGCCCTCTTCTCTCTCTCTCTCTTGCCTCTCACCCCCGGCGTCAGGATGTGATTTCTTAGTGATCTCCTCCGGAGATCTTTCATCTTTTTCTTTCTTTGTTTAATTCTAAGTTCTTTTAAGTATCCTATCGAGTTCATTTTCCCCGACAAGGAATGAATTTAGTCTGAATTGTTTCTTTGGTAAATTTACCTCAAAGACCTTCAAACATGCGTTTGAAAGTCCGCGCTCTGAACCACCAACAAACCACATGGACCACCACGCGCAACCGTTCAACGAACGAGCAGGCGCGCGCCCCAAGGACACACACACACACGCACGCCTTCTCCTCAGCAGACTAAGAGACAGTGCAAGTATTTTATTTCTCATCCAGATTTATTATGCTGTACGGTTGTTGCCTCAAAAGGGGCGATTTTGTGATTCCTTGTTGTCAGGTCTGAGGTTCCGTTGTCCAGGTGAACTTTGCCAAACGGTTGACCCTTACGGATCTCCGTTTCTCTCTCTCTCTCTCTCTCTCCCTCTCTCTCTCTCTCTTGTCTTACTATCTCACTCTCGCCAGAATGTGATTTCTTCGGGAGATCCCTTTGGGGATCTCTTTCTTTTGTTTTGCTTCTAGTTTAGTAAGATCTTCGGGTCTTTATAAAACTCCCTCGTGCATAACTGCACCTTGCTAAAAATTCTCTCTCTGTCTCTATGCATTTCTCGTTCATCGATGCCTTATTGTGTTTTGTCGTTTATTATGTTTGTAACGTTTGTGTGTTTCATTGTTTATTATGTTTGTAAATACATATATCCCATGTAATTTTAGTAAATGCATAGGCTAGTTATTTCTTATTAAATTTCATGATACTCATTTGATGGATTGACTGTCTGCTCATACTTCGGGTCCCTGAAATGCCTATCCAAAAGCTACGAGCTTTACAAATTAAAGATACTTTAAAGAGTATGGGTTTATAGGGCGGGAAGACTAATTCTTGTGGCCACAGAATTGATTTTCCTAAACTCTATAAATTAATTGAGCTAATTAATGTTACCTATTTGTAAAACGTGATCTGTGTAGCTAATCGCAATCAACTTGCGGTTGGCTGCCATACGCATGCAAGCAAGTATGCAGGTAAAGTAACGTATCATCCCTTATCGGGAGATGTATTAACATGTAAGACTGATCTGATACAAACCTGTATGAATAATTATTAATTATTAATTATGAATTATGATATGCAAATTCCCCGTAATCAGATCCACCCCATAGTCTTTACATAAAATTGGTGGAGGAAAATGCTATGGGCACATTTCAAACTTGTTTTACGAGCATTCCAGTCAATCTGTGTATGAGTATTGTTATTTAATATTTATGCGCGTGGATGTTGAAATTGTAAGACAAGCCGCAGACGCGCGCACCTCGAAGAGTGAGTGAACTCACTGCCTGACTGACTAAAGGCACAAGCCGTCTCAGTTCAGCACAACTAAAAAGAAACTGCGGTTTCATTGTATTAAAATTTGTCCTACAAAAGATGAAGAAGCCTCTTTTGAATTATGACACTTTTAATGTTAAACTCCCCTGGCGGAACGAGATTCTTCGGCCAGGGTGAAGACGAGATTTAGTGAAACGATGCTCTTTCACTATTCTTAAACAGGCCTGATATTAATTATAATCGTTAGATTATCGATAACTCCTGGTTAAAACATTGACGTAGCTACTCAATCGTAAAACCTAACGCATATTTGATCATAAGTGCTATTTGATAATATGTTATGGGAGTCGAAAAAACAGACGAATAATCCCTGTTTTATTCACGCACAGCGCAGCGAAGCAATCCTGCCAAACGTGTTTGTTAGAATATAGCACAGAAACAATCCAAAACCTAAAAACATTTTAATCATAAGTGCTATTTGATAAATGTTATTTGGATCCAACTGACAGACGTATAATTCCTGTTTCCTTCTACACAGCGCAGAAAAAAAATTCCTGCAAGACGTGTTTGTTAAAATATAGCACCAAAAGAAAAATCCAAAACCTAAAAACATTTTAACCATAAAATGCTATTTGATAAATGTTATTTGGATCCGAAAAACAGACGTATAATTCCTGTGTCCATATTTATATGTGTAGCGAAAGAAATCCCGCCACACGTTGTCTTTGTGTGTTTATATGCAGTAAACTGGCACAAACAAACCCTCCGAGGTGTAAAATTTATAAGCAAACACATGTGAATCATGGTAATAATTGTTTTATGTGGGAATCGAAAAACAGATGCCTAATTCCTGTTGCCCTATTTGTGTGTAGCGAAAGAAATCCTGCCACACGTTGTTTGTGTGTGTTTATATGCAGTAAACTGGCACAAAACCCGCCGAGGTTTAAAATTTATAATTGTGATTTTTGCAGAAAATTAACGAATGGAACCGTTTTAAAACTGAATTACATACTAAAACAGAGGTTGTAATTCCGCTGACAAAACACGAGAGGGCAACCTACATGTGTTGCGGTGTCCAAATCATACCAGCCTCTGACGTCATTCAGCGTGAACGCAATTACGCCACCCTGTGGACGTTTTGTAGATCGTCATTCTCAACTACCTCTTTTCTGTTTTTTTTGTTCTTTTTCATTTTCCCTGCGATTATGAATTCTGAATTGTCTAACTTTCAATACATATTCCAGTTAAAGCCTCGCTTGTGCTGGCATTTGTTTGACGTTAGACAATTCTCCTGCTGACTGTTTTATGCTTACTTTGAGTTTGTTTCAAACTAGATTTGAATTAAGAAATTTAAAGTTAAGTTTCAGTTTAGTCATTGATATCCACTTAGAGGGAAAACGCCCCTTGTGGCAGACATGCTAAAGTCAGCTTATTATTTTACTCCTTTCATTCTGTGAATTGGTCTATTTCCATCTCTCTTTTTTTTTATTTTTTTTTTATTTTGTTATCACTGATAACGTTACAGCAATCATGAGTCGCATGAGATATAGTTCTGATCTTTGATTTCCTTACACTTATTTAAATTGAATTTAAACCAGTTTGAATTGAAATTTGAATTAAGTGCCTATCCAACCAAACAGGTTAACCACTGGAGAAAGTACGCCCCCCCTTGTGGCACAAACCAGCCACTACGGCCTGTCTTCTCCAGGGTTTCATCCTGCTTTATTACTTTGATTGTTAATTTTTATTAATAATGAAAGTAATAATAAATAAATAAAGAAAAAATTATTTTAAAATTTTTTTTTTTGAAGAATTTTTTTTTTTTAAAGTTGATTTGACAATTACATTGTCATAAATCCCTTTTATTTTTATTTTTATCAGTGTTTAGTGAAGCCTCTTGCCTTGGTATCTCTGCATGCATAATTACTTAATTTGGTTTAAACAAGGAAACCTTAATTCACCTTAAGTTTCATCTGTTTCTCCTCTTCTGTGTTTATGGTGTAGAAATCCCTAGCGCGCGGTGGTGAGTTGACAGTCACATCTACTTGGCTTCCAGCTGCGGATTGTCTGACCAGCGTTGAATGACACAGGCCATGCGTGAGTCGCGGACTCCTCTGTCTCTATACACGGGCAGCACACAATTTGGCACTCCAAAGGTCGCAATTGTTTGAGAGGGCGCCCGTGGTACGGAGTGTGGAGCCCGGGGACTCTGCGGCCAAGTGTTCGGAAACGCTGGAAGGACCAATCACGTGCTGATTCCAACCGGAGTGATTTCAGTTCCAACCTGGGCAGACTAAAAATGAGGTAATAATAAAAAAAAATTTAAAAAACATCTACTTAGTATAGGCCCCAGAATATTACATATATCCCCGGCCATTTAAGGGGTGTGGCCCACCTTCCCTTCTCCAAGCCACACACCCCCTTTCCTAGGTTTGCCGCCGACAGCCGGCTTAGACGACCTTACTCTCTTTAACACTCCCTTGTGTCATTATTTGCTCCATCTTCATTAGACCTATTCAATTTTATTTTACTCTAATCTTTTCTATCTTGCTATTTCTCTGTTCTGTTGTGATTTGTTCCTTTCAGTTCACCCAGAGACAGAACCTACGAGAGACACCAAGGAAAGCTAGATAACAGAACGACGACCAAGCAGCTGGCGTCATCACATGACCCCATAAGGCTACTGCCTGCCAAATTCTTTATTTAGATCCACGCAAAATTGACCCACCTAATCATCTAACTGTCTGCATCAGTTAGCCAAATTACGGCTCACATAGCCGCATAGTATTATAGCTCGTTAAACGTAGAAAGAACTTGCACTGGTCTTTTCGTGTGTGTTGTGTTCCTTTCGCCCACAGGGAAGCCAGTCACCAGTGACTCAGAGCCCCGAGCCAAGAGCAGCTGGACGCAGACGTGGACCAGCTTGACGGCGCACAAACTAAGCCTAAGCACCCACGACAAGGCCGGGCCAGACACGTCAAAACCTCGCTTGCCAGCTCGTGGCACAAGCACGCCTTCACGAAAGGAGCCGCATCGCCCTGGAGCACGAAGTTGCAACGCTAAGGATGCAAGCCAAGGATGACAACGACCCCGAGCTACAGAAGGAAGTGGAAAGACTTCAAACTGCCCTGCCTGATCCTCATCTGCACATAGACCGAAGAGAGCAGTCAGAGAAAAGAACCAGAGAGGAACTCAACGAGAAACTCCGACAAAAGTGAAGCCTTTTGCAAAGAGCAGAGACTGAACTTAAAGAGACTCGAAAGCACGGCCTGCGAAAGAAACTCGCAAGCGGCCCATGCTACCATCCACAAGATCGTACAGCAGAGACACGATCTCAAAGACTAACTTTACACTCTTCACACAGAGTGAAACACTCTTATAGACTGCAGAATGACCGGGAAGGGGAAACACGCACCACAAAGTTTCCCTGACCAGCTGGTCCGCACCCTTCAGCCAAGAACCCAGAGCTGTAAAAAGGGGGGGTGAAAGCCCACTGTTCAAAACACCACCAGCCAGCCCACAAGAACCCCCGTCAGCAGCGAGGGGAGAAGAGCCTTTCCAGGAGAGCCCCTGCTACTTACAACGGCAGGGCTCCCAAAAGACTTAACAAGCTGGCGAGAAACCTCCCTACGTTCACTCCGAACCCTGCAGGAGGCCACAACGTGCACGCCTACCTACAAGACATTGACTTTCACTTAAAAACTGTTACCAACGTCACCGCGTGGGACAGATTATCCGAAATCTGCACCCCACAGTGAGTCATCACCTAGGCTCCTGGCCTGCCCACATAGCATGACTACTCAACAGCTATGAGAAGCTTACAACAAGTAAAAGACTGTATCCAAAAAGACTTTGACAACCCCCACGATATACTCGGTCTCTGAACACTGTTCAAAACATCACCAGCCGAGACCCTGGAGTCGCTGAAAAGCTTCTTCACAAAGACTTTCCTGACATCCTATGCCTGAGCGTAAGACCTACAACAGGCACACAGAGCAAACTGTCCCACAGCTGGGTCCAAAACCCCAATGATTTTGAACTGCAAAACCAGAAGACACTGCACGAACACAGTGCAAGACTCTGCTAAAAGGGTCCCTGATCAGCATAGGACATAGAACTTTTAAAAGTAGATGAAAAGTTGTGCTCAAAAAGACGCAAGACTCAGCAGTAGAAAAATTTGAACTTTACTGATTTAAAGAAAATCTTGAATGGCTCACCTGTAAGCCTCACCTGCCAACAGGCTATACACGACCCCTTTGAAACAAACAGTTTCTAGATACTTCTTGAAAAATGCACTGCTGTACATTAGTTTCCATGTAGGAGAACCACCACAGTTTTAAACTACTGTTAACCTACGGGCGTGCTTTTGATCGTTGCGATCCAACCAGAACACAACGTGCAATACACATCTTTGATCGCTGGCCTGTCTAAATGCAGATAAAACGATAGCTGGAATTGACATCTCTACTCTAAGTAAAATAGCCTTAGATTTCCAACTAAAAGTAAAAGTAGCATGTTCAGCAGTAAAAGCGTAAGTCTGTTTGACAAAGAAACCTCATCTCAGCAGCTTGTAAACTGTACCGATATCTATTATGCTTTGATTAAAAGGAAATCCAAATGGTAGTATGACTAAACCTGTGTCTAACAAAGAAAGCTCAGGACAGAGTTATATCTAGGTAGACCTGGGTGTCTACAAATGTAAAGGCCTTACAAATTATTGTTAGATTGATGTAATTCACCTAAATTTTTTTGCTGCATCTACAAGCAGAGAGCTACCTAGCGATCAAAACTGTTACTCGCTGAGAAGTCAGCATTCGTGCACGAGAGGGACGTAACCATATATGCTTAGACAAGCTTTGACTTACAGCAAATCTATTTCCTTACTCTGTAAACAAATAGAATAAGCTACGTAAAATAAAGAGAAGAGTTAGCTAATTAGCTAATGCCAAAACTCATCTGCATTTTACTTAATGTAACACCAAGTCCTAGAAAGACTTAAAATACAGTTGCATCCTGTTAACCCGTTTAAACATGCATAATTCATGTAAAATGCACAGACATTCTTTAGGGACTGTTGAATTGTCTGACATGCTCTGGTTCCCATGACAACGCCTTGTCACAGGAAGTGCTAACTTGTGATGTCACTTTGTAAACAAACCAGCCTAGGTGCCTAAGCTAACCTAGCATCCCTCCAGCTCACGCTAAGCTAAACTAACATGGCATCCAGCTAGCTTGCGCTACGCTAAGCTAACCTAGCATCCTTTCAGCTTACGCTGAGCTAAACTAACATAGCATCCAGCTAGCTTACGCTACGCTAACCTAGCACCCATCCAGCTTAGGCTAAGCTACATAATAACTTCTACAGTTAGCAGTTAGCATAATTTACTTGAGCCTTAATCACCACTTGTGTTCACACAATGCAAAGTATTCTAGAATACTTTCCGTAACACCAGCTAGGGCTTCTAATTATTCACTTCCCGTGGTTTTGATCACGTTTATTCCTTTTTACTTTTTTAAAAAGTAAAATTTCTCTCTTCTTTAATTTTTTTTTCCATTTCTTTGACTTGGATAATGATAGCAGTCAGTTATTCGGTCATCTGTATGATTTAATTTAATTTTCTCTTTTGTTCAAACGTGGTTCCATTTCCCATAGGGCCCAGAAAGGAAACAGAGACGCCTTTATTTGTAATTACTTTATTTTCAACAAGTGTACTCATTTTTGTGACCCTGCAACACAAGTAATGTCGACAATTTACTAGGGCACAACTATAGTCCAGAGGATTGATAATAAGCATAATTTGAATAAGAAAGCTGTCCTTTTCCCCCCTATCATTCACTTCGTCAAGCCGTAGTGAACCACTAGTTAAGTCCAGAGAAATAATTCAGTCATAAGAACCATCTTAAGTCATTTATTTCATCTCGGCTATGCCCTTTTCGGGGAATAATCTTGGAACCACATAACTCTTAGCCTCCTAACACTCACAGCTAAGATAAGGATACAAGACACACGTCACTAGCTGGCTAAACATGAACACCTAGCTTTATGCTACATACCTAGCGAACCAATTAAACCATGGTTCTGAACTTTTAGGGTCATGCATTAGTCACTCACCACAAGTGTGCCAAAATGTCACAGAGCCCCTGCTTAGCCTGACCTCAACAGCCCAGAGAGGAACCCCTCTCGACCTGCCACTGGTCAGCACAAGTCTGAACACACATCAGACGAAAACAGTGCTGCCATGTCCGAGACAGCCAAGAGCCTGAAGTTGCTTAAAGAGCTTCTTCACAAAAGACTTTACAAAGACAACAAGAGGGACGAACACGACATCCTATGCCTCAGCATAAAACCTGCAACAGGCACACAGAACACTGCTTGTCAACAACAGACCACAGAGCTAACACAGCTGACACAGCTGACAACTTCCCACGACTGGGACCAAAATCCCAAAAGACCAAGAAATGCTGCTTTGTCTGTCTCCGCAAAGAACTACACAAGACCGGCCCTAACCGCCCGTCGATCACCACACCAGCCCCGACGCCAAAACTCCTCGGGCACATGATCAAACAGGGTATGGCCCGGAAACTCTTTGAAAGACTCTGAGAAACAAAATCGAACTCTTACATCTCAAACATGCGAGCTGACTGTGCAGTCATACAGCCAGAACGACATCCGGCTCAAACAGGTAGCTCCCACTCACCTGACAATTGGTTCTTTTAGTCTGAAACACCCGGTGTACATCTCACAAATGGACACTTACCCCTTTCTGATTGGCAAAGATCTGCTAGAGCGCTTTGAGCCTTTACTAGACTTCAAACACCTGACAGTCTGGGCCCAAGTTCAAGAACCCCTCCCCCCCCCTCCAGTCAAACAGGTTACCAAAGCCAGACTGGCCGGTCATAGAGGTAACGAGAACTACAACAAAGCCTGACTCTAAGGTCACAGAGTTCATAGAACTCCAGCAGCCATCCATGGGTACACAGCCTCGACACCAATTCAAGGTTCAAGTTCGCTACCATGCACCTTCCAGCTCGCCAAAGACCATAACAACTTCATGAACATTGGGAGTCACCACCACTTAGACCCCTCCAACCACCCTAGCACGCTGTCTAGACCCACCGACAACCGGTGCCCCAAACACCCGCTATGCACCTGGCACATGCTGCGTGCACAAGACAACATTCAGCGTTCTGCACTTGATGCCATCACTGCGCCACAGCTTGGGGTGCCACAGTGCAAAAGGGGGGTCATGCACATGTGAATGTATGCTCATGACGCAGCATCAGAGACACTTGCAAGACACCGAAGCAAGTGGCATACCGGCATCCTCAAAGCGAAGTCCCAGCCAACCAAGGACGACACTCGAAAAAAAAAACAACTTTTTTTTCTCCTCCCTTTCTCTCTTTCTCTCTCTTTCACTTTTACCAGGATGCTGCTGTGCTTCGCCATCCTGTACCTCCAGCCAACCAGAGAGCAGCCGCAATCGGACATCTCACCAAATCCGGCATCAGTCATCATCCTAAAGGAACAACCGGGACTCCTCATCACCAATGGCCGGACCCACACTCAGAAAGTGTACGTGCCACCTGATCCTCGCAACGTCTACAGAGCACACTACCCCAGCGCAACGACACAATACAGCTGGGTAGGTGCCCGATGGACAGAGGACTCCCTCACTCACGCTGAGGCTGATGTTGAACACATGCTCAACCAACTTGAGAAAATGACTGTCACGCTAGCGGAGCCAGGTGGCCACAACCGCCGCTCCCAACGGTTTCTACGAGCTTTGCTCGGAGCCGCCACGGCCGTCGGAACTATGTTTAACATTTGTATGCCCAGTGTGAATGCAGTAAACCTAGCCACCGTGAGGCGGCATGTAGCCGAAATTCAGGCTGAGATTCCACAGATAAAAGAGCAACTCACGACACAGAGTGCATCCCTGCAGATCATCGACAAGACACTAAAGGGAATTGTGGTAACTTTCAACACTCACAGCGTTCTGCCGACCCCAACAGTGAACTCCATGAAAAAGCTGTTACTGTCTCCCAGAATGACGGTGCTCAAACTCAGCTGGTAACAGCCCTGAGGACAAACCCGCTGCGGGGAGTGAACCCCTCCATCGACAGCCTCGCCATGGGTAGAATTCCACCGCACCTGATACCCTTAGGCCTCATGCAAACCGTGGTGGTGTCCGCCATCACCACGCCAACTGACTCTTTACAAATACACCTTGCCTACTCTCTGGGTAGTGCCATCCCACTCTGCGTCGACCACAAGCAGAGAAAAGGGGGGGCTTTCTCTTGAACTTGCCCATCCTAGAGTCAAGCCGAAGCTCAAGAACATTGTCAATGTCAGATTTTGAAAAGCAACACTCACTTCAAGATATGCACGCTGGACGTGGATACCTCACACGACAGCGACACAAAGCTGCCCCAGCTCCGAATCCGCACATGTGCACATTGACCAAAGACGTTCAGTATCTCTGCCCCTAACAAACCTTTCCTCAGAGACAACACTGACGGAATCTGCGGGCTGCAGATCAGCGGCACACGCTGCCCTGCTAAAGCCAAGCCTCGCACTCAGGTCATCGAGACCCACGCAGAGATTGTAGGTGAAAGGGGGACTCCTTAACACTCCTGTGCGCACAGCTGCACTCACTGACGACCAAAATGACACTGACACCTGTGTCACCTTGCTCGACCAGAGCATGTAATCCAAGCATCAAAGGTGCCATCCTTCACCTCGACGACCTGGCATCGTATCCTCTTCCAAGCGAAGAGCACCAATCAGAACTGACCTTGTTCCCATCGACATAGCCCTCCAAGCTGTGTCTCAACTGCCCGCCTTAACTGCCTCACCTGTTGTCCAATCCTGGACTGCAGCTGATCCTGCGCTGGGTACCTCTACGGTAATCAACCACACCCTGACACTTGACTTGCAATCAGGAGGCTCAACGAGATGCGAAAATCTACAGCCAAGCTCACGGGACCCTCAGGAAGAGGGTACCACGCCGGAGGCTGCGTCGAACCTCATCAAGCCGAGCCCTCAGCCTCAGCACTAACAGCCACCTGCTACCCGATCATCATGATTCACCTGTCATCCGTCCACTGTGATGGTTGTTGTCCGATCAAGTCCACACAGGGACTTCATCAGACAAAAAGGGGGAACTGTAAGGACTGAGCGGAATGAAGGATCATCCAAATAACTAAATGTATTTCTTCCCATAAACCCTGGGACTTCAACACACACACACATACACAAACTGCTAACACTGGCCGAAGTGTCAGGTTACAAGTTTACGACCCAAAAGAATGTGCATGCAGGATCTCTCTCTCTGTCCACACTACACACACCCATAAGGACTTTGCTGGAATTTCCAGTCAAAAAGACATTTAACAATACATATTTGATATGTTTTATGTGTGTTTGATGGCCTACGTCCGATTGCAAGATCTGGGAATGTTTGTAGTTTAAAAGGAACCACAAATGCCTATATTACGTATATTTGAGACGCAAACCTGAATTCTTCTCATTGTTACATGTCATGTTTGAGGTCATTTGAAAACTCTTTGTCTGACGCAGCCAGATATATGTATTGGGTTACCGTAAAAAGTATGATTGCCTGTATAACATCTCTCCTGTTATGTTTAAGAATCTGTGGAAAGGAAAGACTTCTTCAGAAAGGTTCTGCCTCTGTCGTAATTTATGTAGATAAAGCTGTCAAACCAAACAAAGACAACTTTCCCGCTCAAGATTTCCTGAACAATGATTGGACAATCCGCTTCAGAGGAGGCGGAAACATCAGGTCTTCAAAAGGACTGGCCCTCTTCTCTCTCTCTCTCTTGCCTCTCACCCCCGGCGTCAGGATGTGATTTCTTAGTGATCTCCTCCGGAGATCTTTCATCTTTTTCTTTCTTTGTTTAATTCTAAGTTCTTTTAAGTATCCTATCGAGTTCATTTTCCCCGACGAGGAATGAATTTAGTCTGAATTGTTTCTTTGGTAAATTTACCTCAAAGACCTTCAAACATGCGTTTGAAAGTCCGCGCTCTGAACCACCAACAAACCACATGGACCACCACGCGCAACCGTTCAACGAACGAGCAGGCGCGCGCCCCAAGGACACACACACACACGCACGCCTTCTCCTCAGCAGACTAAGAGACAGTGCAAGTATTTTATTTCTCATCCAGATTTATTATGCTGTACGGTTGTTGCCTCAAAAGGGGCGATTTTGTGATTCCTTGTTGTCAGGTCTGAGGTTCCGTTGTCCAGGTGAACTTTGCCAAACGGTTGACCCTTACGGATCTCCGTTTCTCTCTCTCTCTCTCTCTCTCCCTCTCTCTCTCTCTCTTGTCTTACTATCTCACTCTCGCCAGAATGTGATTTCTTCGGGAGATCCCTTTGGGGATCTCTTTCTTTTGTTTTGCTTCTAGTTTAGTAAGATCTTCGGGTCTTTATAAAACTCCCTCGTGCATAACTGCACCTTGCTAAAAATTCTCTCTCTGTCTCTATGCATTTCTCGTTCATCGATGCCTTATTGTGTTTTGTCGTTTATTATGTTTGTAACGTTTGTGTGTTTCATTGTTTATTATGTTTGTAAATACATATATCCCATGTAATTTTAGTAAATGCATAGGCTAGTTATTTCTTATTAAATTTCATGATACTCATTTGATGGATTGACTGTCTGCTCATACTTCGGGTCCCTGAAATGCCTATCCAAAAGCTACGAGCTTTACAAATTAAAGATACTTTAAAGAGTATGGGTTTATAGGGCGGGAAGACTAATTCTTGTGGCCACAGAATTGATTTTCCTAAACTCTATAAATTAATTGAGCTAATTAATGTTACCTATTTGTAAAACGTGATCTGTGTAGCTAATCGCAATCAACTTGCGGTTGGCTGCCATACGCATGCAAGCATGCAGTCTTGTATGCAGGTAAAGTAACGTATCATCCCTTATCGGGAGATGTATTAACATGTAAGACTGATCTGATACAAACCTGTATGAATAATTATTAATTATTAATTATGAATTATGATATGCAAATTCCCCGTAATCAGATCCACCCCATAGTCTTTACATCAGTGAAACGCTGAAACAGTGTTAGTGCTGTGAAACTCATTTATGTATGAATTTCATGTGTTCACCTTGATAATAAAACATTAAGCATGATGTGTGTGTGTGTAATTATTTCTTTAGACAAGGACAGAAGATCAGACCAGCTTAAAAAAAGTTGGAAACCATCATGGTTTCTATTAAACTGGCTTTTACCATTTAAACCACTACAGAATTCTTTTTGTAGTGTGTTTGGCACATATTCCATTAGGATTTAATGCCCCCACCAATAGAACCCAACACATAATCAGTAGAGACCCACAGACACCACAATAATTTCCATTATAACCAATAAAATTCCCATGAAAACCATTAAATCCAATAGAATTTCTGTAATGGTGTCTATAGTTTTTTTTTTTTTAGCAGGGCAGTATCAACAGCTTTTAGCTGTGGGAAGCATAGCCTACCTCTATAACTTGTTAACTGGAGGGACTGATATTTTTGTATGTTGAAAAGGATGTGCTTGTGTAACTGGTTGTAGTTGTATAATGTAGCAGAGAGTTATTGAAGTTTCTGTCTTTGATGTATATTTTTATGTAACAATGTTCATATGTTCTCAAATTAATAATAATAATAAAATGTGTCAGAGGGTGTGCTTTAGGTAGGCTACATCATACAGAAGGCTTATAAGTGTTCATTAAATGGTATGGTTTTTATTCAGAAATATTATTTTCTCCACAGTCTTTGGTGAAAGGCGATTTCTTTTTAAAAAAAAAACAATTTCACCAGCTTTAGAGAATATCCTCTCGCATGGAACAGATGATGCAGGAGTACACAAAAACAGCTTCACTTTTATAAGAAATACAGCCGCCAGGTTTCAAACCTGTCAACACTGGATTGGCCTGTCAAAGCAGTCAGGTGCTTCACTACAGGAGTGAAGCAGTAGGTGTGTTCGACATCGGCTGCGGCTGGATGTAAGCGATCGGCGAGAGTAGCCGCGTGCAGGCGGGGAGGAGCTGCAAACGGAGACGTGAAGTCGGACACTTCTGTTTCCCGTAGTGACCGCTCACGAGGTGTTTGCATACTTTATCACAGCTGAAGTGAAATAAATGCAATATTTGCTAAATACACAGATGTTTCAGAGGCATTTTCATTCAATACTTTATGTACTGCTTCATACAGCGTCTGTTTGAACAAGAATAAAGTTCACCATAAGCCTACAGCTAGCCTACTATCAATGAAGTGGAATCGACGTTTTTTAATCAGTTTTATTTGGATAAACATGACACAATATAACATTAGGACTACATGAAAAGAGTGCTTACTGTTATAAAAAATGATTTGTGAGCTGTAGAGGAACTAAAGGTGGTCGAATAAACACGAAACACACGTGATCGTTGTCATGCGGTGAATCCGGCCAATCGTGGAACAGCTGTGTCGTCATCAGCGCTCGTGCAGCCCAGAGCAGCCGCTCTTCACAAGGCTTGTTCGACTTCATGCAGCTCTGCGCAGAACGATCGGCGGCTGACTTGAAGCAGTGCATGCCGGTTAGAAATTTTGTCCGACTTGATACAGCGCCGACGCCACGTGACTGTGACGTATGCCATCAAAGTAACGCGAGAGCGATTCGAGAGTAGCCGGAGAACTCAGCCAGCGCAGCTTCTGAAGAGCGGCTGCTCGGGGCTGCACGAGCGCTGATGACGACACAGCTGTTCCACGATTGGCCGGATTCACCGCATGACAACGATCACGTGTGTTTCGTGTTTATTCGACCACCTTTAGTTCCTCTACAGCTCACAAATCATTTTTATAACAGTAAGCACTCTTTTCATGTAGTCGCAATGTTATATTGTGTCATGTTTATCCAAATAAAACTGATTAAAAAACGTTGATTCCACTTCATTGATAGTAGGCTAGCTGTAGGCTTATGGTGAACTTAAATCTTGTTCAAACAGACGCTGTATGAAGCAGTACATAAAGTATTGAATGAAAATGCCTCTGAAACATCTGTGTATTTAGCAAATATTGCATTTATTTCACTTCAGCTGTGATAAAGTATGCAAACACCACGTGAGCGGTCACTACGGGAAACAGAAGTGTCCGACTTCACGTCTCCGTTTGCAGCTCCTCCCCGGCTGCACGCGGCTACTCTCGCCGATCGCTTACATCCAGCCGCAGCCGATGTCGAACACACCTACAAGGCTTGTTCGACTTCATGCAGCTCTGCGCAGAACGATCGGCGGCTGACTTGAAGCAGTGCATG
Organism: Semotilus atromaculatus; assembly: GCA_031834385.1. Classification (NCBI taxonomy): domain Eukaryota; kingdom Metazoa; phylum Chordata; class Actinopteri; order Cypriniformes; family Leuciscidae; genus Semotilus; species Semotilus atromaculatus. Next base: position 16,782,310 of record JAULUF010000022.1, read on the forward strand.
CCGGTTAGAAATTTTGTCCGACTTGATACAGCGCCGACGCCACGTGACTGTGACGTATGCCATCAAAGTAACGCGAGAGCGATTCGAGAGTAGCCGGAGGACTCAGCCAGCGCAGCTTCTGAAGAGCGGCTGCTCTGGGCTGCACGAGCGCTGATGACGACACGGCAGTTCCACGATTGGCCGGATTCACCGCATGACAACGATCACGTGTGTTTCGTGTTTATTCGACCACCTTTAGTTCCTCTACAGCTCACAAATCATTTTTTATAACAGTAAGCACTCTTTTCATGTAGTCGCAATGTTATATTGTGTCATGTTTATCCAAATAAAACTGATTAAAAAACGTCGATTCCACTTCATTGATAGTAGGCTAGCTGTAGGCTTATGGTGAACTTTATTCTTGTTCAAACAGACGCTGTATGAAGCAGTACATAAAGTATTGAATGAAAATGTCTCTGAAACATCTGTGTATTTTGCAAATATTGCATTTATTTAACTTCAGCTGTGATAAAGTATGCAAACACCACGTGAGCGGTCACTACGGGAACCAGAAGTGTCCGACTTCACGTCTCCGTTTGCAGCTCCTCCCCGGCTGCACGCGGCTACTCTCGCCGATCGCTTACATCCAGCCGCAGCCGATGTCGAACACACCTACAAGCTGCGCTGGCTGAGTTCTCCGGCTACTCTCGAATCGCTCTCGCGTTACTTTGATGGCATACGTCACAGTCACGTGGCGTCGGCGCTGTATCAAGTCGGACAAAATTTCTAACCGGCATGCACTGCTTCAAGTCAGCCGCCGATCGTTCTGCGCAGAGCTGCATGAAGTCGAACAAGCCTAGTGTGTTTGCTTCAGACGTCATTTTCACGTGACGTAATGATACAAGCTCCGAAGCAGTGGTTCATTGCAAGGACCGTTCGAGTTTGAAGCAAGCTTCGGAGCGTCGGTGTCAGACGTAACATCACTAGATATTACTGGTATGATGATGTTTATTGTCTGAAGGCATAATTATTGCTCAATAAGTGTGATTTGAGTGTGTTCTATCATTTGAGTGTGTTAGTCGTGATGAAGTGTATAGTAATACGATTTTGTGAAATTCATCATGGTGCTAACTGATTAGTATTTTATGCTTAGTGTGTACACGAGAGAGAGAGAGAAGCTAAAGCCCCGTTGATCCACTGATGATCTCTTTGTTTACAGGTATGTTGTTTAATTAGTTCTGTTTTGTGGAAGAAAAGAGATCTGGTTGACTGTTAATAAATATGTACTGTATGAAGAGTGTTATAGGGGAAACGAATCCGATTCATAGATTCGTGCGTGACGCACGTGGTGCGGCCTGCACATATGGTATGCTGTTAAATGCGCATTGAGCTTTTCTTTTTGATTTATGTGTACAGATTATATTATAATTTATTATTTGTTTATCATAGCATGTTATTTTATATAAATATCTGAATTAATGCATATAAATACCTGAATTAATGCATATGGTCATGTCATTTAGTATAAAATTGATGTACAATACATTATTGTAGTGTATTAATAAGAGTATTAATGTGATGAATGTATCAGATTTATTATTTTATTTTCATGATTTATTTATTTGTTTAAGATCTGTAATAGCCTCAATCTACCTGTGCGCGAGGCTCATGAGCACACGCAATGTTGCTTCTCTCCGTGGATATTACTGTGTGTACACGAGAGAGAGAGAGAGAAGCTAAAGCCCCGTTGATCCACTGATGATCTCTTTGTTTACAGATTAAAAGAAAAAAACATTGGATCTCATCGTTGAGTAGTCGTGTGGTCATTTGTGTTGGAGAGTCCGTTTCAGACATGCTACACTATCATGTAATTTCTTACGTCGTCTGATCCCTGTCGGTTTTCGCAACTGGCGGCACGAATTGACGTCATGCGCGTGCTTGCGAGGGCAGACAGATTCTGGCAGGGAGTCGAAATTCGGCGCAACACCTGTCTCTATTTGAGACCGGCCTTTATTTACCCAAACCTGTAGCCACATTTGGGACTCGGCTATTATTTGAAGTTTTACGGTATTGTACTATCTAATATTTTTCAATATTTAATACACCTGACCTTACCACTAGCGGCGCCAGGATTTTGATTGTAGGTGGGCCTCCAGAAAACTGGATGGGCCCGTTAAAATAAGGCAAAAAAAAAAAAAAAAACGGGTTCCCCTTCATCTCCGTTTCAGCACTTTTCTGCGGCACTGTGTATCTACTACACAAAATACTATCTATAACCAAAGACACAAATTCAGATAGGTTTCTCAGAGGTTATACTCTACTCAACGTGTTTTATTATGACAGGTTTCAAAAATAATGAATGAAATAATGATAGAAATAATGTCTCTTCTGTATTAGAAAAATAGAAAAATAATAAATAAAAAAATAGCCTACCTCCAAATTGATCCAAAATAGCTCTCACAAACTTAGCAAAAAACTAACTAACAAAAGTTGTTTATATCTTTAGTTTTCTTCTTCCTCTTTATCATGTTTTTCTTTTTTAATGGCCCAATGAAAAATAATTAAAACCAGGACATTTTCATAACTTTATAAAAAACAGCCAGGACAAGACAGGACAAAACAGGACATGTCCTGGGAAAACATGACGTTTGGTCACCCTAGCTTAAAGGGTTAAATTCTCTTTTTTACAGATGGACGAACGCGAAACATGCTTGATGCTAAATCTGCAATTTATGCGAAGTTCTCCAAACATCACCATGATTTTGAGGCGGAGGAGGACGAAAAGTGCCATCATTGCTGCCTGCTCATGGCCGCATGAACTTCAGTTATTGTGTGCGAGAGAAATCTCAGGACTGGTGGAAGCATATTGTGTTTAAATATAGGCTTTAATTAGGAGCAGTGGGTCCAAATTTTCAGGACGAGCAAGCCAACCTTTGAAATGTTGATATGTGTCAACGTTTGTCCACTATGGAACGCGATCGGGGCCAATAGTCTGTTTACGGAACGCGTGAAATTTGACCGCGTCAACACGCACTGTTTTATGGAACGCCAAAAGGGTCACAATGCGCCACTTTCCTAGCACGTTTTGTTAAAAAAGCAGCGTAAAAAGCGCCGTTTGAACGGCCAGGACGCCGCTTTTTACGCCGCAAAAAAGCCAAACGCCGTAAAAAGCGCCGTGGGACTGTGTAAACTACGGCGTATTTTTCGTCGGTCCAGAGGCGGCGAAAAAAACGACGCTCTATATGCTCATGTAACGCCGCTTTTTACGGGACACATGACGCGTATCATAACGCGTCACAAGACGTGTAGTGTAAAATAATAATTATCTCCACCCTGTCTTTTCCAAAGCCAATCAATTTGAACCGTTATCACCCAATCAGTAAAGAACAAGAACAGACCACATTAATCCAACTCAGCACAAGGATGAGCTTCCATGCCTCCGCTCACTGAATGTATACTGAAACTGAGAGATATGGTTTAGCTCACTGCTAACGATACCACCTTGTAAGGCATGTCTCTGTGGGTCGCGGGTTTGCACCCACTCACATCCAGTTATTTGCGAAAGGTTTTTAATATTTTTGTACAGTCTGTTTTCTATTAGAATGGCAATCGGTAAACTTAAGTTGTAGTTAGGCAAAAACTAGTGTTTTCATCTATTGTTAACCTAATAGAACCGATCCAACATATAGCCTACTGACTGTTTGTTTTCACTTAAAACTGATTGTTTTAAGGTGCATTAAAGGATTATACTTTAACGAAAATGTACACACACACACACACACACACGAGAGCGGGGCACAACGTAACACTTTTTTTACTTTTTCAGTTTGTGTAAATTTACTTAAGGTTTCGAGTTTTTTTCCCCCCACATTAATTTCCCACATGTCTAGTACAATTATGTGGTTTTGTTTTATTATTACAGTGTATACTTTTTTTTAATGATTTACCCCGAAAGAATGGAAGTGAAATGTGACAACTTGCCCCATAGGTGGGGTACATTGTAACATGTGAGGGGCACATTGTAACATCACCATATCTGATCTAATCAAAAAAATATACAAGTCAAACCAAAATATTTTCTTAATAAAATACAATTATTAACTTTTTCATATAAAATAATGACATTTTTTAATAATTAAAAATAAACTAATTTTTGAGTTTGACAACAAACACACCAGAAAATGCAGCTATAGGCCTACAGCAGTTCAAAACAAAATAATAATTAATAATTTCTGAACATTGACTCTCAGTCTTTATTTACATGTTTCTCATGTTTTCTCAATAGAATTCATAAAAGTATAGAATATAATAGCATATTTCTAATAGGGGCACATTGTAACGCAGTGTTACAACATGCCCCAACTGCACAACTGGGGTTTAAACCCTGCTAGTGTCTTCTGCTAGTTAGTGAAGCATTAAATAACTATATCAACTGTTAAACAACAGATTGGAGATTAAAATAATATCAGATTTGTCTAATTTTAAATAAACACAAAAAATAGAGATGAAAAATTAACTTAAGTAAGAAATGTATTTTGCTATGGTTAAATACATGTTCAGTGATATCTTACAAAGATTTCTGAATTTTGGCGCAATTTTTTCTCTATATGGTGTTGATATGGCAACTAGTAAATATACCAAGTGTGACATCTAGCCCCGTGTTACGTTGTGCCCCGCGCTCCCCTACATCCCTTGTACCATCTGGACAACTGGGGTTAAGACGTTCTGACGACCAGAAATGGAGTATTTTAAGTTAACCTGGATAAATGTTCGCTATTATTACGCGCATATCCAAGTGTGTGTGGAGTGTGGAGCTCGCACTGCATGACATGGAGGCGCCGGTGCCATCATTCGCACTTTCCTATCAACAGTGGAAACAACTTAAAATACTCCATAATTTCTGGTCATACAGAAAAGAATAATAGATCAGTCGCAACTACATTTATTTGTGTAAACTCACAACAATAAGAAAACGTGTTTTTGTAAAATAAAATAAAACGAACAGGGCGCGCTTTCATAGTCTCTGAATTGGAGCGCGTCTCAAAAATTAACTGAAAAAAGCCTCACATTCATGTGAAATATAGCATTCTATACAAAAAATGTCCACCAACGAAAAAAAAACCAATCGAAAGCAAATACGTACGGTACCATCTGATAATGTAATCCTGTCCGTAAAGGCGCATCTAGGCTACATTACAGCGGAGATGTATGGAGATATGTTTGCAGGCAGCCTACACTGATTAGAAAAGAGTTTATTAATAAACAATTAAAATTCTTCGTTATTTTTTTCAGACACATTTATTATCATTATTTTTTATGCATGCGCTTGAGCGCGGAATGGCTATATGCACCCAGGATTGAATATAAACGTGCGATTAGTCATAATTGCTTAAATGAATGACTACTAGAAAAATCTTTAGTCTATGGCAACTCTAATCAATAGCCTACATTTAATATTTGACATTATTTAATTAGTAATTATCCAGATATTCTACATTAAATTAGTTGAGTTAGCATGATTAGTTAATGAACTAATAAAATAAAGAGTTTAAATTAAGATACTTATCATATATTTCTATATATATATATATATATATATATATATATATATATATATACATGCAAGATTGTAGGCTGTATCTTGAAGATTTTTGTATTGTATTGTATCTTCTGATATAAAGACGACGATTGACATTTCGTTAATTAAACAAAATAAGAACACAATGTTGTAAAAAATAAACAAATTAGGCTATGTTCTGTTAGATGTGTTTTGGCTACTTTTTGTTTAATTATATCTCTAGGTAATGAAGATATAGCCTATTGACAAAAATAAATCTTATAATATATTATATTTAAAAAACTGCCTATATAAAATATATATATTTTAAAAGGGCCTCATTGATTAATTTATTTGTAAATTCACCGGATTTACAAATGCACATCTTGCTTGTTGCACGCACACATAATTATCTCGAAATAACGAGATATTATGTTGAAATAATATTATTAATAATAATAATAAATATTAAATAATATTTAATTGAATGCTGAATGTTGTGCTTGTTCAATTTGAATCAAATTAAAACTGTAATTGTGATAATTAAAATAATTGAATATTAAATATTGAGGCATGGAAGCTCATCCTTGTGCTGGGTTGGATTAATGTGGTCTGGTCTTGTTCTTTACTGATTGGGTGATAAGAGTTCAAATTGATTGGCTTTGGAAAAGACAGGGTGGAGATCATTATCATTTAATACTACGCGTCTTGTGACGCGTTATGATACGCGTCATTGGGGACACCGTGTCCCGTAAAAAGCGGCGTTACATGAGCATACAGAGCGTCGTTTTTTTCGCCGCCTCCGGACCGACGAAAAATACGCCGTAGTTTACACAGTCCCACGGCGCTTTTTACGGCGTTTGGCTTTTTTGCGGCGTAAAAAGCGGCGTCCTGGCCGTTCAAACGGCGCTTTTTACGCCGCTTTTTAAGCAAAACGTGGTAAGAAAGTGGCGCATTGTGACCCTTTTGGCGTTCCATACTGTTTGTTCGCGTTAACGCGGCAATTTTTTACGTGTTTCTTTTGAACGTGTAGACACGCTCATTCTGGTCGTGTTAAGGCGTCAGTTTTCGTCGCGTTACTTTAGTGCGTGTAAAGACGCACAGTTTTACCATGTTAAGACGACCAATTTGAACGTGTTTCTTAACGCGCACATTCTGTATTGAAGTGTAATATTTTAGAAAAACAGACTTACCTTAAGATGTAGCCTTCCTACATATTAATCATTCAGTTTATTGTGGCATTGCTTTACTGACTACTGTGCTAGAGTAAAGTAATGTTACAATCTATATTAAGTAATGCTAATTATCCATATAATACAATTATTATAATATTTATGGGTTATTATTTGTTTTTGTTTTAAGTTATAATTTCCAAAATTATTATAGGCTAACTTACACAGCACACATTTATAACTAAACACACACACATTTATTCACTTTCACATAGCCTAATAATGTTTTGTAATTTGGTGTTTAATTGGTTGTATAGTTTCTGCTGTTCTGTCTGTATAAGTAAAGTAAGTAAAGTACATTTATTGTCCCCGTAAGGAAAATTTGTTTGCATGGCAATCAAGTAGGCATTTCAACATACATCATATACCAAAAGAGAACCTTTAAACATACAATACACATACTAATACACTTAACACATATTTCCCCATACCCCGCACTTTACCGATTAAATTAGGCATACCAGACCAGCTGAGTATCCTATTAAATTACATGTTTAAAAACTTAATTGCTTGAGGCACAAATGAAGATTTTGATCTGTTTTTGGTAAACCGAGGGAGGCAATATCGTCGCCCAGAAGGCAGCAGTTCGAATGAAGAGGCAAGGGTGTGCCTCTTGTCTCCCACAATGGTTTTTGCCTTGTTCATTACTCTTTCTCTGTAAATGCATTCCACACTTGGTAACTTGATTCCTAATAGTTTACTGGCTGTTGTTACTGTTTTTCTTACAGATTTCTTCTGTGCCTCAGTAGCATTACCAAACCAGCAGGTGATGCAGAAAGCCAAAACGCTTTCAATAAAAGAACAATAGAACATCTGCAACATTTTGTTGTGAACATTAAAAGATAACAGTTTCTTTAAAAAATACATTCTTTGTTGTGTCTTTGTACTGATGAGGTCAGACCACAGATCCCATTTAAGCTTATGGTCAATCACAATTCCAAAATATTTATAATTTGTAACTGATTGTATAGCCTCCCCGTTGATAAAAGTTGAATTTGGTGATTGAATCATTCTAAAATCAATAAACATTTCTTTTGTTTTGGTGGTATTTAGACGGAAGCTTGACCTTTCACACCACTTCAGGAAATAGTCAAGAACTGTATTGCAGGAACATCATCTTGGCTGCTCCAGGCTGATGAGTGCTACAATAAAATAACTACATTATATTTAACATGTGTTTTGATATTCATTATATTTTTATTATGAATATGTTATTTACCCATAAACTTGTCTTTAGGGATCCATAAGTTATAGTGGCAAGAATAACTTAGTTAAATATTTAGGGGCGATTTCCCAGACGGGTTTATATTAAGACAGGAGTTTAATTCATGTTTAATTCATGTAATTCATGTTTTAAAAACACAGATTAAGTACAGATTACTAACAAACAGATTTACAGATTTCTTTTCTTTTATTCCAAAGCTGATGTGTGCAACAAAAAAAAATTGCTTGCATTAAAATAATTGTCTCTTGTTTTTTTTAATTGCAGTCTTTTTTATTGCTTCTCAGTTCCATGCAATTTTAAGATTTTATTGGTTCATTCCATAGGCGACCTCTGTCACAGTTTGTTTTACAGTTTTTTCAAATTGCTAAAACGCTAAAAGTGGAATCTGAGGCTCACTCGGTGAAACCATTCACTCATGTACCCAATCTTTAGAACAAGTCTGCAATAATACAAGGACATTATTGCTTTGCACTGAGTTTGCATTTGAAAAACAAACTTTTTGCAAAACTCTAAACACATTTCTCTACATTACACACATCATAACAATTTCTAAGAGCCATGGTTATGGTTTCAGCTGCTTACTTTTCTACCTGATCGCGTTTCATACTGAGAAAGAACGTAAGGCATGACAAATCATGACATAAGGCTGACATCACACACTACGTACCAATGCATTATCCCTCATGAACAATTATAACGTCTGATGTTTGCATACGTGTACCATTACAACATCATTCATTAATAAACATGACTTCTGATGTTTGTATACGTACATACCAATGAGAGACATACGTACCACGCGTCACATATGCAAATATAGTCTCAAATACAGCAATTTCATTGGCTACTGTGCTTTTAGACGCGTTAACGCGAACAAACAGCGCGTGTTGACGCGGTCAAATTTCACGCGTTCCGTAAACAGACTTTTGTCCCCGATCGCGTTCCATAGTCCACATTCACGTTTTCTCTACGACGTTTTGTCGGGCAATCCATCCCTTTGCAGATGCGCGTCGGGGTTTCTCTCGTCAAACCGCGGGGAAGTGGTCTGCATTGACACATAGACATATCTTATTTATTTCTAATTTATTTCCACATATGAATGATGTATTGGATGAACTGATAGAATGAAAATCCGTACGCCTGCAAATAGAGGTCTCTGCAGACGGTAATAGGAGTTACCCGCCTGGGTCAAAATGGGCGGGCCCAGGCCCACGCAGGCCCAATGGTAGCGCCGCGGTTGCACCTTACCTTACACTAAAAGGTCTTCAGAAATGTCGGCGTGTAGTGGAGACCTCAAATGTTGAAACAGAAGACTGCTCCACAGTGAACAAAGAGGGCACATAAAAAGCCACCAAGATTTGTGTCGGAAATTAAATCTTCCTCAGATGGTAATTATTTAAATCACTTCAAATAATTTTTTATATATCCACTGAAAAAAAAAGAAGAAAAAAAAACTGGAAAAGAGCCAGTAATTACATTGGCTCTTTTCCATTTTTTTTTTTTTTCAGTGGATATATAAAAAATTATTTGTATAATAAATAACAATTTAATAAATAACAATTTGTGGACTCTATTTTGAAGCATGTTTCCATTTCAGATGATGGCAGAGTTTTACCAAAGGACAATACAGATGTGTCAAAACCTCATCCACCGAAATGTAAGTTGTTAACACTATGAGTCAGAGTCACGAAAATCAAAATCAAATCGATTTTTCACAAAATCAAACCTTATTCTATTGTGTGTGTGTTTCTAAAAGCATATAACAATATTCCTGGTCACCTATGTTACTGACTATGTGTGGGTCTATAGTCTATACTTACTAAATATAATTTTGTACTAGAAAACAGGGGCGTAGGAGCAATTCTTAACCTGGGGGGGACAGTAAATGCTAGGGGGGTCCGGGGGTATGCCCCCCCCCCCCCGGGAAATTTTTTTGAAAAATAAACCATTAAATGCCACTTTCTGGAGAGTTTTGTGCAAAGAAATGGAGAAATTGAGTCTTACATGATATGTGGAAAAACTGCAAGGTTAAGAGCATATACTTTGCATTGTTGTAATATCAACATGTATTAGGACATTTATCATTTACATTACTGTTAATCAGTCATGTACTTATTAACTCAAATAAAGTTGATTTGATTTCCATTAACTATAAAATACTAAAAAATAAAATCAATCTATCCCTTGTGGAGAGGTTGCTTGGTAGCTAAAAGTAGGTCTAGCAAGTCTTATATTTCAAGTAATTCACACAGATCAAACACAAATATGCTGACTGAATAGATTGCTAGTTTATTTTGAGTAGCCAGCTAACAGTTCTCTTTGCAGTTTGCTGATAATCCGGTGTCTGAAGTAACATGCTCAAAACATCTCCTGAGAAAAATACCAACCTCTTGGTTATTTAATTTTGGTTTAGTCTTATTTTCTTTACCTTGTCATTCAAGGCCAGGGCACTTTTTGTACATTTCTGGAACTTTTGCGCGCTTCCACATCCCGTACAACTACGGATCCAGACTGATCTCATGAAATAGCGTATGTATGACACGCCAATTCGTATTTCCATTTTTGGCGTGCTATCAACACGCATAATCGCTTTTCAGCGTGTTTATCAACGCCATTGACTTAACGTTACATTACTATATATAAATATATGACCTACCCCAACGACGTCCCTAAACCTACCCGTCACTTGGGTTAATAGCATTTATGACTCTTCCCCTACCATCCTAGAAAAAAAAAAATATCGCTCCCCAGATGTAGATATTAATTTTGCTTAGTTTCGCTCGGAAATTTAACGGCGTACACATACACGCGGCGTGGACATACACGCGGATAGCTGAAAATATAGATAACACGCCACTTGATTTGAAAGTGGCGTGTATGTTTACGCAAAGTCATGATGTCATGTTGACGGATCTCCCAACGACATACTAGTCTTGTTTGAGATGCGCCTTGCCTCGCCTGAATTGTATGCGAGAGTAGGCGGCTGCAGTGAGGGGAGGAGTGAATAAAGCGCAGGCAAGCCGGACAGATCTCTCTTCTCACGGTGGATTAGACACCTGCGAGATCAAAGGCGGATATCGCGGGATACACGGGATTCACGCTCGTGCAGGTGTTGCTAATAAACTGGATGTAATTTAAGTTCTGTTGCTTTTATATGAAAATAAATATAATGAACAAGACACCCAAAGTACTTGTTATTTAATTCCATTCCAAATACGCGTTTATCAATATTTTTTTCTTTAATACAGACATGTGTTTTTATTATTTTATTTTATATAAAAATGACATCACATAACCCATATCGCACTGTCAGAGAGTTTATTCACACATAACGTACGTATACACATAAAACATGATACCAGAGTTTTAAAATACATTTTTTTAAAAGAGAACAATACATCATGGTTGTTTAAACCAATGAACATTAAGCTGTGTCGTCAGCAAAGTCGTTTCCCATCATGCTTTTGAACAGCGCAGTCGGTGGAGAGCAACTGCGCTCGACTGCAAAATCCGACACGTGCGCCTTGCGCTCGCGAGAGTTTTTTGACATACGTCTGCATGACATCAGAGCAAGGCGGACTGCCCTCGGACACATTTCTAACCGGCATGCATCTCGCGCTGATCACCGGTGATCGGTTCTGCGCAGATTTTGCTCATCTCAAACAAGCCTATTGCTGCGTACATATCCGTGTCACCTAGATGCGCATGCGCGAGTGCGGCGCGATCATGGTCGACTGACGACATAAACAGCTGAAGAATACGGCCGTTTTAAAAAATTTAATAATGTATTTAAAAGTTGCCGAATGGATTAATTTGGAGACTCCGAAATCGGCAGAGATAGGCAGGCAATGCAAAACAAAATCTTACATTGGGAAATAGTGGGGGGGACAAAACGTAGATTTTGAAATGTGGGGGGGGGACACGTATAATGGCTCCTACGCCCCTGCCAGAAAAGTATGCATTGAGGCTTTATAATGATGAGAATCAAAATGATCTCAAAGACATGAGATGTACCCATAATTATTGTATGGCCCACATGACTATTGCCCAACGTCTCCATTTATCATCCATTCAATTTTGTATTTACAGATTCATCATTCTCCAATATTCATCCTCTGGACAAGGGTTTGTATAATATACAAGTATGCTTTTATGGACAAACACATCTTCCCAAATGAATGAATGAATAAATCTCTCTCTCTCTCTCTCTCTCTCTCTCTCTCTCTCTCTCTCTCTCTCTCTCGGCAAAAAAAGGAATTTCAACACTGTAGGCTAAGTGTTTTTTTTTTTCTTTTCTTTCATGTTTAATTATAACCTGCGACTCATTCATTAATGCTGAATCTATGGCCTGGTTTCACAGACAGGGTTTAGCCTAAGCCAGGATTAGGTCATAGTTAAATTAGGACATTTAAGTAATTTTTTTATAAACATGCCTTAGAAAAAAGCATTGCTGGTGTGCATCTTAAAGGTGCCCTAGAATGTTTTTTTTTATTATTTTATAATGTTTCCTGGGTTGCCCTTATAATGTTAGTATGTTTTTTAGATCAAAAATAGTCATAATTTAGAAATAAAAGGCATTTTTCCTAGCCTGATTTTAGTCTCTGATTTGAACACTCTGTTTGAAGGGGCGTGTCTGCTGTGAGAACGGCCACTGCTGTGATTGGCTGACATGCTTGCATATGAAATATGACATGTGAAACTCTCTCGAATACTTTTATTACAGCTGTTATATACGTTTTAACTATTACAGCTATCGAGATTAACGAATCGTGAGATGTTTTTAAAGTATTTAAATCTATTTCCATCACATAAAATGTTGCTGTGATGAGCATTGAGCAAGCAGATGACAGTCTGTTGATCGCGAGACAACGCAGTTTCTCTCTCTAATGCTTTCACCAATGCAAACGATGACATAGCCTACTTCTATGAGAGCTTCGTTGTGCAGTGTAACAGCGTCATTGATTTCATAACGAGTTTGGCAAGAGAGATAAACTCGCGCTGTGTGGATTGTTCTTTGACCGCTTTCTGTATACTTTTTTCACTGAGAATTAGCCTATTTAACGTTAGTTATGTATGCTCGTTACTTGGAGTTTGCTATTACTGTACTAGGATCTTGCGCTGGATCTAACACAGTGTAAATTATCTTTAATAAAATCACTACTTACCGGTTGCGGGAATATAGTTGGAATTACCCCCTTCTTCAGTTTGAGACGCTGAGAGAAGCTTGATATTGTCCCAGGTTCGAAAATAAGTCCGTGGTGAAATGGGCAGAGCAAACTAACAACTTCGAATTAAACTGTTGCGGTATCCGATTAATATAAACCTCAACCACGCGTCCACGCCTGTTGACATTTCTTTTCTGTGGGAAGGGTATGAAAATACCTCACATCCCCTGCACAGCCTGGAACATAGCATTTATTCCATGATCTGCCATTTTCTCTCTGATCCTCGCTTGTTCCGATGATGACTCGGCTGTGCAGTGCTTGTCATTGAGGGCTGGGATATGCAAATCTTTGGAGGCGTGATCCCCGACTGTTGCGTCACAGTCGGTATTATGTGGAGATTCGCCTGTTTTTCAGGGGTGTTTTTTAAAAACGAGATTTAAATAAGAAGGAGAAAACAATGGTGTTTGAAACTCACTGTATGTCATGTCCATGTACTGAACTCTTGTTATTTAACTATGCCAACATAAATTCAATTTCACATTATAGGGCACCTTTAAGACAAAACAAATGCACTGACATGTTTTAAGATCACTCAGTGCAAGTTTCTTTCAGTTGAAATAGCTCAGATATACATTTTAGTCTAGGAATAGACTAGGAATAGCCTTGTCTGTGAAACCGGGGGTTAATGTGGCTTTTGATTTCCGCTTTCCTGCAGAGTTTAGCTCCAACCTTGATTAAACTCACCTTCCTTAATTATCAATTAATTTCAATAATTAAATTATTCAATTAATCAACATTGATTATCTTAATCAGGTGTGCTAGATTAGGGTTGGCGCTAAACTCTGAAGAAGAGTGGTCCTTGAAAACCAGTTTGGAAATTGACTAGTTTGTTTATATTTATGCAGCAGAGGAATCGCTGCAGGAGTCCCAACTGCCAAGCATATCACGGCCTCTTGAAGGTATTTTTCTAAAATTCTATTCTAAAATTCAGAATATTATATTTATTGTAATTATTAATAATTCTAGTTAGAGTGAAACTTTTGTTTTATGCCACAGTTACTTCACGGCTCCTCATAGAAGAGCCCCAATATTCTGACTCTGCAACAATGAGTAAGTCAAGTTTTGATTTTTCACACTAATGATTTCCATTACACGAGAGTAGATGTTAAAACTTCATGCTGATTTGTACTCGGCTTTCGCCAAGATAAGCAACACTAAGACGTAGCTTTACAGTAAACTATGCTTCTCCATCCATTTACGCTTCTTTCCATATGAGGGTGTGACTCCCCTTCTGTCCGGCGTTAACGGCTGCAGTGTACTTGGCGCGTCAGCACACACGACGGCTGCAACTACAGTGTGGTCTCCCTAGTGGACCAACACGACAACGTCTGGATTGAGCCGAGTAGGGGACATCTCTAGGGTCTTCAAATGGGCACCTTCCGTCCTCAGTGTTTCGTCGACTAGCCCACGACACCTCAAGAGGGCTCGACAGTGACTCTGGCGTCCCAGAGTCACCCCCCTCCGTCCCCCACTCAACTCAGCCCAGCTTACTGACCTCTACATCCCTCCTGCTGCTGAGACCTAACCACAATCTCACTATCTCTCCGCAACCCAACCATACGCGCCAACCCGATTGATTAAGGCTGTCGAGCCCCACTGGTGCGTTAAAGCAGTTACAGTGGCAACGGTTCCGTATGGCATACCACCTAACGCAAAACACAATATCTACCCAACCACCCGTCATTCTATACTATACAACCTATACAAATTGTATAGGATACTATACAACCTATACTATACAAATAAACCAACAGACTCTTCAAGTTTTTCAAGAATTCTACGAAACCGTAGCGTGGCGGCCTGTACCTTGCCAGCTAGAATCTTTCCGTCTCAACCACAGCCAGTTGCTGCTCCTTTCTGCTGCTTCAGATAAGTTCTTTACTGTGCGACGCAACTCTTGGCCGCTGAATCCGACGTCCCTGAGGAACCGGGTTGTAGAGTGTGCCACAAAACCTCGACAACCCACTTCCACTGGATAAACCTGGACTCTCCATCCTCGCTGTTCTGCTTCAGTGGCCAAATGAGCATACCGCAGTTTCTTCCTCTCATATGCCTCATCTACAGCATCCTCCCATGGCACTGTCAACTCTATCAGTTGAACAATGCGTGCTGATCCAGACCACAAAACAATGTCTGGTCGTAGGTTAGTGGTGGCAATCTCAGGTGGAAAAATAAGCCGTTGATCAAGATCAGCCAGCATCTTCCAGTCCCTAGCAGCTTCCAGTTGTCCTGGCCGAGAATTGGTGTTAACACCTTTTCTTGGTGGTTGCTCGCCTGGGCGGAGGAATGTTGTCTTCTGCGTGTAATGTTTTGCTAGAACATGCGGCAACTTATTGGTCATACTACGCTTGCCTTCCAATGCTAAAGCCAAACATCTCAGTACTTGGTCATGGCGCCAAGTAAACCGACCTTGGCTAAGAGCCACCTTACATCCTGTCAAAATGTGCCTTAATGTGGCAGGTGATGAACACAAAGAACAAGAGGGATCCTCTCCTACCCAGAGGTTTAGGTTCTGCGGTGATGGGAGAACATCATATGTTGACCTAATAAGGAAACTGATCCTACTCTCTTCCATTGACCAAAGGTCTTGCCAGCCCATTTTGCGTTGTTCCACACTCTCCCATCTCATCCACTCTCCCTGCTTGGCCTGGGAAATGGCCTTTATACTCCTCATCCTCTCCTCCTGCTTTCGCACCTCGTTGACTACCAGCTTCCTCCTTTGAGCTGGGCCTGCCTTGTGCCATTTAGGAGGAGCTAACCTGAGCCCAAAACCCCCTCTTCCATGCTGTACCTGTCCCACGATATCCCCTATTTGAAGGTCAGCCTTTGCCTCTACTACAGATTTCTTTGCTGACCACTTTCTACCAGTTTTTAACACAGGGGCTGCCTCCCTTACACATTTGTCACGTGACTCTACTAATGTCATTTCCAGTCTGACCTTGGCACACTTAAACTCCTCGGTTAAAGCAGAGACTGGCAGCTGCAATATTCCTTTACTATAAAGTCCCACTCTGCTGAGGCAGCGTGGAACTCCCAACCATTTCCTGATGTATGAACTTATTAACGCTTCCAGCTTATCCACTGTTGTCAAAGAAACCTCGTACACAGTCAGTGGCCACAGCAACCTCGGCAGTAGACCAAACTGAAAGCACCAGAGTTTTAGTTTGCCTGGTAGAGCACAGCTGTTTATGCTCTTCAACCCTTCCACTGCTTGTTGTCTAACTTCTCCCACTCGAACTGTGTCCTTTAGATCTCCATCGTACCATCTCCCAAGACTTTTCACTGGCTTCTCAGAAACTGTTGGTATTGCCTCACCATTAATGAAGAATGTTTTATCTACTACCTTTCCTTTAACTATGGAGATGCTCCTTGATTTAGAGGGCTTAAATTGCATTCGTGCCCATTCAATATTATCTGTTAACTTCCCCAATAACCGATTAGTGCAGGCTACTGTTGTAGTCATGGTTGTCATGTCATCCATGTATGCTCTGATTGGTGGTAGTCGCAACCCAGAAGCCAAGCGCTCTCCTCCTACTACCCATCTTGATGCCCTAATGATTACTTCCATTGCCATGGTAAAAGCCAGTGGAGAAATTGTGCATCCTGCCATTATTCCAACCTCTAAGCATTGCCATGCAGTGCTGAATTTTGGAGTTGAGAAACTAAATTGCAAATCTCCAAAATAGGCTTTCACTAAATTTGTTATTGACATTGGTACTCTGAAAAAATCAAATGCTGCCCAAAGAAGCTCATGTGGCACTGAACCATATGCATTGGCCAAATCCAGGAATGTCACATGGAGCTCCTTCCTCTCCTTTTTAGCTGACTGAATTCGTTGCCAGATAACATTGATGTGTTCTAAGCATCCTGAGAACCCTGGAATGCCCGCTTTTTGAACTGAAGTGTCAATGAAGCCATTCTTTAATAGGTAGGTGGACAATCTCTGGGCAATAATGCTGAAGAAAATCTTACCTTCAACGTTTAATAGTGAAATAGGACGAAACTGACTGATGCTTGTAGCATCTTTTTCTTTAGGTATAAAGACTCCACCTGCTCTGCGCCATGCTCTAGGTACAACCTATTTTTCCCATGCCACTTTTAACAATTTCCACAGAATTCGCAGAACTCCTGAAGCACTCTTGTACACTCTGTACGGAACTCCATTAGGCCCTGGAGATGATGAAGCCCTTGCCTTTCTCACAGCCTGCTCTACCTCTTTCCACTTAGGTGCACAGACCTCCATTTGGTATTCTGGTGGGTTGATAGGTGGTATGTCTGATGGAATTGACATATGCTCATGCCTTTTTGCATCTGTATGCGTTTCCTCCAAATATCTCTCTAGCTCAACTCTAGATGCTTTTAAAGTGCCATTCTTCTCACTGGTGAATAACTTCTTTACGAATTTGAATGGGTCTTTATAGAAATTAGCCCTCGCACGTTCCTTCTTTTTGTAGCGTTTCCGTAGACGCTCAGCTCTGCGTAATGTTGCCAGCTTATCTTTTATGTCCCTTTGTAAGAGATTGAGTCCCTCCTTCTGACTTTGTTCTGCTCTTTTCCATTGCTTCCTCAACTGTCTCCTTTCTCTAACTAACCCTTCAATTTTCTGCTGCCGTCTAGACATTCCAGGAGCAGTTTGTACTTTTTCCTTCCTTTTTTCCACACCAAACCTCTCACTTCCATATGCGTAAATGATGTCCCCAAATTTATCCAGCTTCTTTTCAACTGTACCAGTTAATCTTTCCAATGCAAAGCATAGATCTGTGTTTACCGTATCCCATGCAGTTTTCTCACAAGCTCTTGGCCATCTAACTCCAGGCCTATGCCCGCTGAGGTTCTTTTCTCTCTTATGCTGGTTAGTCTGACCGGTTTCACAAGTATGAATATGTTCATCACTAACTGTGCAAGCCCTCCTCTCCTCTATGACAGGGGTGCTGATATCCTGCGAGCTGTGGTTTGCTTCCTGTCGCTGGATTTCATTCGACTGACTTGACTGACTTCGTAAGAAGTACTGATCAATGCGAGGCCCTTGTCCCTTCTCCCTCAAGCATTTCATTTTCCCTTGATGAACCTTCAAACCCCTGACCGTTGTCGCCTTGCTCCAGCCACAGACACAAACTTGGTCCTTACACTACAGTAATACTGCACATTCAAGGAGCATTATGCAATATTGCTTCACAGGCTATCGCACAAAAGTCTTACAAAAGCTACAAGAGATTGTTGAGAACCAGCAAGACATCCTGGCTATGCAGAGACAGTTACTGGCTGCAGTAGCTGTGACAGTGACAGAGGAAGATGGGGAATTCCTGGAAAACGGGCCATGCCAAACAGTGGATGAACTGCAGATCCTTGACAGGGAATTGGAAAACAAAGAAAAAAGTGCCAAGATGGTAATACTTTTGCAAGACACTCAAATGCACCTACCGTTACCAGTGCGGGGGAAAAAAATGTTGCACATGATAATAACGCTATTTACAACCTGGTGCAAATAGTAGTGACCTTGGTATAACATATAGATGCCATTTACATACCAAGGGGGTGAAAACTTTTTGAATTTAAAACTTTTTAAAAGGAGAGATGGGCCTTTTCCATCTGATTTTCTATCTTTTCTACTGCTAAATGTACTTTTAGTTTACTTTTTATAGAGTGCCGAAGTTATGACGCCACTTTGTAGGCCAAAACGCGGAAGTGAGTTAGCATTTTACGAGGTTCCCTCGCCCTAAAGTCTATGGGTTTTTTTAATGGGTTTTTGCTAAATCGCCTGAAATAAGGTCTATGGTTAACAAAGCCTCTAAATATTTTTACGTTTTGATCTATGACATAAAACACACCAGTTATAACCTGCTTGTGATTTAAAAAAAAAAAAAAAACTTTTTACTGTTATCATTGTATATCTGACGGCTTTATTTAGGCTTCAAAATGTATAAATTTTGGATTAACTTGTAAAGATTATCTTGATAGACAAAACGTGTAAGGATCACAACTCTTTGTTGAACACAGATCTTATTTTTTGCGATTTTCCAAAAGTCTATGGGGAAAATGCAAAGCTTTTCGATCGAGGGAACCCATGCGCCGCTAGCTTCCGAGTTGTCCTTCAAAGTGACGTCATGACTTCGGCACTCCATGTACTGGTCAGAAATAGGCTTTATGTGCTTCTCAGAAAAACCTATACATGCATACAGGAAGCTTTTTCAGATGTTCACAATCCACAATTAAGGCAATATCTGAATTTAGACATGAAGCAGTTAAATTACAATCCCTTGATCCAAGACTTTTTGTTTGTTTGTTTTAATGATTTGTTGAGTTCCTTTGTTGGTCCTGTGCAGTCCTGTTCTACCCACTCTTCTACAGAAAAATACAGGTTTCTTCTACAGGTTTTCCAGCAGCTTCTGCATATCTGGACCCTTTTCAACAGTGACTGTATGATTACTGGCTAACTGAGTAAATTAACAAATGAAATAAGATATTAAAATAAGAACAATGTCCACCAATCATGTTCAAAAGTTTACACCCCCTAGTTATTGTGTTAACTTAATCCAAGAGAATTTTTGCAGATTTTGATCATCCAGGTGACAACATCATTAAAAATCCATATTAAGATTTAAGACTCAAGTAAACTTTTGAAATAGATCTTTTGTGTCAATTAAAATTTTTGTCTTGTGGTCTGTGTAAATATTTCTAGCTATTAGTTAAAAAAAAAAAAAAAATTCTCACATTCTTTGAAGTTTGTCAGATATATTAGTCTTTGAATGCAGTATTTACTTATTGTTTAAACAAAAAACTACTTAAATGTCCTAATTGATGTTTGGATTAATCAAAGACCTGTCTGTGAAACCATGGCAAGTATCTTTTTTTTTTTACTTGAATTGAGGTATTGAGGAATTGAGGAATTAAATAAATACATAATGGAATTATATAGTTTTTAAATGAATAAAGTAGAGTGGTTTCAGAAGAAAATGTGTTCACATATGAATGTGGAACAACACCTCAATCACAGAAACAGCTTGTTTCCATTCAAACAACAACAAAAATCTTTAATCTGCTGTCATGATGCCATATTCTTTTTTCCTCTAAATAACAGTCTTTCTTTCTTTTAAACAGAAAAACTACCTTCGGCCCCTTGGGGGACCAAACCCAGGTGCAACCTTGGTTGCATCAAATGCAAGGTTGCATCAAATGATGTCTTGGGTGCCTACAGCCTTAAAGGGAAATCAGGCAAACTACCCTTCCAACACACGAAGATCTGTAATATTATCATAGGCAAGTTATCAATCATTTTTTATATTAATAGCCAATTTTTTTGCACTTTGTAAAATTGTTCTGGTCCCAATGTACATTATTTTAAATAATACCATACCTCAAATAGCTACAATGTTTACATAATATTATTCCTACATCTAGGGGCAATGCAGAAGTCCTACAAATCTCAGGCCCGTCGGAACAGGACAGGCAAACCAAGCAATTGCTTGGGGCCCCGAGCTGGACTGGGGCCCCAAGACAACGACTGTTTAAGAATAAAATTCAACGACACACTGTGAGCGCTCCTTTGATAGTCAATGCAGTAAAGTGCAATGACACTGTTATCGGAATCCCCCTCAAGGGGGCCCTCTCAGTAGTCGCTGACAGCAGCCAGCCAACCACGCGATCTCTGCTGCCGGCAAATACAAACCTCCTCGGCAGTCATCATGAAGCGGAATTATGCTTCAGGAAGCCAGAAAAGAAAGAAGAGAAAGGAAGAGGAGGATAAGAAAAATACCAGATAGTGGTAAAGTGATAAATTACACTGCATAAAAATAGCTCTACTTGTCTTGTACAAATGGTGTAATTTTGCAGCAGGTAACGTTAGGCTAGCAAAAATATGTTTATGTTAGCTACCTTCCTGACGGCAAATGCTGCTTGTAACGAACAGTTAGTCCACATTTTTTTTCGAACGGACGGAATATGGTTAATGTTACAAACTGTAATATGTTTTTAACGGTTTAAGGAAGACGCAGATCCGTTTAGGTTTATCTTATTTAATTACATGACATTGCTATAGCTTTGTAATAGGTTTTGATGAAAGTGGCATAGCATGCTATATTAAATTTTCCACCGTGATAATCTATTTACCAATGGGGGTTAGGAAAACCACACAATAAATTACGTGCATCAAATATTAGCTTGGGATGTTTTTAAATGTCTATTTTGCTTGGGGCCCCCAAATTCCTTCAAACGGCCCTGACAAATCTCTAAAGGCCAGTGAGATTGAAGACCTAATTTCAATTGAATTACTGTGCTGTCGAATTACTGATGTTATGAAGTGTTAGTGCACCTGTCGCTCATATCATTTAAACTTATAAACTTATTACATACAAGATCATGGAAAGATACCATAGTTGTGTCTAACAATGAACAATCATAATGACAAAACAGAAAACATAAAGATCATTGGTTTGTCTAGGCCTACATCATAATATGATATTTATACACAGGAAAAAAGAACAATAACAAGGCTAAATATCTTTAAATAGTTCTTCATAATAGAAAAAAAAATGTTAGAAGTCTGAGGGATGAATTGAGAGGTAAATTCATCAAGAAAAAGAGGAAAACTTAAAGGAAATAAAGAAGAGATGACGATTTTGGGATTTCTTAATAAAAAAATGATATCGTTATAAGGATAAAACTGCTTAAATCAACCCTAAATGTATTCACAAAATAAATGGGCAGCTGTTTCTTCAACAATACCACAAAATGAGCAACTTTCATCAATAGCAAGATATTTACAGATAGATTAATTAAACGTGTCATTCATATATTTTAAGTTGTTGCGCTTGTGATAACACCTCGTAGATCACATGATAACGTCAACATGGCGATGATGTCCGGATCGCATTCATACTTAACGAGATTTGGCTATAAAGTACCTACTCTTTTTGCTCTCGTTAAGTAAGTACTTATTGAAATTAAGTACCTACTCATTGAGTATGCGATTCCGAACGCAGCCCATGTGTTGTACACAAACATGGTTCTGCCATGATCCTGTCTCAGAACTAGAGAACTCCAGGACGAGAGGACAGAATCATGACAGTCTCATGTATACTTAATTTAGCCAAGGCTGCAAAGCCGACTCCGTGTTACAAATATGTTAGACCTATCACTTCTGCCACTAAAGATTGCTTTATTAATAATATTCATATTATTAATACTATGCACAGTATTGCACAGGAACTCACTCTTGCACAGGAACAACTCTTGTGAGATGTTGTGAGATGTGGGCGCCAGCACGAGCAGAACGCTGATCCAGTAGCTCTGTATGTGTCGTGTTGTTTTTTAATACTTTACATGTGTTAAAGTACTCTTTAACTCTTTATATAAAACTAGCTGTGTAAAACTTTATATATCCTATGGATACAATGACTTTTTACGGACAACATAGCGGTGGACAACTTGTTTATTCAAGGGGGAAGCTGCTTTCACTCCAAACAATGGGACGGCATTTTCCACTACATACCTGAGGAGCTGAGGAAGAACCGAGGCTGTAGACCCGGAGTGAAGGTGAAGGCTAGGTTAGCGGCTAAGTGGTGAAAGTACAAGCCCTCATTTCCGTCGATAGTGATTGGGAATGTGAACTGTCTGACCAACAAGACGGACGAGCTGGCTGCCCTTGTGAGGACGGACAGGACGTTCAGGGAGTACAGTTTACTTTGCCTCTCTGAAACCTGGCTAACCCAGAACAAACCGGATGCTAGTGGATCTACCTGGATTCACTACAGTGAGAGCGGTTTCCAGGACTGTGGACGCAGCGGCAAAAGCAAAGGAGGGGGACTCGCACTGTTTGTTACGGTGAAGGAGATTGTGTGCAACAGAGACATTGAATTGCTGGTGGTGGGTCTCAGACCGTACTACATGCCTAGAGAGTTCTCCCACGCCATTGCTGTTGTTGTTTACGTCCCTCCACATGCGCACGAAGAGACCGCGTGTGACATAATCCACTCCACCATCGCGAGACTGCAAACACAACATCTGGACGCATTCATCACCATCTCCGGGGATTTCAACCACGTGACACTGGACTCCACACTGTCAGCAGTTTCACCTTATCAGTTTGTAAGCTGCCCCACCAGGAAGAACAGGACATTAGACCTACTTTGTGACAACGTGAGGGAAGCTTACATTGCCACTCCTCTGCCCCCACTGGGAAAGTCTGATCATAACCTGGTCCTGTCACACCACAGTACAAATCACAGATCCAGAGACAGTCCATGACCAAACGTTTCTTCAGGAAATGGTCTCCTGAGGCAGCGAAGGCTCTGTGAGACTGCTTTGAATGTACTGCGTCTCCATGTAATGGAGTGTCCTGCAGGAAGCACATGGTAAGGACATCGAGGGGTTAAACACAAGCTGCACTGGTGCACTACTGACTACCTGAACTTCTGCATGGACATGGTGGTGCCCACTAAAACTGTACGCTGCTTCCCCAACAACAAGCCCTGGATCACCAGTAATGTCAAGGACATCCTGAACAGGAAGAAGAGGGTCTTACGTGCATTACGGGCATTCAAGGATGATGACCGAGATGAGCTGAAGCACGTACAGGGGGAACTCAAGATCCACCTGAGAGAGGCGAAGGAGGACTACAGAAGGAAGGTAGAACAGAAGCTGCAGCACAACAACATGAGGGAGGTCAGGGATGGCATGAAAACCATCACAGGCTGTAAAAAGAAGGGCAGTATCACAGGTGTAACGACTGAGACAAATCAGACACAATTATTTGGTATATGTACAAAATAATCTTTAAAAACTTCACTCAGGGATCTGTGGTCCCATCCCCCCAAAAAGGGCAAGAAGGCCCTACCATGATCAGATAAGGTGGTTTTATGGGGCAAAGGAATGTGGCCACATGAGAAAGAGAGAGACAATGGGAAGACAGAAACAATCTTTAATACAGACTTTGCTGCATTAGTCATAGACTGATCTATAAATGAACATGCATCCCAGAAACCAATGGTCAGTGTAGGCAAGGCAAGGCAAGTTTATTTATATAGCACATTTCATACACAATGGTAATTCAAAGTGCTTTACATGAATAAATTAAAATAAATATATGAGAATAAACACCCCAGGGAGCCGGGTGACTTCAGACCAGTAGCACTGACATCACACATCATGAAGTCCTTCGAACGGCTGCTGCTCCATGTCCTCAGACCCCAGGTTCACCATGCACAAGATCCACTGCAGTTTGGATACCAGGAGAAGATGGGCGTGATCTGCTCCACAGGGCCTACTCACATCTGGACAAGGAGAGGGGTGCTGTGAGAATATCGTTTTTTTATTTCACCAGCACCTTTGACACCATCCGGCCGCTCCTGTTGAGAGACAAGCTGACAGATGAGGGTGGACCCACTTCTGGTGACATGGATTACGGACTACCTCACAGAGAGACCACAGTATGTCAGACTGAAGGGTTGCCCGTCAGACACTGTGGTCAGCAGCACCAGAGCATCACAGGGGACCGTGCTCTCTCCCATTCTCTTCACCTTGTACACATCTAATTCCAGTATAATTCCTGGCTCTGCCACATGCAGAAATACTCAGACGATACTGCAATATTTGGCTGTATCAAGGATGGACAGGACGAGGAGTACAGGAGCCTGGTTGAGGACTTCGTGAGGTGGTGCAGGACCAACCATCTGCAGCTGAGCTCCTCCAAGACCAAGGAGATAGTGGTGGACTACAGAAGGAAGAAACCACATATCCTGCCTGTGTCCATCGATGGGGTTGATGTGTAGGTGGTCAGGACTTATAAATATCTGGGGCTGCAACTTGATGACAAGCTGCACTGGACAGCAAATGTGGACACTCTCCACAGAAAAGGGCAGAGCCGTCTGTACTTACTGAGAAGGCTGGGGTCCTTCAACATCTGCAAAAAACTGCTGCAGATGTTCTACCAGTCTGTGGTGGCCAGCGTCCTCTTTTATGCTGTAGTTTGTTGGGGAGGAAGCAGCAAGAAGAGAGACGCCGGTCAACTGGAGAGACTGGTAAGGAGAGCTGGCTCAGTAGTGGGCTCAGAGCTGGACTCTCTGGTGACAGTGGCAGAAAGGAGGAGCCTGGACAACGCCCACCACCCTCTGCACAGCACCTTAATCGGGCAGAGGAGTGTGTTCAGTGGCAGACTGCTGTCCCAGCCCAGCTCCACCAACAGACTTAAAAACTCTTTCATCCCACTGGCCATCAGAATCCTAGTCATGGCAGGGAGCACAATAGACAATTGGACAATTTCAACCTCCATCTGTACTCTTTACTTCCATTTGCACTCCATCTGTACTGTTTACCTCCATCTGCAGTCCATTTGCACTGTTTACTGTTTTGCACTGTTTACTGTGGCTACTGTGTTATAAATGAATTGTATTTAAATTTTATTTTAATATAGGTTTAATGTATGTTCAATGTTTCGTATGCTACTGGATACATGAATTTCCCTCAGGATAAATAAAGTATCTATCTATCTATCTATCTATCCCTGATCAGTTTCAACTCCTCAGCATCCCAGATAGCTTAGAAGAACTCGATATTGCGACAGAAACCTTGACTCTCTCTTTTCCAGCACTTTAGACACAGTTGCTCATTTGCGCTTAAAGAAGATGAAAGAAAATAGTACAACGCAGTGGTACAACAAGCACACTCGGGACCTTAAGAGAGCAGCCAGAAAAATGGAGCGCAACAGGAAGAAAATTAAACATTTATTTTTTTCGCATTTCATGGAGAGAGAGAGAGCACGATTGCGTACAGAAAGGCATTAAAAACTGCTAGATCTACTTATTTTTCAACCCTTTTAGAACAAAACAAACAAAACCCTTGGTATTTATTTGAAATAGTGGCTAAATTAACAAGAAATAAAGCTTCAACCCCAGACGTTTTCAAACAGCACAGCAGTAATGACTTGATGAACTTATTTACTTACAATATTGATAATATTAAGGAGAAAATTATGAGGAGAGGAGGAACATTTTATTCATTCATTGCTATAGGAGAGGAAGAATTTTCTGGCGTCTCGAGAACGCACTCCCTGAAATAGGTTTGAAGTAGGGCTGGGCGATATGGACCAAAAGTCATATCCCGATATATTTAGGCTGAATATCGATATACGATATATATCCCGAAATTTTTTTCCGCAAATGTAAGTGTTAATGTTAATGTTAATGTCAAAGCCAAATATGAAGTCACAAGTAGTTTTATTGAAACCGGCTATTTCAGTGAACAGTTGAAAAATCAAATGAATAAATAATAAACAGGTTTATTCACCTGGTTCATAATTAAATGTAGAATAAAATGTAAACATAAATACTGTATAACAACAGGAGTACCAGGACTATAGTATAATAGTATACTAGTGTAATAGTATACTAGTATACAAGTATAATAGTGGGAACATTGATCTTAAAGAGTGTCATCGTGTTACTATCGTAACCGAACGCGACGAGCTGTTTGAATGCTGAATGGAGAATGACTGAGGAGAGATGAGTTTCCAGTAACTTTAACTTAACGACTTAAATATTAATTTTTCCCTCACATTATGCTATCGAATGACTTTAGAAGTCTTGGAATATAGTGCACAAAAACTTTATGGTGCTTTACAATATTTTTTATGCCTTTAAACTTAAGAAGAAGAAGAAGTTTTATTTATATAGCGCCTTTCCGTAGTTCAAGGTCGCTTTACATTTTAATTGTAATGTTTCGTTTGTGTAAGTGTGTAAATGTATTGTCAGTCACATAGGATACATACAGTCACATTAAACGAAATACATGTTAAATAGATATGTTTTTAACTGAGTTTTGAATGTAGCCACAGATGAGATATTTCGAAGTGTAAGGGGTAATGAATTCCATAATTTTGGAGCATTGACACTAAATGACCTTCCACCTACTGTAGACAACCGGAAACGGGGGATGGACAGTAAACCAAGTTCAGTTGATCTGAGAGACCGTGCAGGGCGGTAGGTGTAAAGTAGATCAGACAAATATTGGGGTGCAAGACCGTTTAATGCCTTAAACGTTAAAAACAAAACCTTAAAGTAGATACGTGATGCCACGGGTAGCCAGTGAAGGTCGTGAAGCAGAGGAGTAATGTGAGCAGAACGCCTGGTGGAGGTGAGAACTCTCGAATCAATGACGAAGGCTTAACATGAACTCCATCAATATAAAAGGACTGGTCCATCCTTTTGACTGAGGCAGCAGAGCTGATCACTAATATCTCAGTTTTTTTATCATTTAATTTGAGGAAATTAAGGGACATCCAGTGCTTGATGTCCCTGATACATGCAGTGAGTGAGTCAGGCAGGGATGGCCTATCAGAGCTGGTGGTGAGATAAATTTGAATGTCATCAGCATAGCAATGGAATTGAAGTCCATGCCTGCGTATGATGTTACCAAGCGGATGTATGTACATGATGAACAATAGTGGACCAAGAACTGAACCCTGAGGAACACCCTGTGTAAGTGAAGCAGTGGCAGAACTATGACCTTGTATGCTGATATAATCATTTCTGTCGCTGATATAGGAAATGAGCCAGGAAAGAGCGGAACTAGTGATGCCAATGTCAGAAAGCCGAGAAATAAGTAATTCGGGGCAGACTGTGTCAAAGGCAGCGCTTAGATCGAGTCCCTGTATCAACGGACAAAAGAATGTCGTTAACCACTCGCAGAAGAGCAGTTTCAGTGCTGTGAGATGGGCGAAAACCTGACTGAAAAGGTTCAAAAAGACCATTTATATCCAAATAAGATTGCAATTGCGAAGCAACAACCTTTTCAAGGATTTTGCTTAAGAATGTTAAATTGGATATTGGTCTGTAGTTGTCCATGTTTAGATGGTCAAGGCCTGGTTTTTTAAGAATGGGGGTCACCGCAGCCGTTTTAATTCTGCTGGGACAATGGCGGAAGCCAAACTACAATTAATCATGAAAGGGAGCAACCTCTAGGACATACTTCTTAAGCAAAACAGTAGGTGTAGGATCAAGCCGGCAGGATGTGGAATTTGACTTCACAATTAGATCACTTATGGCAACAGGAGTAGTCGGAGTAAAACCAGAGAGAAGGCTCGTTGAGTGAGCTGGACCAGATAACCTTCAATTTGAGTCATCTGTATGAGTAGTGTTTTTGGTGATGGATTCAGTGATTGACTTCAATCTGTCTGAAAATAATTTACAAAAGCTATTCACAAGCACCTCAGAGCCTGAAATAACATGTTGTGGTGGATTTGTGAGTTTGTTAACCAAAGCAAAAAGTGATTTGGGCCTGCACGTAGAATTGCTAATGGTAGAGGAGAAATAAGAGGATCTTGCATCGTTAAGGGCTGTACGATAGTTAAGCAAATGTTCTTTAAGAGCCAAAGAGTGCACAGTGAGTCCAGTTTTCCTGTATAGTCTTTCTAGGCGGTGGCCCTCAGTTTTCATCATTCGACGTTCAGGAGTGAACTAAGGTGAGGTACGAGTAGATGGAACCAGTCTAGTTTTAACAGGAGCGTGCATCTCAAGTGTTTGAGACAGAGCATTATTGTAGATACAGCAGATTTCTGACGGACAGTTAGACAGTAGACATTCTGACAAAGTAGAAGCCCTTATTGAAGCAGAGAAAGTAGTTGGGTTTACAGAATTGATTTTGCGATAAGTCAGCATTTTCTTCTGAGGTGATATAGATACTGGAAAACTACAATTGAAGTTTATGAGTTTGTGATCTGAAAATGCAAAATCAGAGCCACTAACAAGAATATTATTCAAGCCAGATGTACATATGAGATCCAGTATATGACCTCTGGAGTGAGTAGCAAAAGTTACATGCTGAGTCAAATTGAAACAGTCCAGCACAGACATCAATTCTTTGCATTGTGCAGTGTTTTCATGTACACTCACCGGCCACTTTATTAGGTACACCTGTCCAACTGCTCGTTAACACTTAATTTCTAAGCAGCCAATCACATGGCGGCAACTCAGTGCATTTAGGCATGTAGACATGGTCAAGACAATCTCCTGCAGTTCAAACCGAGCATCAGTATGGGGAAGAAAGGTGATTTGAGTGACTTTGAACGTGGCATGATTGTTGGTGCCAGAAGGGCTGGTCTGAGTATTTCAGAAACTGCTAATCTACTGGGATTTTCACGCACAACCATCTCTAGGGTTTACAGAGAATGGTCCGAAAAAGAAAAAACATTCAGTGAGCGGCAGTTCTGTGGGCGGAAATGGCTTGTTGATGCCAGAGGTCAGAGGAGAATGGCCAGACTGGTTCGAGCTGATAGAAGGGCCACAGTGACTCAAATAACCACCCGTTACAACCAAGGTGGGCAGAAGAGCATCTCTGAACGCACAGTACGTCGAACTTTGAGGCAGATGGGCTACAGCAGCAGAAGACCACACCGGGTGCCACTCCTTTCAGCTAAGAACAGGAAACTGAGGCTACAATTTGCACAAGCTCATCGAAATTGGACAATAGAAGATTGGAAAAACGTTGCCTGGTCTGATGAGTCTCGATTTCTGCTGCGACATTCGGATGGTAGGGTCAGAATTTGGCGTCTACAACATGAAAGCATGGATCCATCCTGCCTTGTATCAACGGTTCAGGCTGGTGGTGGTGGTGTCATGGTGTGGGGAATATTTTCTTGGCACTCTTTGGGCCCCTTGGTACCAATTGAGCATCGTTGCAACGCCACAGCCTACCTGAGTATTGTTGCTGACCATGTCCATCCCTTTATGACCACAATGTACCCAACTTCTGATGGCTACTTTCAGCAGGATAATGCGCCATGTCATAAAGCTGGAATCATCTCAGACTGGTTTCTTGAACATGACAATGAGTTCGCTGTACTCAAATGGCCTCCACAGTCACCAGATCTCAATCCAATAGAGCATCTTTGGGATGTGGTGGAACGGGAGATTCGCATCATGGATGTGCAGCCGACAAATCTGCGGCAACTGTGTGATGCCATCATGTCAATATGGACCAAACTCCCTGAGGAATGCTTCCAGCACCTTGTTGAATCTATGCCACGAAGAATTGAGGCAGTTCTGAAGGCAAAAGGGGGTCCAACCCGTTACTAGCATGGGGTACCTAATAAAGTGGCCGGTGAGTGTATATTAAAATCACCAAGCAAAATAACAGATGAATGACTACCACAGACAAGAGTAAGTAACTCACTAATATCAGAGAAAAAGTCAGAGGGGATTTTTGGAGGTCGGTAAATTAAGATTACAGCAAGTGACGTTTGGCCAGTCATTCTCAGCGCTAAGTATTCAAATGTTGTAACATCATGGAACTCGATCTTGGATATTTTAATAGTCTCACGGCAAACTACAGCCAGCCCTCCACCTCTACGATGAAGACTCGGTTGAGAAAAAAAGATGTACCCAGGTGGCGTTAAGAGGTTCAAGTTCAAAAAGTCATTAGGCACCTGCCAGGTTTCCGTAAAAAGTAGCATGTCCAGGTTAGTGCCAATGATTATGTCATTCAATACTGATGCTTTATCAGTTAGAGAACGAGTGTTCAGTAGCGCACATCACAAGTCTGGAGATGCACGTAATCCAAAGTCAGGATCAAGACGCAGCGATCTTAAATTTCCAGAGTTGATAGGCCGAAGTCTTTTTTCCAGCTGTGTTGTATCCAGAACACGGGTATTGGTAGATGAGTAATGATAATTCCGAAGTTTCTTCCGCGACCGGTGTATGTAACGAGGCAGGCGTAAAACCCCTAGTTGTTCACACCATTTGAAAGTGTCGGGAGCCAAGCGGAAAGATCCTTTAAATGTTCTGAGGTGAGCAGCAGAGAATTGCAAAGCCATCTCGGGAAAAGCACTTTGTTTATTCTCATCAAAAAACAGCAAAACCAAAAAAAGACCAAAAAACAAAACTTGCAAGTGGATACGCGACAACATGACCAGAGATGACCGTCGACCTACACAACAGTTTATCGGTTTAACTGCGTTAGCCAGAACCGTGTCGTAAACCACAATCCACACAATCCACAGAAGGGAAAGCTACCCAACCATACCAAAGATTGACACCACAAAAGACAAGAGACAGAGAGAACTGAGACTCACAGTATCAGATGTCGAGAGGGATGTAGGGATAGGAATGGAGAGGGCTCGCAGCCGATCTGTGTGACAGGATCACGGAGACAGTCAGGTCAGTTATCCAAAAACTTTTGAGGGCGTGAAAATAGTCCCGTGTTGAATCCGAGTAATCCGAGAAGGTTGAATCCGAGAAAAACATGTCCTGAAAGCAAAAGGCAAAAACGTAACAGCAGACAAACAGGTTCCAGCGTGAAGCAGCAGCACAAGCGCGCCTAACGTTCTCACACCAGAAGTGACAGTCCCAACCAGGTAATCTCCTGTCCGTCTCCTGAGATGGGGTAACTTGTGCAAACCAATGGGGTTAACAATGGGGTTAACAATGGGGCTTAACAAGAACACTAGAGGGTTTTCACCAACGTCAGGTTCTGTCAGTCCAAAGAAGCACATGAAATCCGTTCCAAGCTATATCCATATGTGGTTTGAAATGTGTTGTTGCAAAGTGCCGGACGAGCAGAAAATTATTATTTTTGAAACCGGCGCAGACAAGAGCGTGGGAAAAAAGCTGTGCATAACAGCCTTCTACAGTTCTGCCGCAGGCTCAAGACGCAGTTGTCCAGCACGGCGGCTACACATTTCCATGTTGTAAAATTTAAATAAGACAACACCTCTATTGCAAACCCCTCCATCAACGCAACGTCATTCAAGAGCAGGATTGACACAAATCAGATCTGAACAGCTGCGATACACAGTGTGGACATCATTTTAGATCAGATTCCAAGATTCCAATCGGATACAAAGATAATCGGATTTGGACTGACAGTGTGAATGTAGCCATGGTTAACTACGTCAACATTTTTGCCATAGTCAAACGCTTCATTTACATATGTGGATGATGCTGTAACGTTACCTCTCTCAACCATAAATGCCTTCTTTAATCAGTTTTTTTACACTCTTCTCTTTAACTTTTGACAGTCTACATCTATAGAACCTAAATGTTTTTTCCCGATGCGATCGATTAGTACAGACCAAAACTCAACCATTTTTCAGCAGCAATAATCAGCCAAATTTGCGAGTCCATTCAGTTCAGTAGCATTGTTTACGTTCAGTGCCACCAAAATGGCCGACTTCCGAATTGATGACGTGTAGTGAAAAACCCTCTATATGTGCACAATATCGTGTGATGCGATCGGATTATTTTTTGGTGTGGCAAATTTGAACTATATCGATGCGACATGGTATAATTCCATATCACAATTAAAAATATATCAATATATTATTTTTTATATCAATATATCGCCCAGCCCTAGTTTGAAGGTGCAAACGATTATCCGTTTTCTCTGCGCAAACATGCGCATCACGTGTTCAGTCAACAGGTATGCGCGTTTGATGTGCGCAAGAACGTATCGTCCTTTACAAATCAACCCTCAACAAACTACTTGCCTGGCCTTAAAAATGTATAATACATAAATTGTTGCGTTATAGTCCTTCACGTCTATTGCGATCTCAAAATTCCGGCCAGTTGATAATACCTAGAATATCAAAATCGACTGCTGGCAGTAGATCCTTTTCCTATTTAGCTCCAAAACTTTGGAACAATCAACATTGTCCAGGAAGCAGACACACTCTGTCAGTTTAAATATAAACTAAAAACACATATCTTTGACCTACCATACACATAACACATTATCAACTTCTAAAATTCAATGTTAAGCTGCATAGACAGTGTTGGGGAGTAACGGAATACATGTACCGGCGTTACGTATTCAGAATACAAATTATGAGTATCTGTATTCCGTTACAGTTACAATTTAAATAGTTGGTATTTAGAATACAGTTACTTTGTTGAAATCAACGGATTACATTACGATACTTCTCTGTTTCACAAGTTTATTCACTCTCTAAATAAATTAAGGCTACTCAGCATTTCCCAGAAGCCCCAATGTGAAAACGAAAAAAAAATGCACGGTTTGCGTGATCAGTCACAATGGAGTCGGAACAGGAGCAGCGGGAGCTAGAGTAGAGATGGAGCCGGAACAACAGAGCCAGCGCAAGGATGCGTTTCTATCTTGGAAATTCAAACAGCATTTCACATTAAAGAAAGAGAAGGGAGAACGAAATATAGCCTAACTGTGCAGTGCAACCTCTGCTTGCCAGCAACCAACCTCCTTTCAGCGTCCAAAGACTCCACCTCCAACCTGAAGAAGCATCTTAAAGTAAGTTATCCTTCCCGTCCAGATCCAATGCTACCACATCTTTAAATTACTATAAGAATTATTTGAAGTTAACATTATAAAATATGTAGGCTAGACCTACACCACAAAATAAATACTTTAAAATTGAGCAATTCCAGCGTTATGGACGCGACATTTGCAGTTAAAACTTGAAATAGAAATTCTCAGAAAATGCATTTAATACGAATATATTTAAAAACGTCTGTTTATATATCCAATAATGTGACTTTAACTTTTAGGTGGCAAAATATGTTTTAGTAGCCTACTTCTGTGAATTACACTGCTCAAACCAAAAGTAATACTACCTACCGGATGAAGAAGGGTTCTCCACAGAACATAAAATATAAATTTTAGTAATTTTTTCGCGTTCGCATTTATGAGGAAAAAACAATGTTACGAACATGAGCGCTCTGAAAGCGGCACTAAAAGACTGCTTTAAAACTTTCACAGAGACCTCAAACAGAAAGCACAAAGCCTTTCTTTAAAGGGAATTTCGTTTTGTATTAATTGTATCTTAATTTTAATAAACGTTTCATCAACCAATTGCCTTGATTTAATAAATAAGAAGTAGGCTAAATATTTCACGACATGGAAGCGGCGGCGCGTGAACTGGAGCTTGTCTCTTAAATGAACCGAAACTTAGCGTAAGATTATACTTGCCTTACAGTCACAGACATGTCTACATTTAAACAGAACAATTCAAAACGAAACAAAACAGACTGCGTTCTGCTTATGTAATTCGTATGAAATGCGCATTTCTCTCTGGCGCGTTCACTAGCTTACTGCAAAGATCGCGAGTCAGCATCGTCAACTTCATCTTTGCAGGCGACAGTGACACAGACAGAAAACACTTGTTTATTAATAAACAATTAAAATATCTCCTTGCTATATTTGACATATTCATAATCAATACTTTTGCCGGTTCTTTGTGACAGTGTGGTGGCAATTTTATGATATTCATTGATCTTTAGTAAAATATAGATGATTCAAAGAATGTCACATGTGTGTCTCTCACTTGAAGTGAGAGAAGATTCTGTTTATGTACCTGGGGAGGCAGAAGGGGGAGACACTCCAGAGAACAGACGAACAAGGACCTCTGACCTAGATGTCAGAAGGCCATTCGGTGCAGGGGGGCTTAGTGGGCCAACTAGTGACGTCTATGGAAAACTACTGGGAGGAAGGCTCTGGGGGGAAGAAGGCCTTGAAACTAAGATAAAAGCTTGTTCAGTCTGTCTGGGGGGGGTCACTCTTCTGCACAGGGTAACAACTGTGTATTAGACTGCTCCTATTCTTGCAAGAATAAATACTTCTATTTCTATAATTTGACAATGAGTGTCTCTTACGCAGTGATGTTTGTTTAATGAATTTTCGCCACAACAGTTTTGGTGTCAGAGTGGGATTCCTTGGAAGTGCCTTCTGGACCTGAGAGCGGACGGTGTTTGGCCACCTGGACTGAGCAGTTCCAGCTCTACCTCGTAAGTTTCAGAGAGAGGGGCCGACCGCTGTCAGGGCCAGGAGAAACTCCACTGGAATCAATTGAAAGAACCCGGTGGCAACAGAAGCATCTCTGGTAAGAGACAGTTAAATTTATTTTCTTTTGGGTAAGCTAATTAAATTCAGTTTAATTGGGGGGAAGAGTGAAATTGAACCATATTGGCTGAGGGCTGTTTCTGTGGTACGTAATCTGGATTGATTAAGATCTACGGACAGATCAAGAGATTTCAAACAGATGCGGGAGAGAATTATCTAAGATTGATTAAGATCTACGGACAGATCGAGAGATTTCAAACAGATAAGAGAACCTTAAAATTAGTTGTTCCATCACGGAGCAAATTGTTTTTAGGTACCGGGGCTAATTAAGGGGAACCAGAAAATAATTTTTGGTAAACCATAATTAGGAGGGCACTAACAGTGCAACCCGACCGATTTGGGTTAAAAGAAAAGAATCGGATTTGCTGGGGACGCCCAACAGATTAAAGAAAACGCGCGTTGAAGAGAAATCCACAGAAAACAGAGAAGCAGCCAGTATGGGGATGTCTCAAAAGCAAGCTTGCGAAATTTGGTACACCGGTGTACTACCAAATGAGAAAACATTATGGTCAGAAATGTATGATATTGAGCGCCACAAGATTAAAGGTGGTGCGGGAATCAGTTGAACAGGGCAGTGAGAAACAAAAGTTGTTGTATCTGTGTTCAACATGTGTAAAAAATGTGAACAGATAATGGATTGTTGGCTTGAAGATAAAATGTCGAACTGCCAGGAGAAATAATGTTTTTACTTCTTTATCCAGTAAATGGATGCATGACATTAGATGTCTATAGAACTTAAATTTATATGATAAGGATTGAAGTAGCAAGCAGCAATAAGGCTGGCTGTGTGAAATAGAGGGAACTGTAAGTGAGAGACTTAATGGAAGAGGGAAGTGAAAAACAAAAGGTTGAGACATGTGTGTGTGGGGATTGTAAGCAAACAATCATGTACTGGTTAGATAATGAAGGAACTGGCATGTAGGGAAAAGAAAGGAGAGGATACAGAAGGAACTGGCATGTAGGGAAAGATTGAGAAGAAATATAGTAGAAAACTATGTGATGAAAATAAAATGTCTGACAGAATTTATGGAAGTCAAATTAACTGTTTAAATTGTATGAAAAGTGAGTTTCAGAGTAAAAATAAGGCATTGTATGATTGACAGGGATTAACATGATATGAAGAATGTTTTAAGCAAAATGGGGAACAATTATATATTATGATAAAATAATGATTGAAATGATTATATATCTGCTTTATTTTATTAATGTTAAGAAAATAAGGGTATTGAAGCAAGTAGCTATAATGGTTGTCTGTGTAATTTACGGACTGAGTAATATAATCTGTTTTGGAGAAACAGTAGAGATAAGACTGAGACAATAATGATAATATTAAGTTGAATCTGCAGACTAACCATGTGATGGAAGGAAAAAGGCTTCAAACCAGTTTTAATGAAAATAATGATGTACAAATTGTAAGGTAAAGACAGAAAACAAATTCGAATATTTTGAGCATTTCCATGCAGCTTATGAAAATTAATGTTCTGCCAATAATAATGATGAAGATTATGATTCGGCTATTGTTGTATCTGCCATTGGTGGACTGTAACAAGAATACAGAGAACTGCTTATCAGTGGCTCTATTTACATTCCTGGTTGGGACACCCTGCTACAATGGTGTGCAGTAAGTTGGAGCCATTTGCAAGCTCACAGTGATCAAACTAGGCAAGGTGTCTGTGGCTGTAGTTGAGGCTGAAACAAACCCACCAGGTGACAAAGTGCTTTAATTGTGGTCAGCAGGGCCATTTAACACGTAACTGTAAATGCCCACCGAGAAAGTGTTTAAAAATGTGATAAAGTGACAGAAATTTGGGGTATTAATGTGGGTTTGAAAGTAGATCAGTGTTTAAAAGACGATATTAAAGTTTTCGTCTGAGAAAGAACAGGAGATAAAAATAAGGTCATAAGATTGAAGACTTAAGGAATTCCTTTTAAAGGAAAGATCTAAAGCACCGGTTGTTGTAACGTGAATGAATATGTACCGGTTGTTGTAAAATTACAGATGATGACTAAAAAGAAATTTGAGTTGCAAAATATGGAAGTAACTAAAAGGATGATTGTGTTTTAATGAAACACTTTAAAGAGTTGTACGAAAGTTAGTGTGGATCCTAATAGCAGATTGATAAACTCCTAGAGAAAACATTGAAGTCAAGTGTTAAAACTATGGTAATTGAGAACCTAACAACTAAAATTGAGATGAAATTTGAAACGTTACTAAGAACTAGAATAATTATTATTCTTTCTTTAAGATAAAATAATTCAGAAGCAGTGTTATAGGATTAACAGTTGCTAAATGTAGAAAGGCATTTGATTAAACAAAGGCCTGTTGGTGTTGACCATGAAAAGAACAGAGCTGATGTTTTGGTGTTTAAAAGATAAGCTTGTGATTTGGCTGAAACAGTTCGCTTATCTGGATCTGGTGTGTGTGTGTGACTGAAAGTGCCAGTGCGACAGAGACTCAATTTGAGTGGAAATTTGTAATGTCTAAATTCCCTGATATATGGGCACAAGACAATAAAAATTATGTTTATTTGAACACGCATGTAATTTCTGGCAAAGATGCCTTAAGCTGGGCTAGAGTTAAAGAATGGTAGGTAAAGTATGATGTTTGATGTTTATGAAAGTACAGTGTACCAGTTCTGAATGCCTCAGAGTCTCTCTCTCATTCAATGTCAGCTAAAAGCTGTTATCTGAGCCTGTCATAAGTGATAATAAGCTATTGATAGTAAAGCACAGTGTTTCAGTTGAAAATCATAGACACAGAGATGTTAAAAGAAATCATTGCCATACAGAGGGCAATTTGTATTTGTAAATGTTTTAAATGTAAACCTGAATGACTTTAAAGAAGTCTTTAAAATAGTAATACAGACCTTAACCGATAGTGACATTTTGATGAGCTTATTTTAGGACCAGTGACTTCTTTGTCTCATTTAGTCTCCACCATTCAGGACCGATGGCTCCGGCTACAGATGAAGTACACTGAATGTACGGTTGTGATCTAAATTCACTGAGCATAATCTAAGCAGCTAGGTTTCTGCTTTTAAGAATGGATTTAAGTGATTAAATACGGTTGTTATTAACCTGTCTCCCTGTGTGAACACTATTAGGCAATAGGAATGGCTCTGGTGACTCTTGAATGTGCCTTTCCTAAGCTCCAGAAAACAGCTGAGTTCTGTTGAAATAACTGATTGTGTGATGGGAAAGAGCGGTCACCAGTGTGTACGAGTGGCTACTCAATGACGGGATGATCTTCCTGGCCAGGGGACAGCCCAACGCAGGGGGTCACGAACACTGGGCATCTCCGGATGGAGGTGTTATATGTGAGAAAGGTATGAGAGTTGAGCGCTGATTACTGGAGGCCACCGGGGTCAGCAGAGCATTGAGAGGTGAGATGCGCTGTGAGGAGTTACGGCAGTCTGACCCAGAAAATGTGAGTTTCCTCTATACCACTCATGAGAAAACCGCATTCACTGCATGGCTTGTTTTCAATTGTGACAAGTGTCTGCAACTATGCCAGGGGACAACACCCTGATGGAAATTATAGATAAAGAGCTAATGGGAAATGTGCTTTCAAGAGGGTATTGTCATTATGTGTTGGGGAGACAGTAACAAAACTTATTAGTTTATATCAGGAACATGATGTTGGTTGCCTTATGGGCAAGGAAAATTATAGAAGTGTTGATTTTGAACTAATATGTTTATAAGATGGTTTTAACTCCTGAAGGTCATTAGACATGGTGGTGACTAAAGATTAAGACAGTTTTTGTAGAGTTTGGTGAACTATTAAGGGTTCTAGACAATGATTAATTAAGTTTCAGTCTTAGGAGGCTGTTGAAGAGATTATTTGTATAGTGAGAGAGACTGCTGGAGGAAGGGGTTGATACTCTGTCTGTCTTTCTGTTATCAGGCCTGGTAAGGCAAGCTTAAACAAAATAATGATAATGAACCAAAACAACCCAGCTGACTTTTCTAGAGAAATTTTTTTTAAATGAATAATGAACAGACATGCTTTGAAACTGGTTAAGAGTAAAGTTTAAGTAAAGTTAGGTAAAAGCTACAGGAAAAATGTAAAGTTTAAAATCTTATTTAAAATTTAAATCCTTTTAACGATGATATAAGGAAAGGCGAACATTGAGAATGAGCAGTTAAGATATGTGTGTCCACTATGAGTGTGTGTGATGGTGACTGCACTTTATGTATTGTATGCGTTCGTTTGTGGTACTTCCTGATTTTGTGGATATTGTGTCATTAACCTCTGGAATGAGTGTTTTATCATTACAGATGGGTTAAGGCAAATGACAAATATTAAAGAAGCCGATAATTCTAAGTGGATCCGATGAAAAGATGATACAGAAAATAGGACGAACTTTAAGTTGATTGGTCATCAAGCTCTGTCTGGTAAAAATTACTTTTGTCTTTTATGATGTTGATTTGAATTACGTTCTGGATCAGTTTAAGTATTTGGGTAAATTGGAATTGTGGAGTTGTAGATCACAATCTGGCATGGGCTGAGATAAATGAAAATGTTGTAGATTTGATGGCAACACAAAGTGACATATTGGCTAAGTCAACATGAAATTATCAAAAGAGCCCCTCACATTCATGATTATTGTAAACAGGAGGAGAATGTTATTTGACTGACATTGACCAAGTCTGTACACCACGACCTGACTTGATAGAAACAATTGATGACTTTGAAAATGTTTGTAGATGACTGAATTAAGAGACCAAACAACAGGCCTGAAAAGCAGGATCCGCGGTGAGACTGAGGGCCGTTGCCCTTTAAATACTTCGATAAGAAGATGAGATTGAGATTGAGGCTTTAAGTAAAGAATGTAATATTTTTGTTTCAGAGGCAGAGAAAGATGTCTGGAGGAAATTTGTCTGAAGGACAACGTTTGGGTTAGTGTTGATGGGGAAACTTTATAAAAAACACTATGTTAAATGTTATGTTAAATTGATGCTCGAGTTGTGTCGTGCATCAAGAGGGAGATGGTATAACAATTGCCAAATATGGTTTATTAAGGGGTTCACATTTGCTGAATAAATGTTGGGAGAACACTAGGGGTAATTGGATAAAAGCTCTGAAAGAAGCCATTTTTCTGCCTAACAAAATTGATGTCTGTGAGTGTGCCGCACACACCAATAACAAAGATTGTTTCAACAGGAAACGCCAGGGCATCGAAGGCCACGGGAGAACAGTAGACAAAAGAAACTGTACTTTACGGACAATAACCTCAACATTTGCTTTCCTTTACAGAGGATTGAGATTTTTGATACAGGGCAATATGTGCCGAGTAAAATAATGGCTATGGATGAAATTGGCTAACTATCCTGGCCTGGGTAATTATTATGGCTGAAAGAAAAGGTGCCACACCTGCGCAGCACATAACTTAAAGTTTTCCTTTTGCAGAATGTCAGGATGGCTGGAATCAAAGAGGTTAAAATAAATCATTGCCATTTTGAGGGCAACTTGATCTGATTATGTTCCAAATGTATAAATATTGTATTGTTGATATGAACACAGGGGGGAGTGTTTTTCAGGGGAAAAGGACCCTGAGTGCTATTATGGCAGCAAGTGCTAATATGTTAGTGATAATATGTTTCAGTAAAATGGTAAGAAACAGAGTTGAATTGGCTAAATGTAAACAAATGGTGAACGTTCCACAGGTCACACCAAAAGGGACGGCCGGCTAGACAAGCGGTCAGTAACAAAAAAATACTTAGGTTTTTCATTCACAGGTGAAAATAGCCAGGAAATGGCTCTCTCCTCAAACAAGGTTGTGAGGTTGGAGATGTGACACCTAAGTCAAAGCATCTTAAGCTTCACCAATCAACCTCAGATACCCCAAAACGCCGACGCCAACGTGAAGCATAACGTGGGGGGAAAAAAGGACGTGCTAGTAACGTAACCTCCCCCACCAACGTGGGAAGCCCAGGGCTACGGCTCGCAAAGAGCTACACCTGGCGAAGACGGAACGTCGATGGGGCAACGGTCAACACACCTGGAGGAGGATGTGGTAAAACTAACGGTTTAAGTTTAGCAGAGGAGTGTTTTTGTGATGACTTTGATGATTTTATTTGATTGAATCAAAATATGTATTGGTATAGATCTAATGATTTGATTGATTAGTGCAAATGTTTTCAGGAAAAGTAGCAAATCTATTAATTATGGTGAAGTAATGGAAATGTGTGTTAATTTTGAACAACTACATTGATTAGGAGAATTGATAAAATTATAAAACTTTTCTGGAAAGATTTTTTTGAATAAGGCATAAAATAGAGCATACTAAGTAAAGTTTTAAGATTTAAAAGTTAACAGAATATGGCTAGAAAATATTTTGGTGGATTAATGGTATGTGTTATTCTGATAATTTTGTTATTCATGGGAATATGAGAAAAATGGAGTGTCTGTTCAATTGGTGAAAATGACAGTCTATCCGAATGATGAACAAAATTATGCAGACAATTCAAATAGCGATTACAATGAAATGTATTAATTGTTGGGGTATGTTTTTCCTTCCTTTTTCTTCTTATGAATGCTTTGAATTTGGAATGAAAGATTTTTTTATACTTTGTATTTTATAACCAGTGAATTGATGGTTTTGGTTTTCTAACTAATCTGTACACTATTTCTTATTTAACTGAGATGACTGAGGGTTCGATCTAGGTCGAGAGTGCAATAGCAGTGTTTATTCATTCAGCCCGGTTTCGGATAAATTCTTTACTTGCTTGCTAATATTCAAGGGACTATCCTTACAAAAAAACAGCCTAAGCTTTTTCCCTTTTCTAAATAATGCTTCACAAATGTTTAAGAAGAGTGATGATACGACTTAAAATTTTCTTTTTGTTTATTATTGTGATTATGAGTAATCTGAATGATAAAAAAGTGAGGAGTTGTGGTGGCAATTTTATGATATTCATTGATCTTTAGTAAAATATAGATGATTCAAAGAATGTCACATGTGTGTCTCTCACTTGTAGTGAGAGAAGATTCTGTTTATGTACCTGGGGAGGCAGAAGGGGGAGACACTCCAGAGAACAGACGAACAAGGACCTCTGACCTAGATGTCAGAAGGCCATTCGGTGCAGGGGGGCTTAGTGGGCCAACTAATGACGTCTATGGAAAACTACTGGGAGGAAGGCTCTGGGGGGAAGAAGGCCTTGAAACTAAGATAAAAGCTTGTTCAGTCTGTCTGGGGGGGGTCCAGGGCCGTTTGAAGGAATTTGGGGGCCCCAAGCAAAATAGACATGGAGCACACACCCCCCCCCCCCCCCCCCCCCCTGCATAAAAAACTGTGCATTAAATTTTTTTTTTACAGTGACATAAGCTATGAAAAAATCATGTTCCTCTGCCTTTTTTAGGTTATATAATGTTCATAGATGGGTAAGGTTACAAATTATTTATTAAGTAAAAAGACTGGTTGCTAACGGTTAAATGACAATTAACTAAATATTAAATAACTAACAATTTACCATCTATTAATGATGTTTATTATAAAGTGTTACCGAAAACTTAAAGATATGTTAGCATTTCGATATTTTGAAATTAGAAGGGAAGGGATGCTGCTTTCACTACCAATGCTTAAAAACATCCCAAGCTAATGTTTGATGCACAGAATTTATTGTGTGGTTTTCCAAACCCCCATTGGTAAATAGATTATCACGGTGGAAAAGTTGGTATAGCATGCTATGCCACTTTCATCAAAACCTATTACAAAGCTATAGCAATGTCATGTCATTAAATAAGATAAACGGATCTGCGTCTTCCTTAAACCGTTAAAAAACATATTACAGTATGTAACGTTAACCATATTCCGTCCGTTCGAAAAAAAAATTGCACTAACTGTTCGTTACAAGCAGCATTTGCCGTCAGGAA
Source organism: Semotilus atromaculatus (assembly GCA_031834385.1). Taxonomy (NCBI): domain Eukaryota; kingdom Metazoa; phylum Chordata; class Actinopteri; order Cypriniformes; family Leuciscidae; genus Semotilus; species Semotilus atromaculatus. The sequence goes on from JAULUF010000022.1 coordinate 16,825,256, forward strand.
GTTAGCTAACATAAACATATTTTTGCTAGCCTAACGTTACCTGCTGCAAAATTACACCATTTGTACAAGACAAGTAGGACTATTTTTATGCAGTGTAAGTTATCACTTTACCACTATCTTGTATTTTTCTTATCCTCCTCTTCCTTTCTCTTCTTTCTTTTCTGGCTTCCTGAAGCATAATTCCGCTTCATGACTGCTGAGGAGGTTTGTATTTGCCGGCAGCAGAGATCGCGTGGTTGGCTGGCTGCTGTCAGCGACTACTGAGGGGGCCCCCTTGAGGGGGATTCCGATAACAGTGTCATTGCACTTTACTGCATTGACTATCAAAGGGGCGCTCACAGTTTGTCGTTGCATTTTATTCTTAAACAGTCGTTGTCTTGGGGCCCTAGTCCAGCTCGGGGCCCCAAGCAATTGCTTGGTTTGCCTGTCCTGTTCCGACGGGCCTGGGGGGGTCACTCTTCTGCACAGGGTAACAACTGTGTATTAGACTGCTCCTATTCTTGCAAGAATAAATACTTCTATTTCTATAATTTGACAATGAGTGTCTCTTACGCAGTGATGTTTGTTTAATGAATTTTCGCCACAACAACAGCTTTTAGGTGCTTTATTGGCAGCGCCATCCCTACATGTTACAACGCGTCACCACCGCATCACCATTTCGCATTCCTACACTTATAAAATGCAATTCAATGTGGAAGTAATCCAAGTATTCAGAATACATTACTCAGATTGAGTAACGTAACGGAATACGTTACAAATTACATTTTGGGGCATGTATTCTGTATTCTGTAACGAAATACATTTTAAAAGTATCCTTCCCAACACTGTGCATAGATTAGGTCAGCCGGAACCGGGAACAGTTCCCATAAATCCTGATGTACTCGTTACATCATAAGAAGAATGGCGTCTACGCTAATATTAGTCTCTCTGTTTATCCCAAGGTTTAGCGCAGTCCGCCGGATCCAGGCTGTATCCAGACCTGAAGAAGGACCTGCGCTTGGACACAACAACAACGCAGTCCTGAAGTGTCAACTAGACTCTGTGAAGGCCTCCTTCCCTTCCCTTCCCTTCCCTTCCCTTCCCTTCCCTTCCCTTTACCTCTGTACAGATAAAACATTTGTCAAAATGATTCCAGTTCACATGGATACGCGGAAGCTACAAAAAAAATTCTGTATTATGATTTTTTAAGGCCACACAAATAATTTGTTGAGGTTGTAATGGAAAAATCTGATTTTCATTGATCTTCGTTAGATATTACAAAGGAATGTGAGTCACATGTGTATATTGTTTGTAGTGGTATTGGGTACAGGAAATATATGTACGTGAACGGCAAATTATTGTATGTTTGTACCAAGCGTGCTGCACAAGCCATGAAAAGTGAAGCCAAAACATCTCGATCGCCCCCTGGTGACTGGTCTTAGGGTCATAAACCCTGCCTCCTCGTGTTATTCAACGTCAGACCAACTAAACAATTAAATTACACTTTAAATATTTTTTACCCAAAGGTGGTTTCTGTCATTTGCTGTCGTTTTTAATCACGCTGATATAAGTTCAAGTGTCTGTTTTTAAAATAAGTTTGTTTTTAGCTAGTTACGTGATGCTAAAAAAACGGTGGTATAACGTCATGATTGACAGCTGTGATTGACAGGTTCTCTGAGCGAAGTAGTCACTGAAGCACCTACAGACTTTTTTTCGGGACTGAGGAGATTGTATTTACTTTATTTTAACAAGCCGTTTAGGTAAATGCTGGCGTGGACAACTTTTCCATTCTAATTTCAGGGGTAAGGCTAGGGGCACAGCTATCCTTATTGATAGTAACATTCCTTTTGAGCCCTCAAACATTATATCGGACAATAATGGTAGTTTTATTATTGTTTCAGGCAAACTTTACAATAAGTCAGTCATCTTGGCCAACGTCTACGCGCCTAACATTGATGATGTAGAATTCTTTAAGAGATTTTTTTCTCAACTACCTGATCTCAATTCTCACTCTCTTATTCTGGGTGGGGATTTTAATTGTTATTTAGACCCAGTATTAGACCGCTCTTGTCCTAACCCTGCCACTCTTAGCAGATCTGCTGACCATATCAAATCATTTCTTGCTGATTATAGCCTCTCTGATCCGTACAGGTTTTAATACCCCACAGGAAGAGAATACTCATTCTTTTCTCATGTTCACCACACCTACACCTGAATAGATTTTTTTTTGTTGATAATTCATTAATGTCAGACCTTAAGTCATGCAGTTATGGAAGTATTGTGATCTCAGATCACGCCCCTCTGCTCCTTCAATTGGCTTTCTCTGATGCTGAGTGTACAAGAAGACAGTGGAGATTGGATCCATTGTTGCTCTCAGATGAGAGTTTTCTTACACATATCTCCACACATATAACATTTTTTTTGAGTATAAATAAAACACCGGATGTGTCCAATGCAACGATTTGGGAAGCCCTGAAAGCCTATTTGAGGGGTGAAATTATATCATTTGCAGCACACAAAAATAAGTGTTTAAAACAGAAACAAACTGAAATTGCTGATCATATTCTGAACATAGACAGACAATATGCTAATTTGCACTCACCTGAAGTTTACAAAGAACGTTTAAAACTCCAGACAGAATTCAACCTTCTTTCCTCTCATCAAGTTGCCAACCAGTTGCTGAGAAGCAGAAGTACTTTTTACGAGCATGGTGACAAGATTGGTAAACTCCTGGCCAATCAACTGCGCGGATTTAGAGCGAAGCAACTTATCCCTGGAATACGGACAGACAGTGGGTGTACAACATCGGATCAAAAACTTATCAACGAAAAGTTCCAAAGATTTTATTCTAATTTGTATAGTTCGGATTGTACAGCAGACGTAACTGCCATGGAAACCTTTTTTAGTAACCTAAACATGCCTTCCCTTTCGCAAGACCTGAGGCATAGCCTTGAGGCACCTATTACTCAGAAGAAAATTATTGCAGCAATAACATCTATGCAATCAGGTAAATCTCCTGGCCCAGACGGACTTTCTTCTGACTTTCTTCAGACGGACACAATTTCTGTTTTTTACAACCTTATTTCAAATTTGCATAGCCCCTCATTAACAGCTATAAGAACCATGTGGGAGCAGGACCTAGGTTCTGCCTTCACAGATCACATGCGGGATTCAGTCCTGGATCGGATACACTCTACCTCCATGTGTGCCCGACATGCTCTTGTGCAATTTAAGGTAGTACACCGTTTTCACATGTCTAAAACCAAACTAGCTCGTATGTTCCCTGATGTGGACCCGACCTGTGATAGCTGTAAGAGCGCACCTGCGTCACTCTTTCACATGTACTGGACGTGTCCCACCTTGAATGAGTTCTGGACATCAGTGTTTCAAACGTTGTCTGAAGTACTTCAGCATCAGATTGAGCCAAACCCTTTTACTGGCATCTTTGGCATTGCTCCAAATTTGGCCTTGCCTAAAGGGAAGCTGAAAGTATTGGCCTTTACCTCCTTATTAGCTCGTAGGGCTATCTTACTCAAGTGGAAAGATCCTGCTGTCTTTCCACTTCCACTTGATCACGCCAGGGACTTTAGACTAGGTTTTTTCTGGTCAGTGGCGCAATTGTTTTCTGGAACTGCAAAATAGCACGAGGGAAAGTTTGCACCGGAACTCTTTGCGCTGAACCGCCCCGGGGAGCGCAAGTGTATTTCTTAGTTAACCGACGTGTGTCTGTGGAGGGAAAAGTCCGCTTTGCGCGGGTGCAAAATTGGAATGATACATGCGTCGGTGTACAAAGTCATTTGCGCCGGGTGCAAGATAGGGCCCATAGTCCTGTATGAATTTAGAGAAAATATGGTACACCACCCAGGGATCTGAGAATAAATTTTAAAAAATATGGCGCCCCTTCTTGACATTTTTTGAGAAACCAACTACAACAATATCAGAGTAGCTACCCTCTTCTTTTTTCTTTCTTTATTTTTTTTTTTGAATATTTGTTTTATTCTTACCCTTTTCACCGTTATGTACTATAATTTGGACTTGTGTTTTAAATCATCTCTTGTAGGATCTCTTAAATGCAGACTTGTTTGTAATTGGATGGAAGGGTGGGTTATGGGTGGGGTATGTTCAGTTTAAAAAAGGGAAAATGTGTATTTCTTCGTACAGTAATTGTTTTTGCAAAGTTGTCATTAAATAAAAAAACTTTGAACTATTTTAACAAGCCTCGTACTGCAATCAACAGATGTTAAAATTGGAGCAGAACAGAGGAAAGGAGCAGACATAGGCCACTTAAAAAAAAGTGCAGGGAGAGTGAATTCTGAGAGAGTGAGGGCGGGGCGTTGATTTTGCGGCTTTAGTTCTTGCTCACTACTGCGCAGACTCAAGTCCCAAGATGTCAGCTCCATATCGGGAACCTGGCGGCTTCAGTTCTCACCAATGGAAGAGAGCGAAAGGGCGTCGTCAATCTTTTTTTACAGTCTATGGTTTGGACTATGGTGAGGATGGGGATAGCTGAAGAGGGACCTTCTGACCTCAGAGGTCAGGATGCATCTAAATGTGTTGGTCCCAGTGTCAGAAGTAGTGATCAATAGGAGCATGTGCAAAAGTGTGCCCAAGTTAGTGGAAAACTACTAGGAAAAGCAACAGCTGAAGGAAACCTTGGTAAAGAATATTAAAGGTGTCGCACAGCTCCTCCTCCTTGTCTTACACTCTGCAGGCAAGCAGGCTCTGAATGTCTGTATGACTGTCTGACCTTCTCTTGCAAGAGAATAAATTACTTTAAAAGACAATTTGACTCAGTCTCTTTTACGCAGTGATGATGTTCAAGAAATAATTGCCACAACAAGGTAAATTTGTAAAGAAAGACTGAACACGTAATATGCATGTGCACGCCGTCAGCTTTTCACAGATTTGTGTTTTTGAAGTTTATGCGGAGAACCTTGGAACCTATTTTAAGGTTTGTGTTCTCAAGGCGTGTTAAGGGTTTTCTGTTAGAACTGTATCTTATATTCGGCCCCCAAGTTAATAACTAATGATCTTTGCAACAGAAGTGAATCAATCAAAACTAACTTTATGTAGCGGACGGGTCCTACGTCCGCTTAGTAGGGGTAAATCACTCTTCCCTGAATGGCTGGAAATCAGAGGATCTAAGTCCCTAACCCCCAGGCCTATTAATCTCGTGGCTACTCTGCCCGCTCAGTAAAGCAAAATAGCTTAGGCTTTAGGATTTGGACATGTCACGGTGAAGACCTAAAGTGCAGAATATCAGTAGCCTAACTGTCAGTGTGTGACGTAACTGGTATTCCCCCTACCTACTATACTTTACAGACAGAGGATGAGACACCCCTACTTCAGGGAAGATGGAAAAACTTCACAGTAAAAGCAATAGTATAAAAGTTGAGAAATGAGTGGTTATTTATTATACTAAGTAACAGTATTCTAATACCGAGTAAAATAGCTACAAAGAGAAAAATAAATAAATAAAATAAAATATTTTTATAAATCAAATGTAAACCGTATAGGAAATGGTTTCCCTATCAACCTGTAACCATCATAAAATGTTTAAACCCTTGTATTAACACCCACTTCACCAGAGTGGCTCAACAACACTTTGAAAGTTTTACTTAACAAACATCAGCATGTAGGTTATCTAAATACACTGTAGATAAACCTCATATGCAAATAACAGCAGTATATACTTGTGAATGTAATTCACACAACAGTAATTTTCAGAACAATGGTAAACTCAGAAACAGTTTCGTACCATACACTTAATAACACTCCATGACCAACCTCAGTTCAATGTGTCACGATTCATGAATTCACTGTTTCCTTCATGTCTCGTGTTATTGTTGTTCTGTGAGCTTGAGCACGTGTGAGTGGGCGTTACCGCTCATTCAGTTGATCAGTGCACCGGCTGATCTCATCATCAGCGCTAGCTGCTGCCAATTCACCTCTCCATAAAAGACTCATCACAATCTCCTTTCTTTGTCAGATCGTTGCTTTGGTTTTGGTGTCTACAGTGTTGTTCCTCGTGTCCTGTCTGCAGTCCTGTTTCCAGTCGAGTTCCTGTTCGGTGTCTTCGTGTTCGTGTTCGTCTCGTCTGGATGTTCACCTGCACAGCTTCACGACCTGCACTCTGCACCAGCACGCTGACCATCTTGTCCCTGCGCCACCAGCCCACCCGTGTCTCTGGACTGTTGTCTTCATATTAAATAAAGAGTTACTTGCATCTTTGCTTCCGCCTTTTCACTGTGACAGAACGATCTGACCAGCAATGGAAGCAGCAAGCGGTACCGCCTCGTCCTTGGAGGAATTCATCAAAACCAGTATGACACGGATGGATTCCCAGGAGAGGAATATTAACGAGTCGGGTCGGGCTATTCAAGCTCTCGTGGCGCAGGTGTCCGGGCTCACCCAGCAATTCCAACTTATGCGAGCTCCCACTGCGCCACCCGCACCGCCCGCTCCCCCCGTACCACCAGAGAACGTCTCCCAGTCAGAGCCCCGCCTACCAGTGCCTGAGAGTTACAACGGTGAGCCAAACTTTTGCAGAGCATTCCTAACACGTTGTTCGATGCATTTTTCCCTGCAGCCCAGAACCTTCGCTAACGAACGAAGCAAGGTTGCGTTTGTGCTCACGCTACTGACTGGGAGGGCAGCGCTATGGGGGACGGCGGTGTGGGAGAACCAGGATCCATGCTGCACCTCGTTCCTGACACTCTCCGCCGAGATGAAGAGAGTGTTTGACCGCGCTGTCGCGGGAAGAGAAGCGGCACGGAGTCTCGCAGACCTCAAGCAAGACGAAAGATCTGTATCTGATTACTCCATCGAGTTCCGGACCTTGGCGGCAGAGTGTCAGTGGAACGAGGAGGCGCAGTGGGACATGTTCCTGCATGGGCTGGCTGACCGCGTCCAGCGAGAGATTTATGCCATGGACTTACCAACTACTCTCAATGGACTGATAGAACTGGCCCTCCGTGTGGATTCCCGACTCTCCCGAGTTGAACGTCGGAGGCTACCCGCTCGGATGTCTGGAGCGGTGGAGACTATGCGAGCCAGCGGCGGGGACGCGGTCAGCCCCGTCTACGATCACGAGCCCATGCAGGTCGGTCGAGCCCGGCTTTCCCGGGAGGAGAAGGAGAGGCGGAGATCCCAGGGCCTTTGCCTTTACTGTGGCACAGCAGGACATTTTGCTTTCAACTGCCCGGTAAAAGGGCAAGCCCGGCAGTAAATCTGAGGCTACTGTCGGGTGGGATCTCTGCTGAGAAGACCTCATCAACATCTACGCTCCTCCCGGTAAGACTAAGATGGTCAGCCCACACTCATGACTGTCAAGCACTACTGGACTCCGGGGCAGAAGGTAACTTTATGGACCACACATTCGCACTCAAGATTCAGGTTCCCCTTCTGCCTCTCACCCGTACCATCGCGGTTCACGCTCTCAACGGCCAAGCTCTCCCCATCATTTCATTTACCACTGGACCCGTCACACTCTGCGTATCTGGCAACCACACTGAAACCATATCCTTCTACATTCTGGACTCCCCCCTTGCACCCATTGTTTTAGGACACCCCTGGCTCATTGAACACAACCCCAAAATAGACTGGCAACAGAAATCTGTGTGTGAATGGAGCGGTAAATGTCATGAGTCCTGTCTCGTGTCTGCTTGTCCGTCTGTTTCTGTTTCTATGTTTCAGGAGGAAGCAGTGGATTTGTCAAACGTGCCCACGGAGTATCTAGACCTGAAGGAGGTGTTCAGTAAGTCTCGCGCTGCTTCTCTTCCTCCGCATCGTCCCTATGACTGTGCTATAGAGTTACTGCCAGGTACGTCTCCGCCTAAGGGCAAGTTATATTCACTTTCTGTTCCAGAGAGGGAGGCTATGGAGAAATATATTTCTGATTCTCTAGCAGCCAAGTTCATTCGCCCATCCTCTTCTCCAGCGGGGGCGGGGTTCTTTTTTGTGGGGAAGAAGGACGGGTCCCTGCGACCTTGTATTGATTACCGGGGGTTGAACAACATCACGGTAAAGAATACGTATCCTTTGCCGCTGATGTCTTCAGCCTTCGAGAGGTTGCAGGGAGCGTCAATCTTCACAAAATTGGATTTACGTAATGCTTATCATTTGGTCCTTATCAGGAAGGGTGATGAATGGAAGACTGCGTTTAATACCCCCAGGGGGCACTTTGAATACTTGGTCATGCCGTTCGGCCTGTCCAACTCCCCAGCAGTCTTCCAGGCACTCGTCAACGACGTGCTGCGAGATATGGTCGACCAGTTCATATATGTCTACCTGGATGACATATTGATTTTTTCTTCTTCTCTCCAGGAACACGTGCAGCACGTTCGGCGAGTGCTTCAGAGGCTGCTAGAGAATGGGCTTTTTGTCAAGGCGGAGAAATGCGCTTTTCATGCACAGTCTGTTCCTTTCTTAGGGTACATTGTGTCGTCTGAGGGAGTGCGTATGGATCCTGAGAAGGTTAAGGCTGTGGTGGATTGGCCAAGTCCAGATTCCCGCAAGGCCCTGCAGAGGTTTCTGGGGTTCGCTAATTTTTACCGGCGGTTCATTCGCAATTTCAGCCAACTAGCCTCGCCTCTGACTGCCTTGACCTCCCCCAGAACTGCGTTCAGGTGGTCAGACGCAGCTGAGGCTGCGTTTGCTAAACTCAAAGGCCGCTTTGTTTCAGCCCCCATCTTAGTTACCCCTGATCCATCACGTCAGTTCGTGGTGGAGGTCGATGCGTCAGAGGTGGGGGTAGGTGCAGTGCTATCCCAGCGCTCTCTCACGGACGACAGGATGCACCCATGCGCGTTTTTGTCTCATCGATTATCCCCTGCCGAACGTAACTATGATATTGGTAATAGAGAGTTGTTGGCAGTCAAGCTGGCATTGGAAGAATGGCGCCACTGGTTAGAAGGGTCGGGGGTACCTTTTGTCGTCTGGACAGACCATAAGAATTTGGAATATATCAGAACTGCTAAAAGATTGAACTCTAGGCAGGCTCGGTGGGCACTTTTTTTCGGACGTTTTGACTTTTCTCTCTCGTACCGCCCGGGTTCCAAAAACATCAAACCCGATTCTTTATCGCGCATTTTTGACCGTTCCGATCGCCCGTCTACTCCCGAGTGCATTTTTCCAGAGACTCTAATTATCTCTACACTCATATGGGAGGTCGAATCGAAGGTCAAGACGGCCTTACAAGGGGTAACGCCTCCGGTCGGGTGCCCACCGAACCGCTTATTTGTGCCAGAGGAATTACGGTCCGACGTTATTCACTGGGGCCATTGTTCCAATGTAGCTTGTCATCCAGGAGTTAGCCGCACTACATCTTTAGTCAAGCAACGATTTTGGTGGCCACGTATGGCTCGCGACGTTCACAGTTTTGTTTTGGCTTGCTCAGTTTGTGCCACTGGTAAGACTTCCAATCGACCCCCAGATGGGCTCCTTCAACCGCTGCCGGTCCCTTCGAGACCCTGGTCCCACATCGCTCTAGATTTCGTCACCGCCCTCCCACCCTCTCAGGGTAACACGGTAGTTTTAACCGTGGTGGACCGGTTCTCGAAGGCGGCTCACTTTATTCCCTTGCCCAAATTGCCCTCAGCCAAGGAGACAGCGGTAACAGTCGTTAACCACGTCTTTCGGTTACATGGCCTCCCGACGGACGTGGTTTCCGACAGAGGTCCCCAATTTGTGTCCAAATTTTGGCAAGAATTTTGTAGATTACTGGGGGCGACTGTTAGTCTGTCCTCAGGGTTTCATCCCCAGAGCAATGGCCAAACTGAGAGAGCCAACCAGGATTTGGAGAGAACGTTGCGATGTATGGTTTCCAAGAATCCTTCCTCATGGAGCCAACAACTGTCAATGGTGGAGTACGCCCACAATTCATTACCAGTATCATCCACGGGCCTATCTCCGTTTGAGTGTAGCATAGGGTACCAGCCACCAATTTTTTCCAGTCTGGAACCCGAAGTCGCGGTTCCCTCCGCTCACGCCTTTGTCCAGAGGTGTCATCGCACTTGGACTAGAGCCCGAGAGACTCTACTCCAAGTGGGAGCGCGCACCAAGGCCAAAGCCGATCGCCACCGGCGGAGGCCTCCCGTATACGTCGTCGGTTCCAAAGTGTGGCTTTCTACCAAGAACATTCCTCTCCGTTCCGTCTCGAATAAGCTTGCTCCCAAATTCATTGGCCCGTTTTCTGTCACCAAAATCATTAGTCCGGTGGCAGTCCGCCTCAACCTTCCTCCAGTGTACAGGAGAATTCATCCCGTTTTTCATGTGTCCAAAATTAAGCCAGTTTTTCATTCTCGTATTAATCCGCCTGTCCCGGTTCCCCCACCGCCGCGACTCGTAGACGGGGATACCACATATTCGGTTCATCGTATTCTGGACTCTAGGCGGAGGGGACGCGGGTTCCAGTATTTGGTGGACTGGGAAGGTTACGGTCCGGAGGAGAGAAGTTGGGTTCCTGCTAGAGACATTCTGGATCACTCCCTTATTGATGATTACAATCGACAGGTAAGGGAGTCTGGGGACGCCAGGAGGCGTCCCTAGGAGAGGGGGTACTGTCACGATTCATGAATTCACTGTTTCCTTCATGTCTCGTGTTATTGTTGTTCTGTGAGCTTGAGCACGTGTGAGTGGGCGTTACCGCTCATTCAGTTGATCAGTGCACCGGCTGATCTCATCATCAGCGCCAGCTGCTGCCAATTCACCTCTCCATAAAAGACTCATCACAATCTCCTTTCTTTGTCAGATCGTTGCTTTGGTTTTGGTGTCTACAGTGTTGTTCCTCGTGTCCTGTCTGCAGTCCTGTTTCCAGTCGAGTTCCTGTTCGGTGTCTTCGTGTTCGTGTTCGTCTCGTCTGGATGTTCACCTGCACAGCTTCACGACCTGCACTCTGCACCAGCACGCTGACCATCTTGTCCCTGCGCCACCAGCCCACCCGTGTCTCTGGACTGTTGTCTTCATATTAAATAAAGAGTTACTTGCATCTTTGCTTCCGCCTTTTCACTGTGACACAATGTTCCTTTTGGTTCGGATTGTCCACGTTACGTATGTGCCGACCGTACGCCAATTAATAGAACATGTCCATCACGAGGGCGTTGCTATCGCGTGACAATGGTGGAGTCATGTGTGGCAGGGTAGCCAATACTCATCAACCGCACCGTGTAACAATGGCGTGAGTGATGGAGGGAGAGAGCAGGAGAGATAAGTCACATACACGTCCATGGCTGTAACAGTGAACTGGCTGGTTGTCTTCCTTCCTTTGCGAGACCAGCTTCCAACGTTGACGACGAGCTAGAATATCTAAATAATCAACACTTTGCACTACCTAGCGAGAACGTTTGCCTCGCACTATACGAACTATACTTGTTGATGATATAACGACAGATGAATCTTCAGTACAGATGGCGTGGAGTCTTCCGCTCTTACACACGCCACTCAAACCGTAACTGTTCCGTAGCTCAGATCAAAACATGTAGCACACGCAATAACTAAGAGCTAAACTGTTATTTACTGAATTATCATACCGAAATCTCCGTCAGCATGGGACCTCTTCGGACGCCGCCATCCTCTCTCTTGTTTCACTTTTCTTTTTTGTCCCGCCCTCTCCTCTCATTGACCCATGCACCCGCCTGCAAGTCATTGATTGGCCGAGTCTATATCCAAGTTCCTGTGTGCGATTGGTTGAGAATATTCTGGGGAATTTCTTCAGGTTATCGTAGGGGCTACATGTCAAGAAATATGTGTACATTCTGTGGGTACACCTACATTCCCCCCTTCCAAACCCTGCCACATCATAGACTTCACTGTTTGCGTCCCTTGCTAAACCACAGTGCATGTTCTTATTTTTTTATACAATGTAACATCAATACATCCAGAACAGAAGTACACATGCAGTCATCTCTTTTAGACTTTCGTTAGTGTAAAACAAAATCACGTAACAAAACAAAACATAACAAAGGAAAAGAAGCTCACTTCAGAACATACCCCTCCCAATATATAACAGGTAACTGACCCCTAGTGTTCCTCTGTGGGCGTCTCACTATTACAGACTCATTATCTGACTCTGAGTTATCTGCATCCTCAACTAAACTCCCCATAACAGACCCCTCACCAGAGCTAGCATCAGAGGCTCCCACACTTTCATGATCGGATACCTCCCCCAGGCTACCACCCAAGACTGCCTCTGGCTCAACATCCCGCAGCTCCCCTTGACTAGCCCCCATACTCTCGCCAGGTGTTGGTGCATTGTGAAGAGTACGAGGAATGCAAACTAACCCTACAGAGTCAGTGTCTGAACCAGATGCAGCTCTCTTGTGCCTGGGAGCAACTGCTTCTCTACTAGGTGTCTGAAAGGTGCAATGCTTCATCTGATTTCGGTGCACTACTTTTGACGGCTCCCCAGTTTCAGGCCCGACTGTGAAGACAGGTAAGTCGGGGTGATTCTGCTTGACAACTAAATATGGCTCTGGCTCCCACTTGTCTTGGATCTTGTTCCTTCCCCTTGGTCGATGATTCCTTAGCAGGACTTGATCCCCCGATCTGACAAGTGCAGCGTGTGACTTTCGATTGTAGAGCCGTTTGCGTCGCCGGGACGCATCCTGAGCGGCGTCCCCAGCCGCCTCTGCCGCCACTTTCAGCCTCTCGTGGTGGTCAAGGACCCAATCATCGAGGTTGTCAATGTCACTGGGCTCCAAGTCTCTTCCCCCCAGAATGTCCTGAGGCAGTCGTGCATCTCGCCCGAAGAGGAGATAAAACGGGGAGTATCCCGTTGAGGAGTGAACATGACTGTTATAAGCCATTACAAGCTCAGGAAGATACTCCTTCCAATTTCGTTTCCTCTCTAGCGTCAAAGTTCGGAGCATATCATGCATCGTTCTATTAAATCGCTCGCATTGAGCGTTGCGCTGGGGGTGATATGGGCTTGTACGACTCTTGGAGATGCCATAGATACGACAGAGTTCTTTGATGACACTGGCTTCAAAGCTGCGCCCCTGGTCTGAGTGAAGCCTAGAGGGGCAGCCATAATACACAAACCAGTGTTTGACGATGGCCCTGGCTGTGGTTTTAGCAGACTGGTCTTTCGTGGGTACAGCCATCGTAAACCGTGTGAACATGTCAGTCATAACTAACACATTCTCATAGCCACCCACAGACTCCTCTAATCGCGTGTAATCCATGGCCACTACCTCCAGAGGTGTGGTCACATTAGTGCATGTCAATGGGGCTCGGATAGCTGGAAATACGTCTTTGGCAAGTGCACAGCGCTTACACTGCTTCACCCACTCATGTACGTCTCTGCTCATTGAGGGCCAGTAAAAACTGCGTGTCATACGTGCAAGTGTACCCTTCTGACTAAAATGACCCCCATGCTCATGTTCCATACTGAACACATGTTTCCGCAGAGCCCAACTGGTGTACCTCCTCACCATCTCTGGAGTCACAAATGCTACGAAATAGGACACCATGACGGATGCTCAGTCGATCCCGTTGTGATGCCAGTTTTTTTTTCTCTGTAGCCATTTCCCGTAACTGGTTCTTATTGGGCCATGCGTTACATTTCATTGCCCTTGCTATAGGGCCCACGACAGGATCCTCTGCCTGAAGTTGCTGAAGATCCTCCCAGCTATATCCAGTAACCTTCGCTGTAACAGCGGCTTGTGAAGCCACCTGCACACTGGGCTTTCTTGCATTTGTCTTCTGTCCAGGCCATAGAGAGGCAGCCTGAATGACCAGAAAGTCTTTATCAGTGTCGCTGACCTCAGGCTCCTGTGCTCGAGGGAGCCGAGACAGCACGTCCGCATTTGTGTTCTCCCTCCCCGGCTTATAATGCACTTCAAAATCATATTCCGCTAGCTGGGCAACCCACATCTGCTCCACCGCCCCGAGGTTAGCTGTTTCGAGATAGCACAGAGGATTATGATCGGCAGTGTTGTGCCTGAACGCGTTCATTGAACGATAGTTCATGAACTCGTTCATATTTTAGGTGAACGTGAACTGAACGTACTGTATTAATGCCTGATGAACGTTACTGTGAACTCGTTCATTCTGGTGTCTGTGAACGCACGCTCTCTCAGTTTAACTTCGTTCAATTGGGTGCCATATTTCTATAGAGCCTTCCAGGCAAAACCCGGCTAAAACACACCGTAAACAGGCCTTAATATGTAGCGAAAAAAACACCCAATCTGGCAACACCAGCCACCAGTGTCGCAATCAAACAATCAAACTTGGGGCAACTGTCTGTCCCACGCTCCGTCCACAGCGTTACCAAACAAAACATAAACAGATCAAATAAAATGAGCACCATTACCCGCATACATCGAGGGGCATGGTACAATATCAAACAGAGAGAGTGTAGACAGTTTAACCAGGCGTGCGCGCAGCTCTTAAAGGGGCCACACCTATCCACTCGTTACAGTATGATAATTTAAATGAGTTTTATGACAAGGTCGGTGAGGATGGGAAAAATCTTACATTTTTGTGCAAACTTTGCCCGCCTATAAAATAATTGCTGTCTGTGGTTGTGGGCTGTGGCAATAATAAAAAAAAAATAGCTCGCAACAAATTTATGGAAAAAAAGAACTATGAACTAGTTCATTTTTGGAAGTGTGAACTATGAACTGAACTAGTTCATTTTAAAATGTGTGAACTGAACTTTGAACTAGTTCATGTAGAAAGTGAACTTTCCCAACACTGATGATCGGTCACCACCACAAATCTAGAGTACATTAAGAAATCCCAGAATTTTTCTGTTATTCCCCATTTAAGGGCTAGTAACTTGAGCTTAAATGCACTATAGTTTTTGTCATTCCGCTCAGAACCCCGGAGGCCTCGACTAGCAAAGGTGACCGCGCGCTCCACCCCCTCTTGCCGCTGGCTGAGCACTGCCCCCAACCCAAGAAGGCTCCCATCGGTAGTAAGGGTGAAAGGAAGTGAAAAGTCAGCGTACGCAAGTACCGGAGATGACATAAGGTGCTCCCTTAGCTTATCAAAGGCCTCTTGACATTCTCTACCCCACACAAAGGGAACAGACTGGGCTACACTCTCTTTCTTGCCCTTTCCCATTAGAGAATGTAACGGCTTTGCTAACTGGGCGAAGTTCGGGATGAAACGCCTGTAATATGACATAAACCCCACCACTTGCCGCACATCTTTTGTACTCCTGGGCAGAGCATGTGAGCGGAGTGGAGCGGGAGCGAGCGGGGAGCGCGAGCGGGCGGATCTTGGACAGAGCGCAGAGCGGCATTTTTAAAAGGACGGAGCGTCGCTCTATTTCCCGCTCCAATTTCGCTCAGCGCTCACACCTCGTGTCTGAAGCATGCTCAGTCAAGCCTGACCCAGAATCCATCATACACAGTAGATTATTTTCAGTCGAAACTATTAATATAAAACTAACTAAGTCTTTTCCCCCGCCTGGGTAAAGTAGCTTGCATTGTGTTCAGCACCCAAGTGGGTCTGCGAGCAGAGGGTTTTCTCCGCTGCTGGCCTGCTGTAAAGAAACCACCCGAAGCCTCAGACTGACATTGTCCAAACTTGTGTTCTTGAAGGTGAACTCAAAAGAACTGTAGATAAGGAAAGCAATTAATTAAAAAAAATTATATATTTTTTTTTCATTTGACAACATAAGCCAATTTAAATTGTAATCCACGTGCACTCTGCGCAAAAGTTCAGTTATAAGAATTTTGGCCTAATAGTTAATTTACTTTTAAAACTTTGTTGTAGGTCTATAACATGTATATTTTTATTTATATAATTAGGCATTGATTCGTTTCATTTTACAGCAGTTGTTTTGTACAATTGATATAAGCCTATTTAAATTTTAATGCGCGCTGCAACATTTCAGTTATCATAATGTTGGCCTAATAGTTAATTTAGGTTATAGGCCTACTTTAAAACGTTTATGTATATTTTTATTTATATTATTAGGCCCATTTATTCGTTTAATTTTACCTCAGGATGTGTGTACAATGAATATAGGCCTAAGCCAATATACATTGTGCCTGTTGCGCGAAAGTTCAGTTATCACAATTCTGGCCTAATAGTTAATTTACTTTTAAAACTTCTATCTATATTTGTGTTTATATAATTTTTATATAGGCCCATTTATTAGTTTAATTTTACAGGACGTTTTTGTAGGCTATTTATTCCTTCTTACATAGGCCAGGCCTAATTTTTAATTTGAAATAAAACATTTATATTTGGAAAATGTAGGCTAGTTGTTGCTCTTTAGTTCTTTTGGAGGTAAGGCTGTGGTCTAAGCTAATAGTTAAATACATGCAGATTTTTTTCCTTTTTTGAAGCGAGCGGGGGGAGATTTGAGTGTAGCGCGAAGCAAACTGCGTTGAGCGCTGAGCGACAATGAGCGGAGCGGCCTGATGTGGCTTTGAGCGGGGGAGCGGAGGGGTGAACAGTTCCGTGAGCGAGGAGCGGATATTCTCACCGCTCCACTCCGCTCATATGCTCTGCTCCTGGGCACCGGCCAGTCACGGAGTGCTTTGACCTTTTCCATGTCCACGTGGACACCCTCAGCAGAAACAATATGGCCCAAGAATTTGACTTCTGACTTTAGCAGGAAACACTTGCTCGGTTTAAGCTTAAGCCCATGTTCCTTCAGACAAGTGAATACTACGTCCAGTTTCTCACTGTGGTTATCAAAATCGCTGGAAAAGACCAGTACATCGTCCAGGTATATCAGTAACACGTCAAAAGCCAGATCGCCTAGGACTACCTCCATTAGCCTCTGAAATGAGGCAGGGGCATTGCAAAGACCAAACGGCATTCTAGTCCACTGATATAGGCCAAATGGGGTGGTAACAGCCGTTTTCTCCTGATTGTCTTCATGAACAGCCACCTGAAAATAGCCTGCTGTCAAATCTAGCGACGAGAAGAGCTTCGCCTTTCCAAGGGCATCCAAGGACTCCTCAACCCTCGGGAGCGGGTAGGCGTCCTTCAACGTGACACTGTTTAGCTTACGGTAATCGCAACAGAACCGTACAGATTGGTCTGGCTTAATGACAATTACTGCAGGGGAGGCCCACGGGCTGCAGCTTTCCTTGAGTACCCCCTGTGCGACCAAGTCCTGCACGTGTTTCTTAAACTCTTGAAATATGTGTGGAGATATACGCCTTTGTGTGCCATTGCTTAATCGGCCTTGCATCTCCAGTCTGAATATGGTGAGTCACTGTGGTGGTGTACCCAAAATCGCTTTTATGCTCTGAGAACACATCCCGGTGTTTCTTGAGAAGATTGTCCAGCTTTTGCACCTGAGGTGGCGTCAGACCCTCGAGATTTGCGTGTACCGGAACAGACAGTGGTCCATCCGCCTCTACTGACTCAACCTCTCCACGGCTGACCTTCCTCACGTACACTTCTCCATTCACCTCCTCCACGGACACTACTTCCCTTGGTACGATCACATCGGGTTTACTCAACTCTGCCACTCTGCATCTTGGGAACAATGTGATGGTCTTCTCACTTGAGTTGAGTATGCGCACTGGGACCTTCCCCTCAGTAGCCTGGGCCAGAACATTTGCCACCAGTAGACCACGAGGGAGACTGGCACTGGCAGACGCCTCCACCAGCACTTTGCATGTTGCTCTGGGTGGTATCCTACAGCGACCTTCGATCACCTTTTCACTGAACGGGGGAATGGTGACAGCCTGCTTTCCTGCAACTTTTACGAACTCTATCCGTCCGTTTGGGCCCACACACCGTTCCTCCTCTTCCATGGTGGCCAGTATACGGCGTAGGCTGGCATGGCCTGGCTGTGGAGTACCTCTGTCCAGCTTCTTAACACCCTTGAAATCCGTCAGGAAGCCCTTGAGCCCTCCGACTACGTTCATTCCCAGAATGCCGGGGGGTTTTCCCTTTTCCTTCTTGCCGCTGCAACTGTCCTTCACCACAAAAACACACCGACCCTTCAACAGCCTGCCCATACACTCAACATCTGCCTCCAGACACCCGACCACTGGAATTTCAAGGCCATTAGCTGCTGTTAGACGAACCCATTTAGCTGGTGACAGACAGCACTCGGTCCCCTGGAAATGTTCCCTGAAATAACTCTCTGGAATGGTAGTGACCTCGGAACCAGTGTCTAAAAGGCAGCTGGTCTTTACACCATCTATCCAAACATCAATTGTGAAGCACTCCCCAAATGCACCACTAGAAGTTGCTGAGTCCCTCTCGCTGGTCTGGGTAACAGCTTTAATGCCAGCTGAAACCAAACCACTAGGGCTTTGTGTGTCATTTTCGGCTTGACTCTCTGTTGTAGCAACGGCTGCCATCCTTGCTCTAGGCTCGGCCGGTTTACTCTGCCGACACGTGCGGCTCGTATGACCAGGTTTATTGCAGGAATAGCAAATGAGTCGCCCTTCGTCATCTCTTAGAGGTGGTCTAGCAGGTCTAGTGGGCGTTGCAGCCTGCTCCCTTCCATGAACTGCTTTGTAGAGTTCCGCCTGGCGGGCAGCAAGGTTTTGGATAGCTTCGTATAGTGATGTCAGGGTCAGTGGAGAAGAGGCTTCTTCAGCAGCTGCTGCATTAACTGCTCCTCGCACAGGGCCTCTGGCAGCTGTAGGGGCCTCTTCTTCTTTTTCCGACCACGTGATGGCAGCTTGCATCAGATCAAAGAAGGACAGCGTTGGTTGCGGCTTTCTCCTGTCTCTTCGTTTCACGCCGTAAGAAGTCATCTCTTAGCCCAAGTACAAATTTGTTCTTTCAGCATTTTGTCTGGATCTTGAACCCGCTCCGGGTCTCGCCGTTTCAGCTTACGCAGTTTCTCCTGAAGATCATAAGCATAGGCACGTATCTTTTCCCCTGGGCCTTGCTTCCTGTCATAAAACTCTCTAAGGCGAGCACCAACAGGGACCTTGTCGCCATATGTTTTATCCAGAACTTCAAAGACTTTTGTGACATCAGTATTTTCTTCACTTAACAGAAACTTAACTGTCAGTTTTGCCTCACCCTTGAGGTGCTGCCTGAGCAACTCGATTTTATCTTCTTCTGGAACCCTGGCTATCTTGAAACTAGACTTCATGGATACTATCCACTCCTCAACGCATGGTTCACCTTGGGCTGGGCTACCGGTGAAATCGGAACATTTTCTCTCTCTTGGAATATACAAAGACACGGAGGTCTTGGCCTGCTGTTCGATTACAGTCTTAGCCATCAACAGAGCCTCCCTCTGATCTTGTCTGGCCTGATCAAGAAGTGCCGCTTGTTCCCCCAACCTAGCTGTCTGAGCTGTAACTGTTTCCTGGAGATCCTTAAATTGCTTCCTTAATTCTTCCATCTCAGCCATGGAGCATAAACTATAAAGCTACAAAAAGTTGATCCTGTTCGTGACGGCCAATATGTAGCGGACGGGTCCTACGTCCGCTTAGTAGGGGTAAATCACTCTTCCCTGAATGGCTGGAAATCAGAGGATCTAAGTCCCTAACCCCCACGCCTATTAATCTCGTGGCTACTCTGCCCGCTCAGTAAAGCAAAATAGCTTAGGCTTTAGGATTTGGACATGTCACGGTGAAGACCTAAAGTGCAGAATATCAGTAGCCTAACTGTCAGTGTGTGACGTAACTGGTATTCCCCCTACCTACTATACTTTACAGACCGAGGATGAGACACCCCTACTTCAGGGAAGATGGAAAAACTTCACAGTAAAAGCAATAGTATAAAAGTTGAGAAATGAGTGGTTATTTATTATACTAAGTAACAGTATTCTAATACTGAGTAAAATAGCTACAAAGAGAAAAATAAATAAATAAAATAAAATATTTTTATAAATCAAATGTAAACCGTATAGGAAATGGTTTCCCTATCAACCTGTAACCATCATAAAATGTTTAAACCCTTGTATTAACACCCACTTCACCAGAGTGGCTCAACAACACTTTGAAAGTTTTACTTAACAAACATCAGCATGTAGGTTATCTAAATACACTGTAGATAAACCTCATATGCAAATAACAGCAGTATATACTTGTGAATGTAATTCACACAACAGTAATTTTCAGAACAATGGTAAACTCAGAAACAGTTTCGTACCATACACTTAATAACACTCCATGACCAACCTCAGTTCAATGTTCCTTTTGGTTCGGATTGTCCATGTTACGTATGTGCCGACCGTACGCCAATTAATAGAACATGTCCATCACGAGCTATCGCGTGACAATGGTGGAGTCATGTGTGGCAGGGTAGCCAATACTCATCAACCGCACCGTGTAACAATGGCGTGAGCGATGGAGGGAGAGAGCAGGAGAGATAAGTCACATACACGTCCAGGGCTGTAGCAGTGAACTGGCTGGTTGTCTTCCTTCCTTTGCGAGACCAGCTTCCAACGTTGGCGACGAGCTAGAATATCTAAATAATCAACACTTTGCACTACCTAGCGAGAACGTTTGCCTCGCACTATACGAACTATACTTGTTGATGATATAACGACGGATGAATCTTCAGTACAGATGGCGTGGAGTCTTCCGCTCTTACACACGCCACTCAAACGTAACTGTTCTGTAGCTCAGATAAAAACATGTAGCACACGCAATAACTAAGAGCTAAACTGTTATTTACTGAATTATCATACCGAAATCTCCGTCAGCATGGGACCTCTTCGGACGCCGCCATCCTCTCTCTTGTTTCACTTTTCTTTTTTGTCCCGCCCTCTCCTCTCATTGACCCATGCACCCGCCTGCAAGTCATTGATTGGCCGAGTCTATATCCAAGTTCCTGTGTGCGATTGTTTGAGAATATTCTGGGGAATTTCTTCATGTTATCGTAGGGGCTACATTTCAAGAAATATGTGCACATTCTGTGTGTACACCTACATTTAGCTGGACAATAACTGTATTCTAGAGCTGCTGTAAAGCCAAAACAATCTCTGTTACTTTAATTTCCTATTATCACTGTAAAGCTGATTTGAAACAATCTATATTGTTAAAAGTGCTATATAAATAAAGGTGACTTGACTTACATTTAATAATTTAATCTATCCGAAGCAACTTACGAATGAGGAGAGCAATAGAAGCAATCAAACCAACAATAGGACAACAATATGCAAGTGCTGTGATCAGTCCCAGTTAGTCCAGCACAGTACACGTAGCAAGGTTGATTTATTTATTTAAATAAATAAAATAAAAGGTGTTTGTATTCATAGGTCAAGTGTTGCAGAAAAAGATGCGTTCACCCAAAAATGAAAACTCTGTCATCAATCACTCACCCCCACTTTCCCCCAAACCTGCACGACACTCGCTCACCCCTGGAACACTAATAAAGTTCCCTTCAATGATACCTGAGAGCCATCCGTCCCACTATCGAAAATGTCCTGGCTCTTCCAAGCCTTATGGGAGTCAATGGGTATATTTTTTTGGAAGTCCATCAACTTACCTTGTTACTTATAGATCTGGTGATTTCAGTTTTATGAATCGTATTCTCGTATTCTTTATGAAAAGGCTTCCAGGAAACCACGTTTATTAAATTCATTAACAAAATGCACATATTTACTCTCAATCATATGCCTAACATGCTGAAAACAGCCATAATGTTTCTTGTCTCATCACAATAAATTACTAAATACATTTCATGAATCACAATTTATGAACTTCTGTTCAAGTTCCAGAGATCTGAGGTCTCCTTGCCAAAAGGTGAAGGGTTAGAACAAAATAAAACAATGGTTAATAACTTTGTTATTAACAAAGTTTATAATTAAAGGACATTGTGTTGAAGGGTTAGTTCACCCAAAAATGAAAATTCTGTCAGTAATTACTCACCCTCATGTTTTTCCAACCCCGTAAGACTTTCGTTCATCTTCGGAACACGAATTAAGATATTTTTTATTAAATCTTAGAGCTGGATCACTCCTCCATAGGCTTTCTAAGGGACTGAAACTTGTTCCCCCGAAAAGTTATTAAAGACATCGTTAAAATAGTCCAAGTGACTACAGTGGCTCAATCTTCAGTTTATTAAGCGACGAGAATACTTTTTGTGCGCAAAAACAAGCAAAAATAACGAATTTATTTCAACTACTAATTTCCTTCTCTGTGGGCCTCATCAGTTAACGTAGTGTGATAGCGTACTGCTACGTAACACGCAGGCTCACTATTGGCCGACGCTGGTCAGGTGTGTGATGCATGTGATGCGTGTGACGTCCACCACAGAAGCGATACGCAGTTTTACTACGAGAGGCCGACCGAGAAGGAATTTAATGGTTGAATAAAGTCGATATTTTTGTTTTTTTTGTGCACAAAAAGTATTCTCGTCGCTTAATAAACTGAAGATGTTTTTAATAACTTTTCGGGAGAACAAGTTTCAGTCCCTTAATCCTTAGAAAGCCTATGGAGGAGTGATCCAGCTCTCAGATTTAATAAAAAATATCTTACTTCGTGTTCTGAAGATGAACGAAAGTCTTACGGGGTTGGAACAACATGAGGGTGAGTAATTACTGACAGAATTTTCATTTTTGGGTGAACTAACCCTTTAATAATAATTATATAAAATCAATCTCCAGTATTAAGTGAAACATTTTTTTGTGTGCAATTAACATTTTAATGTAGTCTGCAGCAGCTGTCAATACAGCAAGCACTGGCAGGGTGCTTTCAGTTACAGATGCCAGCTTAAGTCTCAGATAACGCTTTTAAAATTCTTATAACATCTTGCTTTAAATGGTCATATCTCATTTTTAGGGGGAACATGTCCCCCTCAGTGGTTGTGGTTATATGATCCAATCATCAGTCATATGCATTTGGAGTAAAAGCACTTGTAGGCTATATATGTAAATGTACTTTGTACACAGGTATGCACTCATTGTACCTGCAGTGATATCAAACCTTGATGAAACATTTAGCATATATTTTCATTATACTATGTAGAAGCAGACATGAATGTACAAAGAAATAACATTAAAAACATGGAAAGGTCTGAAAGAATAATGGCATTAAATGGTTCTCGGATATGGTGTACTGTACTAATAGTTTGTGGCCACTATATCACAATTTTCAGCTAATGTAAGTAGTTAGGTTGTTGTATATAGTTGCCAATGTCATCATAGTCACTTTCAGGAGAGATGGCCTCATTATTATAGGTGACAGGTGAGTACAACGGGGAGTCCTCTCTGCTGCTGCCCCCTTTATCTAGTTCTGATCAAATAAAAAAATAAAAATAGAAATTACATATTTTTACATATTAAAAATTCTGTCCAAACATCACCAAAAACAAACTGGTCAAGAGGTTTGTATATTGCAAACATTTCTGAACAGTAACTGAATGCACTATCATATATAAAGAAGTGATCACTGTACACCATCTCAAATAACTAAAACATTAAATTTGGGGACACTTAAAATCCAACAATATTATTGATCTGACTGTACAGATGCTGTTGTATGAGAACTTAACTAAGCTCGATGATGACAATGATAAAATTGATGATGGTAATTTATTGCAGAACTGCTTTATAGATGAAATTAACTAATTTAATAATTGATGATGGTATATATCAACACTAAACAAATTTTTCTGTTATCACTGTAAAGCTGCTTTAAGATTTTAAATGTAGATTATCTGTTAGTGTTAGATACTGTACAGACCTTGGTAATTGAAGGGAGGATCCATGGTGTGGCCCAGGAAAGACTTTCCGGATTCCTGCTTCAGTAAATCTTCATTATCTGAGTCAAATTTGGACAGCAGTTAGAATATGTACAGTCCTGCAGGAACTTAGGCCTCTATTCTCATTTGCAGTTTTGCTTTTAACCCACCTTAACTAAAAAAAAAAAAGTTGTTTAATGAAACGCTAACGACAAAATTGTGCCCTTTTTATTCAGTTTTAGTTTGTTTAGATCTTATTTACCCTACCTAAATAATCTGCCACCGTTGGCTGTAAAAGTGTAGCAACTTAAGTGTTACAGTACAATACACAAAATCACAAAATATCCTTTTCACTACACAAAATAAGTTTCCTGTCTATATATATATATATTTAAAAAAAGTTTAATTCACAGAAACTGCCTTTCATAAAGCTCTTACTATCGCTTACTATCAAACTTTTCATTTGCATCTCTTCTCATTCAGTTTAATACATATTTATTTAAACTTAATTTTAAGATTTGGTACATCTATAGATTCTATAGTAAATCTACAGATTTCTATAGTAAATCTATAGATTTCTATAGTAAATTATAGATTTCTATAGTAAATTATAGATTTCTATTATATATATAGATTCTATAGATATAGATCTGTAGGACTTGTTTGCAATTTCTGATACGGATAACCAAATGAATTCTTTTTACATTACAAGCGATTTATCTTAGATGATAACCATATATTAGCCATGGCTGGGAAATTACCTGCGATACAACAGCATTCAGCATTCTGTTGTACACTTGCTTATATATTATTACTAAATTTTTCATCAGTTCTATGTATTTTACAGATTTTCTAGAGAGTATGAAAATCCGGGGAACATTTAATACCTGCAGTTTGTAGACTGTCTTTGTTTTCCCCTGTATTTTCATAACATTCAACAGACTCAAGTGAGCACAGGTCCTGTGCATTTGTATCTGTGTTCTCATAGCATTCTCCTGATGAGGTGCAGGATGACTCAAACGAGTCCACTGTGTGAAAGAGGGCTAATTATAATACTCATTGTTGCTTAAAAGCCTTTTAAATATCTAATGTAAATAATAATATAAAAAAGAAATGTGTATTTAGTCAAAGTTTTGTTATATATAAATAATTCTCACCACTTGTAGCAGATTCACGCATCTGGTGTGCACCATGATTAGAGGAAGTGTCACAGA
Organism: Semotilus atromaculatus; assembly: GCA_031834385.1. Classification (NCBI taxonomy): domain Eukaryota; kingdom Metazoa; phylum Chordata; class Actinopteri; order Cypriniformes; family Leuciscidae; genus Semotilus; species Semotilus atromaculatus. The sequence goes on from JAULUF010000022.1 coordinate 16,850,026, forward strand.
TTTGTTGGTATCCTTTCACCGAGACCTCTGCCGGGACAGCTGAGACCAAACATAGTTTGTGTATTTAAGAATGTAATCATTTATCCGTTACAGTTTTTGTTTAATTGCTGTGCCGCAATTTTCACAAGCAAGTGTTACATTTTCAAAACTCTTAGTACTAATATCAAAAGTGCACTTTTTCAAAAATTTTACCATGTTTTCAATTGACCCTTCGCAAAGACCCGCCCCCCTTAGTTACTGTCGCTATGTCCGACAAGCTACGTCGCTCTCACGCACACCATGATGTTCTCACGCAGTGAAAAATACATCGCGGAGCAGAGAGGAGACTGACACGCTGACAGACAGGACAGACCAGGTTACTTTTCGGTTACTTTTGATAGTAATAGAAATAGATCACAGATTCTATACTGTAGATTATTTGTTTGCAATTTCCGATATGGTGCGCGTGCTTGCATGTGTGTGTGTGTGTGTGTGTGTGTGTGAACGGTCAATAACTGTATAACATCAGATTGATCAGAGATGCAACATAAGAAGGGAGACAGATGGCATCAAAAGCAGCATTTTACATCACAGTATGTATGCCATATGATAGGCTACTGTAAACAGATTACTATGGTAGAGACTGCCATACTGTAACTCACCCTTATAAAGGTCAACTACAGTATATATTCAGTCATATGGCACAGTGAGAACATTTACTGTCTTGCCAGCAAACCCTGTTCTAGCACAAACCCTCATGGCTGTGTCAAACTTCACTACAGAATAAACAAAAATCAGAGGTCCAGGGGTCAGAAAGTAAAAGTCCTGACATATGTTTATTCCACCCATGAACTCAGTCAGCTGATTTCACTAATTAGTTTTATCTCCTGGCTGAAAAACTGTGCTAATTAGCAAATCCAGGTGATTGGAACAAAATACTGAGGAGGACCTTTACTTTCTGAACCTGGTCTTTACACCTCTGACAAAAATCATCACCCTGCCATTGCTGCTCCTAAAAATAAATTTATTAAAATATACAACGGTATGGAGCGAATTATGTGCCAAAACCTCACACACACACAAAACGTGTTTTACTCACACCCAATGATCCACAAACAAACTCAGTGTGGTTTGTAAATACAAAACATCACTCACAAACTAATGCATATTTCTCTGCAAATAAAAAACGTACCTATCAAACAAATACAGTATGTTTTACATATACATAGAAACGTATTTCTTCAATGACAAAAATATCCTCCAAGTACAAACTAAAATCTTTCAAGTATAAAACAATTACTTCAAGTAAAACAAAAACCTTCAAGTACAAAACAAAATTCTACAAGTACAAAACAAAAACCTTCAAGTACAAAGCAAAATTCTACAAGTACAAAACAAAATTCTACAAGTACAAAACAAAATTCTACAAGTACGAAAAGTTACTTTTGGCACTATTTTTCCACGTCCAGGGCAGGCAGATTTTCTCACAAATGCAGTTGAGCAACTTCCTCTTCTAGAACAGTAGATGGCGCTAAGATAGGGGATCAATTTCGCACTAGTCTCTCGGGAGAAACACTGATGTGAAACGCGTGCTTGCCTTTGCCCATGGGAAAATGAGCGGTGAACAGGTGTGTTTCTGTACTTACTTTATCTATAATTTACCTTATTGAGTTGTTTTGGTAAATGTTTATTATATAGACAGAAATCCACATTAGCACTTAGTAGCACTCCACTCTAGGATAAGGGAATCTATAAGCTTAAAGCTCTGCCATCATGTTGCTTTTTACATTTTTGTAAAAACGTTTAATTTACTGAATGAGTCTTTTTCTTTTGTTCTCCATAAATTAATGAGAACATTTCATTTAATTGAAAGGGTCCCACTTATTCATTAATTTAGTTGGAATTCAGTCAGCGTAACTGTTAATGTAATAAAATAATGAATGAATTTTCCCATGGGCAAAGGCAAGCACGCGTTTCACATCAGTGTTTCTCCCGAGAGACTAGCGCGAAATTGATCCCCTATCTTAGCGCCATCTACTGTTCTAGAAGAGGAAGTTGCTCAACTGCATTTGTGAGAAAATCTGCCTGCCCTGGACGCGGAAAAATAGTGCCAAAAGTCACTTTTCGTACTTGTAGAATTTTGTTTTGTACTTGTAGAATTTTGTTTTGTACTTGTAGAATTTTGCTTTGTACTTGAAGGTTTTTGTTTTGTACTTGTAGAATTGCCTAAGCACCTGCCTAAGGTTTCTGGATGTGCGCAAATTATTATTTTATGTCGTCTTGTGAATTATACTTCACACATTTTGATTATTTAACATTAACACACTGAATAGATACTATAGCAAACATTATGTATTTTATCTTACATATGTTCGGTCATGTAAGTTTTTTAATGTGGCATCTGTAGCCTGTGTTAGTGTAATTATTTCAGCAACAAGGGTGATTTGAATTGAAACATGTATATTGCATTGTTTGCTATTAAATTAACTGATTGTCATAAGTACTAAATACATATTGTTGTGTTTCGGTGATTAAAACACAGGTTACATATTGCAATAATCTTGTGCTTGAAACAATGATTACGTGGACTGAAAATGTGTAGAACTGCATGGAAGCATTTGAAAAATGTATTAGCTGTTATAAGTGTGATAAGTTTGGATTGTTGTGTTTTAAGTGTTTTGAAACCCCTTACTTGTGAAAATAGTACCAATGCAAATAAAATAAAAAATGCATTCATCAGCCTATACCAGTGTATCAAAGTGAAACAGGATATAAAATGAGAAAAAGTAGGTTCTCTTATGAGAGTAGCTAGCTTACGCTACGGGAAAATCCCTTTTCTCGAGAATACTGAAGCCAAAAAATGATCCTTAATTTTGCATTCATTTAAAACGCATTGCTGCACAGAGCAGACCTAGGCGAGACGGCGCGCGTGTCTATTGGTTGCTCTGCGGCAACTGCTGCAGCCTATTGAGGGACTGTTCATGACGTAAGCACCAATGAGGGCGCGGGCGCCCGCGCGCGTCACAAACCCACCAGAATGGGCGTGGCTTATGTGTATATAAGCAGAGTCCAGATAGGGTGTTCTTTGATTTTTCATCTCTTCAGCAAACTACACACATCGCTGACTCTCTGGAGAAGCCTGCGCCATCGACAAGCCTTCAGCGGGATGAGCCATCTGCCTCGCAGATTAGAAGCCGACCTTCTTCTCGTCGCTTCAGCGACGTTCCTGCTGCGCTATCCGGCGCTCATATCCTTTCTATTTTTACATTCACTAAAAGAGCTGAGGCGTTGATTCAAATGTCTCGATTTTCCAAGTGCGGCTCTTGCCGAACCTCCCTCAGCGACAGGGACCGTCATATTCTCTGCGTTTTCTCCCTGGGATGTAACCATGCGGACCACGCGCTTTGCATTGGCGGCTGCCCGGAATGGGAAGCCATGGCCATGTCGACCCTGCGGGCTCAACTGGCCTCTTTTGACATGGACCCCGCCCCTCCACTTCTCTCATCTGGGCCGCACTGTAAGAAGCGCCGTTCCCAGGCTGGACAGCTGTTTTCTGCCCGGTCGAAGCTCGACGCCTCATGCGAGGCCCGGTCCCTTCCTGCCGGAACTCCATGAGGAGTTGTCTAAGAGTTGGAAGGCGCCATTTTCTGCCAGGCTGAGGTCTTCAGCCTCTTCGACGCTCTCCACGGTTGACGGCGCGAAAAACGAAGGCTACCTCTCCATTCTTCCGGTCGAGGAAGCCGTGGCTACACATTTATGCCTGCCCTCCGCGGGATGGCAGTCCAAACCCACCCTGCCCTCTAAAGCCTGCAGGACTACTTCGGCTCTCATCGGTCGCGCCTACGCCGCCGCCGGGCCACGCCGCTTCACTGCTTCATTCCATGGCTGTGCTACAAATTTATCAGGCCAACCTTCTCCGCACTTTGGACGAGGCAGGCCCAAATCCTGAAAATTTCACAGACCTCAGAAGCGCAACAGACTTAGCGCTACGAGCCACCAAGTCCTCTGCACAGGCCATTGGAAGAAATATAGCGTCCCTCACTGTCACTGAGAGATACTTGTGGTTAACACTGTCCGACATGAAGGAGTCCGAAAGAGCCACTTTCCTCGCCTGTGTCTCCTTCCGGTCTCTTCAGCCCGGTGGTTAAAGGCTTCACCGAGCGTTATTCTGAAGTTCAGAAAACATCGCAGGCCATGCAACATTTTATACCCAGACGCTCCAGTTCCGCAACAGGTCCCGCTAAGAAGAACCTTTATCAGGTTGGCCTGATAAATTTGTAACCGAAACTCAGCGCTACCGCGATCTCCGCCGCCAGCTTCACAGCGCCATCACATGGGGGACTCTCAACAGTGCTCGCACTCTTCAAGCCGCCACAGGCCGCCTCCCAGGCCCAAGATAGCGCTGAAACCTGAGCCCTCAAAGTCTTCGACGAAGACGGTTGAGTCCCGCCGCGGCCGGACCACCATCAAAGACAGCACGTTTCGCTCTCTCAGCTCCCTCAACAGAGGCGGCTGGAGAAGTGTACTTTGCAGCCAACGAGCCCGTCACACGACCTGCTCGCCTGTACTCAAAAGCCGTTTTCACGGCTACCCAGATAAATCTCATAAAGAGCATTATGTCTGTCTGTCCGGCTCACGCCGAAGGTGTTATAAATATAGCAATTGTGCCCACGTCCCAGTGTTCACCCCTACACACAAGCACGGCCGCATTAACAATAAGGCTAGGCAGGGCTAAAGCCTCGGGCCCGAGCAAGGAGGGGACCCGTGATTGGCTGTGGAGCTGATTGACTACTACTAGCCATCTGATTGCCAAAGCCTTACCACGCCCCCCACAAATTAGCCCTGTTATTTAGTGGCGCTTTGCCGTATATTCCATGCATTATCATGGAATCATTATCATTAATATTATAGTGACCGTTGGCAAAGACCCGCCTTTTTAGTTACTGTGTGTGTGACAAGCCAAGCGACTCTCACGAGTCACGCACATGATGTTCTCACTCACGCAGGGAAAAATACATCGCGGGGCAAAGACTAACGTTACACTGAGTGACTACGCGCCGACATACAAGAGAGAGCTCAGAGCAGCTTACTGTTACTAACTTTCAAATATTGTCATTTAAGTCATTTAAACAATACCGTTTTTCAAGTTCAAGTCCACCGACGTTAATCTACTGACAACTTTGTTGTCGGACAAAATTGCGCATTCGGCGTTATGATTTAATTTGATATACCAATCAAATACATTTATTCTATATTTAACTTGTGAACGACCGACCTGCTGCTGCACCTAGGCCTATCAGATGATGGCTGCCTGCGCCTTATTAGAATATACGCATCAACCAATCAATCGCCTTCACTCTTCACTTCATTCTAGACTATTCTTAAAATTGTCACGCATTATCTTCGTCTTCGATAGCATAGCAAAAAATTTCATCTTTAAAAAAAACATGTGCGAGTTGGGCTCAAAAAAGGATAAGCTTATAAGTTATAATTTAAACGCGTATTTAAGCATTGTGGTTTAGATACAAATTATTTTAAACTGCTCAGGCACAGTAAGCAGCGGCAGAGAATTCATTTTATAAATGCTCGTTTTGAGACCATGGTGAACTTGAGACGGTTTTGCACAGCGCACTTGAGTTCCGACTGTAGCAATGTTGAATGTTGTGGGAAGAAGGAGGCGGGAACCGGCGAACATTTAAACATTTATTAGAGTAAAAGGAACCACCAGCAGCCCCTCGCGGACGACTGCTGGCTTCAAAATAAAAACACATAAACAATACCTGCCAGCAGTCCCTCGCAGACGACTGCTGACTACCGACAAACATAAAGTAAAACATAACTAAAACACAGGCCTGTTCCTCTCTCGATCTTCAGGGTCGTCGCTCCCCCTTTATGCTTCCGCTCCTCCATGAGAGATGCGAGACCGGTGCGTCTCACAGGTGACGTTCATTACCACTCACGCCACCGGCCTCGCGCCGTTCTCTCACGTCCCTCGGCCTTGTCCTGTTTGCCACACCGACCCTTAGGTCTTAAAGTGACAGAAGCTACTAATAAAGCTGCTGTCGCCATTTGTGTCAATAATGTTAATCAAACATCAGAAAGAAAGTGGTGGGGGGGTCCTGCAGTAACTCATAGCCCCGGGGCCCAGTGAGCTCTTAATGCGGCCCTGCACACAAGCACAGCCCGTTAAGTGACACATGGCCCACATCAATAAAACCGGCAGTCTCAGAGCCATCCTAGATCTCAGGCGCTTGAACAAAGCCCTCATGAAGAGATCGTTCAAAATGCTCACGACCAGACAAATCCTCGCACGAATTCGCCAAAGGGACTGGTTTATTTCAGTGGATCTGAAGGATGCCTATTTTCAGATTCAAATAATGCCCCATCACAGGCCTTTCTTATGATTCACCTTCGAGGGCCAGAGCTATCAGTACACCGTCCTGCCGTTTGGCCTGTCTTCAGCACCCCGTACATTCACGAAGTGCATGGATGCGGCGCTCGCTCCCTGAGATTACGGGGGGATGCTATTTGGACGACTGGCTTATTCTAGCCCAGTCAGAAACGGAACTGATAGCACACAGGGCTTTATTACTCAGCCATTTACAAAGTTTGGGTCTCCAGGTCAACTGGACCAAGAGTTCGCTGTCTCCCAGCCAGAAAATGTCCTTTCTGGGAACAGATTCAGACTCTGTATCGATGACAGCGTGGCTGACGTCACAGCGCGCACTGCAGATACAACGCTCAGCAGCGTCTTTCAAGGCGGGCAGTATTCTCCCTCTCAAAAGTTTTCAGAGGATGCTAGGCCTTATGGCCTCGGCAGTGCTTCGGCTGGGCTTACTTTACATGCGCCCTCTCCAGCACTGGCTGAAAACACGGGTCTCGCTTCGAGCATGGACCTCTGGCCGCACTCCCCTCAAGGTGACCCAGAACTGTGTTATAGCTCTGGAGACCTGGAAGGAGTCAGACTGGTACCATTCAGGTGTGAATCTGGGAATGATCTCGAAACGGAAAGTAATTTCGACAGACGCCTCCAACTCAGGTTGGGGCGCCCTCTATGAGGGCAGGCCGGTTTTCGGCCTGTGGGCAGCCCAGGAAGGGCGCTTACACATAAACTGTCTGGAGATGAAAGCGGTCGAGAACGCCTTGTTAGTGGGCCCCGACATGCTATCCAGAGACAACGTTCCCCCAGGGGAATGGTCCCTGCTCCCTCAAGTAGTCCAGCTACTATGCAACGTTTTCGGCAGAGCGGATATCGATCTCTTTGCGTCATCAGAGAACCCACACTGCCCGGAATTCTTTGAAAAAGACTTATGGGCCCTGCATGTATGGGCCATCAATGGATACCCGCTGATCTCCCATCCGGAGTGCTAAATACGATTACACAGGCTAGAGCACCTTCTAATAGAAGGCTCTATGCTACTAAGTGGTCAGTGTTTTCCAGCTGGTGCTCGGCTAAAAACCTAGACCCAGAACGCTGTGGCATTTCGGAAGTTCTCTCCTTCCTACAAGAGCTTTTGGATGAAGGTAGGTCCCCCTCCACCCTCAAAGTGTATGTCGCAGCCATAGCAGAGTTTACAAGACCCCTGCATGGCCAGTCACTGGGAAGGAATGATCTCATCATCCGCTTCCTTAGAGGGGCTAGGAGACCCTCCTCGACCCCCTCTGGTTCCGGTCTGGGACCTTTCCATGGTCCTAGACGCTATGAAGGGTGACCCCTTCAAACCACTACAGTCTGTGGATCTGCGGTATCTCTCGTTCAAAACCGCTTTCCTCATGGCTCTCACTTCAGTCAAGCGAGTGGGTGACTTGCATGCGCTCTCTGTGAGTGCAACGTGCATTGAGTTTGGGCCGAATGACTCTAAAGTCATTCTCAAACCAAGACACGGCTATGTCCCTAAAGTGCTCTCCACTCCGTTCAGAGCGCAAGTCATTTCCCTGTCAGCTCTACCAGGCGCTGATAGTGAGAACGGCGCAAATTTTCTCTGCCCGGTCAGGGCGCTTAGAATATATTTCGAATGAACCGCTGCTTTTAGGCAGTCAGAACAGCTCTTAATTTTGTTCGGTGGCCGCACAAAAGGGCTAGCTACCTCGAAACAGAGCCTTTCCAGATGGATAGTCGGGTGGGTGACTTGCATGCGCTCTCTGTGAGTGCAATGTGCATTGAGTTTGGGCTCCAATCGGATATCTCCCTGGCTTATAAGTCTAAAAGCCTTTCGTGCCCTCTAGGCGTCAGAGTCCATTCTACCAGAGGCATGGCCTCCTCATTGGCCTGGTCCCGCTGGGTTTCACTGCAGGATATTTGTATGGCGGCAGGCTGGGCCTCCCCATCTACATTTATGAGGATTTACAATCTGGAAGTTCCTGCCCCTACAGGCTAAACTGTTGTCAGTTTATAATGTTCCTGACTGACAGGCTATATTAATTATTTTGTCACGCAGCTCAGGCTGATTTTCATCCACCCTGACTGTTATACTGTGATAAGCACCCATTCTATATCATAGCATGTCTATGCCATATACTCCTCCTCGTCGGCCTGTATGTTACCCACTATTATGTGTACCCCGGGCACATGCCCTTGGGGCCATGTGTGGACGACCCTAGCAGTCACAGCGCTTTACATTGGGTTCCCATAGCGGTACACGAGAGTACTCTCGTAAGAGAACGCTCTCGGTTACTAACGTAACCCCGGTTCTCTCTAGATGAGGTATCGAGTGTTGCGTAACCCTGCCGTGCTTGTCCTACGTTCTGGTTTCGCTTCAGTATGAAAAACCAAAGAACACCCTACATACACATAAGCCATGCCCATTCTGGCGGGTTCGTGATGCGCGCGGCCCTCATTGGTGCTTACGTCACGAACAGTCCCTCGATAGGCTGCAGCAGTTGCCACAGAGCAACCAATAGGCACGCGAGCCATCTCGCCTAGGTCTGCTCTGTGCAGCAATGTGTTTTAAATTGATGCAAAATTAAGGATAATTTTTTGGCTTCAGTATTCTCAAGAAAAGGGATTTTCCCGTAGCATAAGCTAGCTTACGCAACACTTGTTCCCTCATCTAGAGGGAACCAAGGTTACGTCAGTAAACGAGAGCGTTTTTGTAAAGACTTGATTTTCTGTGTTGTTACAATTGTTATTGTTTATCAATAATGTTATACATTAACATTAATCAAGTCCAGCTTCGTCCAGCACACATTCTGTGCTCAACCTCTTCCATTATGGACAGGACAAATTTGTTTACCTACAGTAATTCACACTTGAGATTCATTTATATGAATTTGTGACCTTGTGAAATCACATTTTGATGAAAGTTTTTATTTTTTTATGTTTCAATAACATTTCACAGAAAGACCAAGAATGAATATTAAGAGAAGTAAACTGAATTTTGTTTTCAATGATGTTGATGTTACACATTTACATATAATGTTCACACATATATATACATACATGCATGCATACAACTAAAATAATGTAAAGAAAAAACAAAGGGAGATAAAACCATCCCCTTCTTACCCTCCTCCATCACACTGTTCAGGTTTGAGGCCTTTACAGCGGGCGTTTTACCATCAGCACTGTACCGCATTGAGTCTACATGAGAAAGAAGAGAGAAGTCTACTCACAGTACTGCCTACTAATTTTCAGTGTTGTAAAAAGTTACTTTTAAATGTAATGCATTACAATATTGCTTTACTTCATAAAATAGTAACTATAAAAAGTAACTAGTTAACTAAATTAACGTGTTATATTACTTTTTCTCACCTGGGCTGGACTTGATTGTTTGTTTTTTAATGACAAAAAAAAGTTATACTTTTGGAAAATGTAAAGGCCCTTTCACACCAAAAATGAAATGAATAATCCTCAGGCTATCCCAGCGTTGAACACTGGGTTAGAAACCAGGGTCTTTTTCACAGATAAAGGGTACAAAGCGCTCTCTGCATGCAAACCTAATAATCCGTAGGGGGTTGCACATAGGGCGAAACCCCCTGCTTATGCAGACAGAAAAACCCTGACATAGCCTGACGTTTCCCATAATGGCAATGAACAACTCCCGCGGGAGATAAACAGTTCCCGCATGGGTAACTTAATTTACAGTAACCTGCATTGCAGTTGAATCCCATACCACCTCCAGAAAAGATGTTCTCTGATTGGAGACAACACACTGGTCATGTGGTTCAACCTCAGGCCCAAGCACCTAAAGTTAATGAGAACAACATCTCGATGCCAAGCTGCTAATTTCTTTGACTGGGCGTATATCAGCCAGACGTCGATGTTATTCAGCTCACAGAGTCACAATGGAGCCAGAGCCGCATCCATGCACATTGTGAAGGTGCGAGGCGACAAGGATAAGCTGAAAGGATGAATTAGGCAGAATTTTTATGTGAAAGTATGCATCCTGTAGATCAGGGATCACCAATCCTGGTCCTGGAGGGCCGCTGTCCTGCAGAGTTTAGCTCCATCCAGGTCCAACACCTCTGCCTGGAAGTTTCTAGTATGCCTAGTGAGACCTTGATTAGCTGGTTCAGGTGTGTTTAATTGGTGTTGGAACTAAACTCTGCTGGACAGCGGCCCTCCAGGACCAGGATTGGTGACCACTGCTGTAGATCATTGCACAGTTTAGACTCTCTAATCAAATACACCTGATAGTGTTGTAGTTCTCGAGACCGGTCTTGGTCTCGAGACCGGTCTCGAGACCACTTTTTGATGGTCTCGGTCTCGTCTCGGACTCGACTGCATTTGGTCTCGGTCTTGTCTCAGTCTCGGACATTGAGGACTCGCGATTTTTTTTCAAGACCATAACTGTGGAAATATCACTAAATTGCCAGTATATTGTCTAATTTTTTTGTAAACATCCTTGCTTTTATTGGATGTAAAACGATCGATGAGTAATGTAGACGAACTGCTGCGCGTGTGACAGAGAGAGAGAGAGCGAGAGCGCCCCGGTCGCGCACTCTTTCTCTTCTGAGCCAGGCGAAAGTATAAACAAGGGTTCACCGTCTCCTAAGCGCTGTCTTGCATGGCACATATTAATAAAAATAAATCGACATGATGGTAAAAGGTCGGAAGACCATAGTTTCATGTGGAGCATTCGGATATTTTTTCCTGAATTACCGCTGGTTGTGAATTGTGATAAAATACGTTTAAAAAGGATTGTTGTAGGTTTAAAAACAACATAACTTTATGTATTGTTTATAAAAGGCGGAGAAAAGTGAAGACTTTAGTGATGAACAATGAATAATTGTTTTACATTCTGTACTAAATGATGGAAGTCACCCAGGGTATTGAATAAAGATGGTTACGTTTATTTAAACTTTGAGTGTAATATCTAGGCTATGTATTTTTATGGGAATGTGGATCTTTCAGATCAATTTGAGAAGCTCTTTTGATCATGTTTGACAATTTTTTGTGTCATGTAGTGTGGGGCGCTGGTCTTGGTCTTGGTCTCGGTCTCGCCCTCCCTCGGTCTTGGTCTCGGCCCCTAAAAGTCTTGGTCTTGTCTCGGTCTCGATACACTTTGGTCTTGGTCTTGTCTTGGTTTCGGGTTAGGTGGTCTTGACTACAACACTAACACCTGATTCAACTAATAAGCTCATTAGTAAAGACTCTCGGTGTGTCCCAATTCGCATACTTTCCGTCCTAAATAGTACTCGATAATATTCTATTCTAATATTCATCTGATGGAGTTTTAGGACACCATTAGGTCACTTGATGGAGTTTTTCGGTTTCGGTTTTTCGAGTCTTTGGTTCCTTGCCACTGTTGCCTTTGGCTTGCTCAGTTGGGGATATTCAAATTAATTAACCAATCATACCATTGATCAGCTCTACCAAACTTGGATGTGTTTTTTCCAGTAATAAACAAACATTGTTAAGTTGTTTTGATTGATACTGTGAAGCAGCTTTGATACAATCTGTATTGTGAAAAGCGCTATATAAATATATTTGACTTGACTATTCTAAACGTCCTAAACCGTAGTATGTTGAAATGATTTACAGTAACTCAAAGTAACTACAGTATGTTGAAAAGAAAATGGTCTACTTTTTCTTAATTCTAAGTGCAGATCCGTGAACACTAACGGCTAATATTGCCCACAACTCATCGTGCGTTGGATGAGGATTCGATTAGAACTACAAACATGAGTGAGAAGTGTTTTAAAAAAAATACAGACATTGAGGACGCACAAGTCCAGCGGTTATGTAGAGAGGTTTAGATAAAGGGGTTTAAGTGATTAATTATCAGTATCTAACCTGACGAAAATGTATTTATTTAATGTTGTCCACATTATATTACATCAGAAGCAGCATTGTGAACTTTTGTAAATATATGTTTGGCCATTAACTTTTAAATGCATCATTATATTCAAATTGCAAATACATGAGGAGAGTCTGCATGAAAAACCCACGACTGGCAGATCAGCGTGCTACAACATTTCTCTCCGAAACGATAGGAAAGTAAATTAGATTGAATGGAGGATTTTAACTGCCATTGACATGGCAGTTTACGGTGACAGGATGTATGCGACAGAGCTGTCCGTTAAAGATGACAAAGTAGTATGTCCCAAAGCGTGCCTACTCTTTTGCTATACACTCAAAAGTATGTACATTTTCTTCACAAAAAAGTACATACTTTTAGGGAGTAGTATAAGTAGTATAAGCAGCATCTAAGACCTCAGATGGGTGTGTCAGATAAGAGATTTAAAAAATGTGCAGTGTTGGAGGTATTCCAGGACCAGGGTTGGGAACCACTGCTGTAAATTTTATTGTGTCGCATAACTCTTGTGACTGGATTTGAGACATGAACAACTTTAGCGTTAACATCTTGAACTTGTATGTCCTCAGAGTAAAGTTCAGACAACACAGATCTAGGATCGGATGCATCCTTCTGTCTTTTTTTGGGAACCAGAAAATCGCGTCTGTAGAAGGCTAATTTTCTCGAAGGAATGGGAACATTTTAATGGCCCCTCTGCTTAAAAGAGACTGTAGTTCCCATTTTAGTAGTGGAATGTGTAGGCAGAATCGGAGTGCCCAGGAGAAAACTTTTTTTCCTTGATGGCCCATAAGATTAAGCCACAGATGCCTCTCCTTAGCGACCATAGAAGCCATTGACCGGCTGATGGCTTGGGCCATTTTCTTGGTGGCACGGAGGGTGATATGGCTTGGAGGAGTTATTTGACCACCCCATACCCATAGTCCATTAGCACTTCAATGGACAAATAATTTGATGTTGCTGGGCTGAAAGTTCTTGATGAATATGGGTTTTTCCATGATCTCGACACCTCAGTGAAATCCAGAAAGAAGTGGCCAATTAGACTGAGTGTGTACTTCTATCACAATTTGCAGAAACATCAATTTCACATATTAAATGAGCTAAATGCAGCCAGTAAATCAACCAGACAAGATGTAGCACGGTCTAGATAATAGATAAAATATGCCACATTCAACCAAATCAGCATATAACTCCTCAGAGTTAGAAACATAATCAATATCTATCATACAAACTAAAAGAGATCACAATTGAGCTTCCGGTTTACATGAGATCTTCCCGTGCAATATAATCCGTTTGCATGCAGACGGGGGATAGAGAGAGGAAAAGGGGAACCTCCATCTACTCAACGTTTCTTCCAGTTTTTTATTTAGTTGCAGACCTATCATCCACACGCTGCCTCCCTCAGGAAGAAAATAAAACAGAACCAAAGCTTAAAGGGATACTTCAGGATTTAGCATTAAGCTTTGTATCAGTAGAAAACCTGTAGTATTTTCGAATTACCGTGCTTTCCTTCCTCATATCCCCCTGAGACGAGAGATTTATGTATTTTTTGTCTGGAAAAAATCCTCCGATGACGCAAAAATCGTCATTTTGCGTCATCGGAGGATTTTTTGGCCAGAGGCTAAAGACTACAGCCAGTAGAAGCCGCTGTTCAGCATGCTTTCAACTCGCCCATAGAGGGTAGGATCTCTCAGTCACATAATTATCAAATAGTGTCAGGCTGTCATTTGGAAGCTAACCTAGCAGGCTCTTGTTCTGTAGAGAAACCTGAGTAGTACGGGTTTACATCCTCTTTTTCCCGGACATGTCCGGCCTCGAGATCGTCCAAAATGTAAGGGATTCAGCTTTTGATTTCTGCAGTCGCCATTCATTGTTTAACGTTACATGCACACCTTTTGTTTAAATCTAACTGACTTCCTTCCGATTGGTGAATCTGAATGTAGTGTTTACATGAACGTTAAACAAGTAATCGGTTGATGTGCATTTTTAACATTGCTAAGAAAATTCCCGCTCCTCCGTGATAGAGACCGGTGCGTCTCACAGGTGTCGCTCATCAGTAATCGCGCCACCGGCCTCGCGCCGTTCTCCCGCGGCCCTCAGTCTCGTCCTGCTCGCCACAGTAAACATGATGAATGGCGACTGTAGAACGCAAAAGCCGAATCCCGGATATTTTGAGCGATCTCGTAATCCCGGGCAGACTCATCACGGAGACTCACTAGTTGTCTAGCCCGCGCTCTGTTACCGGTAGGCGTGGCCTCCTAGGGCAGCGAAGCAAGTGCATTCTGGGAGTTGTTGTCTTTTATCCATATGAGCCAAAAATACATTTTCTGGCTTTTCTCAGTCTAGAAGGCTCCAAATTCAAAAATAATTTCACATTTCTTCTACATAAATGACCCATTTTAAATACACATCCATCTTTCCAGAGCTGAAGTATCCCTTTAAACTAAAACTCTCGGTAGTGCACACATGTACACATCGGGACATTTCATACACAGATCACTCCTAAACTGTTTGCTTATCATTCTAGTCTAAACAAAATCAGATGAACAATGATGTGACGAGACGTGACGTGAAGGCCAAGTATGGTAACCCGTACTCAGAATTTGTCCGCTGCATTTAATTAATCTAAGTTAATGCACACACATTAGCAGTGAGAAGTTAATGCACACACATTAGCAGTGAGCAGTGAAGACACACACACGGCAAACCATGGACACATACACGGTACAGCAGTGGGCAGCCATTTGCTGCAGCGCCCGGGGAAAGATTGGTGGTTAGGTGCCTTTCTCAAGGGGACCTCAGTCATGGATATTGAGGGTGGAAGAGATTGCTGTTCATTCACTCCCCCACCTAAATATTTCCTGCCGTTATTGAGAATCAAACCGCCAACTGAACAATTTCAACATATTTTGAACAATTTGACAAATTCCAAACTTTTCACACATTCACATCAAACAAACGGCTTTTTAAGACAAAGAAGCTGGAAATTCCAAGGGCACATAGGTGCTCATTTATGGAATTGATGACAAGCTGCGCTTCATCACCTGACCCCCGTCAACCAATAGTACTGACGTGATTTCACACATGCTTCGTTGCACACATGTTGCACACAATGATCTCATATTAAACCAGAAGCACACTCTGAGTTACACTCACCTAAAGGATTAATAGGAACACCATACTAATACTGTGTTTGACCCCCTTTCGCCTTCAGAACTGCCTTAATTCTACGTGGCATTGATTCAACAAGGTGCTGAAAGCATTCTTTAGAAATGTTGGCCCATATTGATAGGATAGCATCTTGCAGTTGATGGAGATTTGTGGGATGCACATCCAGGGCACGAAGCTCCCGTTCCACCACATCCCAAAGATGCTCTATTGGGTTGAGATCTGGTGACTGTGGCGGCCATTTTAGTACAGTGAACTCATTGTCATGTTCAAGAAACCAATTTGAAATGATTCGAGCTTTGTGACATGGTGCATTATCCTCCTGGAAGTAGCCATCAGAGGATGTGTACATGGTGGCCATAAAGGGATGGACATGGTCAGAAACAATGCTCAGGTAGGCTGTGGCACTTAAACGATGCCCAATTGGCACTAAGGGGCCTAAAGTGTGCCAAGAAAACATCCCCCACACCATTACACCACCACCACCAGCCTGCACAGTGGTAACACATGTTCTCATTCTGTTTACGCCAAATTCTGACTCTACCATCTGAATGTCTCAACAGAAATCGAGACCAGGCAACATTTTTTCCAGTCTTCAACTGTCCAATTTTGGTGAGCTCTTGCAAATTGTAGCCTCTTTTTCCTATCTGTAGTGGAGAATAGTGGTACCCGGTGGGGTCTTCTGCTGTTGTAGCCCATCTGCCTCAAGGTTGTGCGTGTTGTGGCTTCACAAATGCTTTGCTGCATACCTCGGTTGTAACGAGTGGTTATTTCAGTCAAAGTTGCTCTTCTATCAGCTTGAATCAGTTGGCCCATTCTCCTCTGACCTCTAGCATCAACAAGGCATTTTCACCCACAGGACCTTTTCACACCATTCTTTGTAAACCCTAGAAATGGTTGTGCGTGAAAATCTCAGTAACTGAGCAGATTGTGAAATACTCAGACCGGCCCGTCTGGCACCAACAACCATGCTATGCTCAAAATTGCTTAAATCACCTTTCTTTCCCATTCTGACATTCAGTTTGGAGTTCAGGAGATTGTCTTGACCAGGACCACACCCCTAAATGCATTGAAGCAACTGCCATGTGATTGGTTGATTAGATAATTGTATTAATGAGAAATTGAACAGGTGTTCCTAATAATCCTTTAGGTGAGTGTAGATATTGATTATGCTTCTATCTCTGAGAAGTTATATGTTGAATATAGTATATTCAGTCTGTCATCCAGAACATTACATCTTGTCCTATAGCGTCAACAACCATGACGCAGAGTTGAGTTCCCTCGAAAATGAAAGTAATTTGTAATTTGAGTTCCATTTCTGAAAAGGTATCTTTGAAAATATATTTTTTGTAAATGTAAAAGTAATGGATTACTTTACTCATTACTTGAATCTGATTACATAATATTATCCAGACCCCTTTTTTGTTTAGGGGAGATGGAGATGGTTGTAACACCTTTTGCTCTAACGTGTGTAACTCAGTGTTTACTGAGGCCACATCCACACGAAGCCAGAGCTTTCCCTATCCGATCTTTTTTTTGTCCTCGTTCTAAAAATCGAGTCGTCTCAAGAAATATATGCATACACACAAAATCACTGAAACCAACTGAAAACGATGTGGTATACATGCCAGACCAGTATGTGGCACTGTAATTCTGACACAGAGATACACTAAACAAGGAGAAGAAGACTTGGAGCATGCGCATAACCTTTCGCGCTCTATACAAACCCAACACGACAGCAATTAAGTAAAGAAGATGGCGAATGCAACAACATCCAGAGCAAGAGTGGAGTCGTTTGTATGTACTGACGACTAAGTCGAACTTCTACTTAGAGTTACACTCGACTAATAGGCTCAGTAGCTTCTGCAGCACGAACACAATCATATAGTCCGCCATTGTTGTTGCTGTTTACGTGTGACGTAGCGGTGTGTGAGTACTGCTGACACGTGGTGTGATAACATCATCGTTTCACAAAATGTACGGATTGGCCGTACACACGAAAACGCAAGGGTGTCGTTTTCAGATTTATCCACCCTGGGACCCAGTTTAAAAAAATAGCGGTGTCAGTGTCTCAAAACGCCAGATCCGTCTGGATGAAACGCCAATACGATAAAAAATGTGTACGAATACAGCTAAACCGTGTGGACAGGGCCTGAATTTTGTAGTATTTATTAAAAAAATTATTTATCCGAGCACATCATTATTTAAAAAAAAATCATGTACCCTTGTAATCTTTAATCAAAACCATAAACTCTAACTCAGTAAACTGATGGTGTTACAGCTGACCCCGTGTTACAATCATCCCTAGTCTTTCCCGCTTGCTCAGCATTGTCCATAACACTTAACAATGACTAACTGTGAAAGGTGGATAAAGGAAAAGCCGCTTCCAGACTGATGTCATGTTGCTCATAGTCCGTATCATACGATCCACTCTCAACGCTACTCTGAGGCCAGATACGCTGAGGAAATGTGGGAACTACAAGCACACAGAGAAAACAATTTACAACTACAGAAAACAAATTAAGTATCTTTCATCCACATAATATCAGCACAGAGTAAAACACACTTACCCTCAGCATCACTGCTATTGTTTGTAACTTTGACAAGATGGACAGAATCTCTGTAGTTATTTTCCTCGGCTTCAGCTGTGGCCTGTAGGTTCATGTATCTCTTTTGGACCACAACAGCTAACAGTGAGGGTAAACAGGAAAAACAGTTGCATACCAAAGTATCTAACATCCATCTATAAAAGATGTTAGAAGCCACTGACATTCCAAATATATGGTACAACTGGGCTAAAAATGCACCGGGGTAAAAAGAGCATTTTACTTTATTCTCTTTTAAACCACTAGAAGGCACAAAAATCCAGCTCAGCACTTTTCTTAAAGGCACACTATGCAGAAATTGTGTGCGACCCCTAGAGTCGCTGTGCAATACTTGCACTGTCGTAAATACACCCCCCACCCTGTACACCGGTACCTGTTCGGTAGCAGGGATGGAAATTACCTTTTTTGTCCACTGGCCACTGTGACTGGTGGATTTCAAAATCTACCAGCCACTCAATGTTTTTACCAGCCACTTTCTTGTTTTTAACCGACAATGTGTAACTGCATGTGAAAATTAATACTACAAGATCTACAATACTTAAGCAGTTAATTTAATCTCAAGTCTCAATGAAATACTGGTATTTTCTCTTTCTCTCTTATAGCCTACACACACAAACCATGAACTAATATTCATTTCAGTTCGCATATGAGGAAAAAACAATGTTACGGATGGACGTGACCACTGTGAAAGCGGCACTAAAAGATGCTTTAATACTTTCACAGAGACATCAAACAGAAAGCACAAAACCTGTCTTTAAAGTGAATTTTGATTTGAATTAATTGTATCTTAATTTTAATCAATGTTTCATCAACCAATTGCCAGGATTTAATAAATAATAATTAAATATAACAGAAATATAGAATCACGAAACTGAGGCGCCGGCGCGTGAACTGGAGCTCGTCTCATAAATGAACCGAAACTCAGTGTATAAGGTAGCCTAGCCTCACAGACAGACATGTCTACTTTTAAACAGAACAATTCAAAACGAAAGAAAACAGACACAGACTGCTCTCTGCTTATGCAATTCGTATGAAATGTGCATTTTCTCTCTTGCGCGTTCACTACTGCGAAGATCTCGATCAGCATCGTTCATCTTTGCAACTGACAACTGACACGGACAAAGAAAATACTTGTTTATTAATAAATAATTAAAATATCTCCTTGCTATATTTTACATATTCATAATCATTACTTTTGCCTGTTCTTTGTGACAGATTTTAGGAGCTTTATTGGCAGCGCCACCCTTACATGAACGCGTCACCACAGCATCACCGCACCCACCAGAATAGCCCTGTTTTTTTTGTTTTGTTTTTTGTTAAGGATTTGTTTACTGTGTGTGTGATTAATTTAATGGAAAGCACATTCACTGCTAGTTGTCTTGCTAATAAGTTTCTGCTCGTTTATTCAAACTAATTTGTCCTAAAAGACGAACGTTGCATGATGTTATTTTTATTTACCTGCCACGGTGGCCGGTAGGTGAGGCGAGTTTACCCGCAACAACACAAAATCACCCGCATTTGGCTGGTGGCGGGTGCTAATTTCCATCCCTGTTCGGTAGGATAGTAGCGTTGGTCATGGAACAGGCACAAGACACCGAAGATATTGACCAGGTAATGTTTCACGATTTCATAAAAATATTGGGCTATTGTATCCATAGCCTACTGCATAGTCTACTGAACTAATGATGATGTTCAAAATCGGATAATATATGTCTTATAATATAATATAAGTGTTAGACTACTTTATAATAATAAAGTAGCCTACCGCGTTTGGCAGCTTATAACGGTTTTACATGATTGCAGCTAAATCACAAGTAAATAGCCTAGTCTAGGCCTAATGTATAATTTAATTTATGTTTTTTTATTGTAATGTAAACATTACAAAATGCCTGATGACATCAATAAAGTTAAATGTACGTCGCATTATTTCATAACATTGGCCGTTATGATGTCATTAGACATGATTATTGCAATTTATCATAATAGTTTGCAAATTGTGCTCGTTTACATTAGATAATTATGTGAGATATTGACAACTGTTCTCATGATAATCGCAGGAATCAACGTCAACAGCATTGTGCGGCAAGCTAGGCAATAAAACATATAACGCAAAAAAATAAATAAAAAACGTAAGAGAAACAAGTGTTTATTAGCAAGTCTGCTAACAGCTCTGATAATCGAAATCTAGCTAAACATACACTACCGGTCAAAAGTTTGGGGTCAGTATTTTTTATGTTTTTAAATGAAGTCTCTTCTGCTCACCAAGGCTGCAATTATTTGATAAAAAAAAAAAATAATAATAATATTGTGAAATATTATTAC
The DNA here is from genome assembly GCA_031834385.1 of Semotilus atromaculatus. Lineage (NCBI taxonomy): Eukaryota > Metazoa > Chordata > Actinopteri > Cypriniformes > Leuciscidae > Semotilus > Semotilus atromaculatus. The sequence continues at coordinate 16,870,355 of JAULUF010000022.1, forward strand.
AATTTAAAACAGCGGTTTTCTATGTGAATATATAGTAAAGTGTAATTTATTCGTGTGATCAAAGCTGAATTTACAGCATCATTACTCCAGTCTTCAGTGTCACATTTTTAAAATTATTATAATATGAAATTATTATAATATGATGCTCAGTCAAGAAACATTTATGATTATTATCCATGTTGAAAACAGTTTTTTACATTTTTATTTCAGGATTATTTGATGAATAGAAAGTTCAAAAGAACAGCATTGATCTGAAATGGAAAGCTTTTGTAAAATTAATCACTACCATTCAAAAGTTTTGGGTCAGTAAAAATGTATTTTTTATTTTTGGGGGAAAGAAATTAGAAAATACTTTTATTCATCAAGGATGAGTTAAATTGATCAAAAGTTATACAGTAAAGACATTTATAATGTTAGAAAAGATTATATTTTAAATAAATGCTGTTCTTTTGAACTTTCTATTCATCAAAGAATCTTGAAATAAAAATGTAAAAAACTGTTTTCAACATGGATAATAATCATAAATGTTTCTTGAGCATCATATTATAATAATTTCATATTATAATAATTTTAAAAATGTGACACTGAAGACTGGAGTAATGATGCTGTAAATTCAGCTTTGATCACACGAATAAATTACACTTTACTATATATTCACATAGAAAACCGCTGTTTTAAATTGTAATAATATTTCACAATATTACTGTTTTTTTTTGTATTTTTTATCAAATAATTGCAGCCTTGGTGAGCAGAAGAGACTTCATTTAAAAACATAAAAAATCTTACTGACCCCAAACTTTTGACCGGTAGTGTATGTGGAAATTATTGGACTGGTCTAATTATCACCAATGAATGAATGAACAGCATCGTAAAAACAATGACATACTACAAGCAAGCGCAAGTTGCGCAACAACATACAACATAGAACGCAAACAAGTTTACAAGTAAGATATTACTTACTAGTCCATCAACAAGATCGCCAGGTCAGCATCGCTGTTGCATCCAGTGCTACTTTTTAACTTGCGCCAACGAGTGAAAGCCTGACCGAGTGGGACTCTTGTCCGGTTCCTCACGCGGTCAGATTCTCTTTTCCTTTTAGTACTTTCTTCCTATCACGTTTTCTTTGCTTTTTCCATCATCTGAAATGAGCGCAAGTGTCTTTGTTTTTTTGTTTTTTTTTATTGCAGAAAAGGTGCGTAAGTGTCTTCGTGCTTCATATGTTGTTGTTGTGTGTGACTTCGTTGCCGTAAAGCAAGTCGCGATTCTCGCGAGATTTGTCAGGGGCGCCCCACTCAAACTTGCATTGCTGGTATTTCCAGCGGCGACCCCCCCAAGCTTTACTACCAGGATGATTCGCCCTATTATGAGTTTGTTTACCACCGAAATTACTTTGAAGCTGTTATATTAAGGTAAAATTCCTGCATAGTGTGCCTTTAACAACCTCTTTTGATGATGCACATGCAAATTTGTCTGTTCCTTGACAGGATCGCAGACAGCAACGCAAAGTTGATTCTGCACTAATTTCATCTAATATTTTATGTTTTTTGTTGTAGATTTATGTTGCAAATTAGAATCTGTAAAATGATTGTTTGGATTTTGAGGCAGAGGTTAGTGTTTTTTAGTTTTGTTCAAGATAATTAAAGCAACTGTTTTTCAATAATGTAAGAATATGTAAAAGTATGGTATTTGGGGTAGGTGCCCCTGTTGTTGGGGCTAAAGGCACAATAATTAACATGACAATAAATAGCTGACTGAATTTCCATTTGTTGACATGGCATAGATAGATTCAGATGTTAAATGTCATAAATATGGTGATTATCTCACTCCATTTAATATAATGAAACAATATATTATATTAATTATATCATATAATAAAATATTATTATTATATCCCGTGTGTGGGTTAAAAGGCTCACCTGGCCACCTCATACATATGATTTTTAAACAAAACAGACCACTTTTATGATTTATTTTAACACAAAATTTGTTGCTCCATCAATGTTCAAAAAAATAAATAAAATCTGCAATCATACACTATGGGAGCAGTGAATAGCACATTTTTCTTAAAGGTGCCCTAGAATGGTTTTTATTTTTATTGTATAATGTTTTCTGGGTTCCCCTTATATTGTTAGTATGTTTTTTAGATCAAAAATAGTCATCATTTAGAAATAAAAGGCATTTTTCCTAGCCTGATTTTAGCCCTGAGCCCAAACGCTCTGTTTCAAGGGGCGTGTCTGCTGTGTGTAACCGGCCTCTGCTGTGATTGGCTGACATGCTTGCATATGAAATAGCTACGTATTACATGTGAAACTCTCTCGAATACTTTTACTACAGATATTATACGTTTTTACTATTACAGCTATCGAGATTAACGAATCATGAGATGTTTTTAAAGTATTTAGATCTATTCCCATCACATAAAATGTTGCCGTGATGAGCATTGAGCAAACAGATGACAGTGTGTTGATCGCGAGACTAAAGGTCTTATCATTGCAACGCAGATCCCTTTCGAAGGGAACTCAACAATACGTCATCGACGCTATGGGGAACGCCTCAGGCGTGACAGGTGTCTGAAATCAAATATCAACTCACAGCAATCATGTTGACCGGCGACAGCCCGTGCATCATCACCTCGAATGATGAGCGCGTCAATCTGGATGTATAAAAAGGGCGCCTTGAAACCGTGACATCATCCTTTTCGTCTTCAGGGACTGTTTGTCTGTTTTTTGAGTAGTCAACAAAAAGAAAATGAAGCGTGCAGAGAAGGGGAAAAATACTTTCCGCAAGTGTGCCGACCCGTGTCCTAGATATTTGACACCGGAGGATTCACACGATCTGTGCGTTTTCTGCCTGGGAGAAGAGCACGCGCGGGGAGTTCTCGAGGGAGCTTCCTGCGCAAACTGTGAGCAGTTTTCTATGAAAACGCTCCGTTCTCGTCTGTCCCACTTCTCGAGGGAAGTGGGTGCGGCATCTGAACCCCGCGGTTTCGGTCCCGCTCGGGCTGAGGCTCAGCGGCGCTTGAGCTCGTGGGGCTCTCAGATGGAGCTGGCAGATCAGCTGGAGAGGGGCGTTAACCTCGCGGATGATCTGCCAGCTGACGAGGATGAGTTGCAGGTCGATGTAGAAGAGGTTCTTTCTCTTTCTGATGGATCTGTAACTGGTTCTCTTCGGGCCGGGCAGGAGTCGGCGGCTGATGATATCAGTCTGGTTAGGACTGAACCATCTCAGCCCTCCTGCCCAGTGTACGCTGAGCTGATGGATGTTATGGGGCGCGCCACCGACAGATTGCAGCTGCAGTGGAGGCGCGTCCGGGAGGAACCTGTTCGTGGTATTTTGGACGATCGGTTCCTCCCCACCCGTAAGCCACCGGCTCGGACGAGCCTTCCATTCCTTCCCGATCTCCACTCTGAGATCGAGAAGGCATGGAAGAACCCGTTCTCCGCGCGTCTCTATCTACATCAGCGGCCTAGTTTCGCTGCTGTGGAGGGAGCCGCGGAGCACGGGTATGTGTCGATGCCGCCAGTGGACGAGACGTTGGCTAACTATCTCGCCTCTGGTCGGTCATCTTTACTAGAAGCTCCGACCCTGCCATCCAAGCCGCTCAAGACAACTTCGCGCTTGAATGGCAGAGCGTACACGGCAGCAGGTCAGGCGGGTGCGGTTCTGCACACCCTCGCGGTCCTTCAGGCCTACCAAGCCGACCTGCTGCGGTACCTCGATCAGGGGGCCGGCCTGTCCCCTGACGCGGTCGCGGAGCTGCGCCGCACCACGGATTTGACTCTCCGGGCCACCAAGCAGTCTGTGGTTTCCATCGGTCGTGCGATGGCTGCTATGGTGGCCACGGAGAGGCATCTGTGGCTCAAACAGGCTGACATCGGGGAGAAAGAAAAAACGTTTCTCCTCGATTCGCCGGTTTCACCTTCCGAGCTTTTCGGACCTTCTGTCGAGACAGTGGTCGATAAGTTCAGGGAGGCGAGGGCGCGCTCCGCGGCGTTTAAGAGCTGCATACCGGGTGGGAGGGCCTGGTCCGTCGTGGTCTGAGGATCACAGACGGACCCAGAAGGCCAGTGTCGCTTCCCGTGCACCCCCTCCTCCTAGCAGGGGGAGCAGGGCGCGCAGGAGGCGTAACTCCCGCGGGAGGCAGGATCTCAGGGAGGTGATCCAGAGTAAACGTTCTCAGACTGAACGTTAGACATCACCTCCCTGGATCTTGTCTCCTAACCACCATTGCTCCCAGGCTCCTCCTACATTCCAGGCTATGAGCTTCCATATGTCAGGTCACAGGCCTTATCTAGCCTTCCTGAATGTGAGCTCCCACATACTGTGGTTATCAGGTTACAGGCCCCACCCGGCCTTCCTGATATGAGCTCCCACATTCTGTGGTCGCCAGGTTACAGGCCTCTCCGGCCTTCCTGGTTATGAGCTCCCACATACTGGGTTTCAGGTTATAGGCCTTACTAGGCCTTCCTGAATATGAGCTCCCACACACGGTGGTCGCCAGGTTACAGGCCTCGCCAGGCCTTCCTGAGTATGAGTTCCCACATACTGTGGTCGCCAGGTTACAGGCCTCACCGGCCTTCCTGATGTGAGCTCCCACATACTGTGGTCGCCAGGTTACAGGCCTCACCCAGCCTTCCTGAGTATGAGCTTCCATATGCTGTGGTTGTCAGGTGTCAGGCCTCACCGGCCTTCCTGATATGAGCTCCCACCTTCTGTGCTTGCTAGGTTACAGGTATGAGCTCTCACCTTCTGTGCTCGCCAGGTTACAGGCCTCACCCGGCCTTCCTGATGTGAGCTCCCACATGCTGTGGTCGTCAGGTGTCAGGCCTCACTGGGCTTCCTGATATAAGCTCCCACATACTGTGGTCGCCAGGTTACAGGCCTCACCCGGCCTTCCTGGTTATGAGTTCCCACATGCTGTGGTTGCCAGGTTACAGGCCTCGCCAGGCCTTCGTGGTTATGAGCTCCCATATGCTGTGGTTGCCAGGTTACAGGCCTCATCGGCCTTCCTGATATGAGCTCCCATATACTGGGTATCAGGGTGCAGGCCTTACCAGCCTTCCTGATATGAGCTCCCACCTACTGTGGTCATCAGGTTACAGGCCTCACCGGCCTTCCTGATATGAGCTCCCACCTTCAGTGGTCACCAGGCTTTAGGCCTCCTCGGCCTTCCTGGTTATGAGTTGTCACATGTCAGGTTTCAGGCCTCACCAGGCCTTCCTGAATGTGAACTCCCACTCACTGTGGTCGCTAGGGTGTGGTTGTGAGCTCTCACATGTCAGGTTGTAGGCCTCATTAGGCCTTCCTGAATGTGGGCTCCCACACTTTTTGACTATCAGGTTACAGGCCTCATCTGGCCTTCCTGATTAGGTTAAAACCATACTTATGGTAAGTCACACGACGGAACGTCTTGTGTACTTTCTAAAATCCATTTTTATGGTAAGGGTCAAGCGCTGTAGGCTTCGGTCCCTTCTTATGTGGCCCAGACCCAGGTCTTTCACCACGGGTCCCACTCTAGATATGTCCTGTCGTCAAAGTTTGCTACGACAGACGCCTTTTCTGATCCAGGCCTTCCTGGATTCGGAATTACTAAGTACACACACTTTTGTTTCATGTGCTTTCTAAAATCCATATTTATGGCCTTTCTGAAAGTATCCCCCACATGGTGTGGTTGTCAGGTTACAGGCCTTGTCAGGCCTTCCTGATATGAGCTCCCTCCTTCTGTGGTTGTCAGGTTACAGGCCTCGCCGGCCTTCCTGGTTTTGAGCTCCCACATTCAGTGGTCACCAGGCTTCAGGCTCCCTCGGCCTTCCTGGTTGTGGGTTGTCACATGTCAGGTTTCAGGCCTCACCAGGCCTTCCTGAATGTGAACTCCCACTCACTGTGGTCACTGTGGTCGCTAGGGTGTGGTTGTGAGCTTTCACATGTCAGGTTGCAGGCCTCATCAGGCCTTCCTGAATATGAGCTCCCACACATTTTGACTATCAGGTTATAGGCCTCATCTGGCCTTCCTGGTCAAGTCAAAACCATACTTATGGTAAGTCACATGATGGAACATCTTGTGTACTTTCTAAAATCCATTTTTATGGTAAGGGTCATGCGCTGTACGCTTCAGTCCCTTTCTATGTGGCCCAGACCCAAGTCTTTCACCTCGGGTCCCACTCTAGATGCGTCCTGTCGTCAAAGTATGCTACGACAGACGCCTTTCTGGCTAACTTCCTCATTCTGATCCAGGCCATTTCTGGACTCGGAATGGTTAAGTACATGCACTTTGGTTTCATGTACTTTCTAATGTAGCCCCCACGTGGTGTGGTTGTCAGGTTACAGGCCTTATTAGGCCTTCCTGATATGAGCTCCCACATACTGTGGTCGTCAGGTTACAGGCCTTACCGGCCTTCCTGATGTGAGCTCCCACATGCTGTGGTCGTCAGGTGTCAGGCCTCACCGGCCTTCCTGATATAAGCTCCCACATACTGTGGTCGCCAGGGTACAGGCCTCACCCGGCCTTCCTGGTTATGAGTTCCCACATGCTGTGGTTACCAGGTTACAGTCCTCACCGGCCTTCCGGATGTGAGCTCTCAGGTACTGGAGCTCCCCACATAGGGGGTAATCAGGTCTTTGGCCTCAGCAGACCTACCTGGTTTTTGGTCCCTCTCTTACTTCCTCAGTGTTCAGGACGAGCACTGGGTAGACCCATGGATTGAGTGGACGACTTCCGTCATTTCTTAAGGTTGAGTTACACTCTCCAGGTGGTCCCGTCTCTGTGATCCGAAACTGAATGGTTTCTGCCAGCTTTGCAGGCCTTCAGTTTTGAATGCCTTTTCCAAGGCAGTTTCCAGAGGCTATGTCTCGGACAGACAGGCAAGGGCCAGACGGTGCGTCTTAGTGTAAATCACCAGGCCAGCCTGGTGGCATGTCAGGAGGTATGTTTTCCTGAATAGTGACTGGCTTGGAGTCCCTTGAGTCCCCTAGCCACACTCCCTAGAAGGGACCCCTTCTATTAGGAAGTTGTGGTCCTAAGCCTTTGAGCTGGCCCAGATATACCTCCCATGAGCTAGGTTCTGGCAGTTTTCTCGGTTCATTAGCTTGGGCTATGACCGGTAGGGAGTGCTGTCACTGACAGCCCAACGTGACCTAGGGTGAGTGGTTTTTAGTGTCCTTTGTATTACTGGTTCTGACAGTTGTCACTGCCTTTGGGCATGCACTCCCCTCAGCATGGCTGAGTGGGTATTTCGTTCCCCATAGCGTCGATGACGTATTGTTGAGTTCCCTTCGAAAGGGAACGTCTCAGGTTACAACTGTAACCTATGTTCCCTGAGAACAGGGAACGAGACAATACGTCTCCCTGCCATACCTCGGGGCCTGCCTGCAACAGTCCCTTCAGACGATAGGATGTTGTCACGGTTTCAAGGCGCCCTTTTTATACATCCAGATTGACGCGCTCATCATTCGAGCTGATGATGCACGGGCTGTCGCCGGTCAACATGATTGCTGTGAGTTGATATTTGATTTCAGACACCTGTCACGCCTGAGGCGTTCCCCATAGCGTCGATGACGTATTGTCTCGTTCCCTGTTCTCAGGGAACATAGGTTACAGTTGTAACCTGAGACGTTTCTGCACTCTCATGCTTTCACCAATGCAATACGATGATGTAAATACAGTATTGAACGATTTTGAGAGAAAAATTACCTGTCTGAACTTGAACAATTACACATCAGAAAGTGTTGCTTGGTAGCTCGATCGATTTATTTTCAGACGTTCATCGAGGCCAGCTCTGTATTGGCCCAAGTTGAGGAAACAGTCTCGTCTGTGAAATGTTTGGAAATTTCCAGAGAAAATATAATTAACCCATTGTTTCTTCAGAGGCTCGGATGAAGGAACTAAATACCTTTGTGTTCATTTGTACATCCAAACACTGATCAACTGCTATGCTTCGGCTGCACAGTTCCGCCTGTCATTGAACATGGGCTGGCATATGCAAATTTTTGGAGTCGTACATATTAATGATCCCGACTGTTGCGTCACAGTCGGTATTATGTGGAGATTCGCCTATTTTTCAGGGGTGTTTTTCAAAAACGAGATTTAAGTAAGAAGGAGAAAACAATGGTGTTTGAGACCTGTCCATGTACTGAACTCTTGTTATTTAACTATGCCAAAATAAATTCAATTTCACATTCTAGGGCACCTTTAAGGAGTGCCTTTAGCCCTGTTGTACCTACTCAAATGCAGTACAAAAACACTATAGAATCCCATCCATTATAGAAATGCACACAATTGGCTTACTTCTTAATCGCAATGGTTCTTGAATTGGTTTTTGAATGTAAAATGTAATTTATTATTTATTTATTTTGGGTTTAATTATGACCTGGTCTTCATGGCTTCTGTGAGATTCGCCAAAATAAAGGTATAGCTAATTAGGTGGTCCACAAGGTTTTCTGCCAACAATTTGTTGAAAGTGTTGTGCTTTAGATGTGTTGGTCTGCAGGTTTGGACCTACCTTTCTTCTTTTTATCATGATGACACAAGAGGATATTTGTGATAACTGCAATCACAAGAAAGAACCCCAGAACAAAACATCCCAGTAACTCTGGAGATGGTAAGAATCTATGTGAATTGTCCATTTTCTTTATCTCTAGATAATAGAAAAGAAAATAGTCCCAGACGTGTTAAAAGTGTGATGCTTCTGCCTGACATCACTCACCATTTCCATAAATGCAGCCAACCGTGAATGTTATATAACTCACAAGTTACCTTTGTTTTTCTTCAAATGTAACATTTATTTTATTCTCCATCCATGGCATAACTACAACTGTAGTAATTTAATTAATTACCCCCTTAATTTTCCCAAGTAATTTCCCCCTTTAATTATTTTCAGTTTTAGGATAGACTTAGAAAGATTCAAGATTACCTGTGGTTGCTGGTGCTGAGGTTGGTATTTGACTGGTGGGAACAGGGAGACCAAGAGAATCTGGAAAAGAAGAAATGTTTATCTTGAAGCTGTTTTACATGGGCTACTCTGTGCTGTTGCAACGTCTGTGTGAATCTCTGACCCACTTTAGTGTTAAAGGCTCTGTGGCTGCTTTGTGTCCATGTTAGCAAGCAGCCTTAAACATTTGCAGTTTAACTTTGCATTATTAAAAGGGAATATAAATTAAATTTGTATGAACTACAACACATTGGTGGCAACATTGATGGACAATGCCACTGGTTCACACGTCTTGTGAATAACGGTGTCAATGGCACACACTTTGGTTTGAGTGGGAAAACAGTGAATAAAAACAATGAGGGAAAAAACAAAGGGGGACATTTTTTCATAAATCTTCAGAAGGTTTGGAATATAACATATGAGCTATAGTAGCTGGAATATAGCATATTTTTTAAGTTTGATAGACGTCGTTGCTGCTAAGGGTTGTGTAAAGATTTAACAATTATTTTATCGCTTTACTGAAGAAAATTATAACATTTCTGTTTTGGGGTAAACTGTTGCTGTAACTATTAAAATATTCTCTTACATTACATGCAAAAAACACAAAACATGTTACTTACTGTTGCAAATCAACCCGGCTGCTTTTGTTTCCTTGCATAAATATTCATTGTCAATATACTCAGGACACTGCCATAGGTTTTTGTTATTCTGGTCACAGACAAAATACCAGAGTGATTCATTTTTATGTTTGAAGGGGAGGTCAAAGGCTGTGAAATGTTTAACCATTCCACAATTCAGCATATCACAGGCCATTGTAGCTTCTTCCTTCTGCCAGCATGTGTCACACACTGTTCCCCATCTACCATTGCGATGGATTTCCACTCTCCCAGCACATCGATCCAGACCGCCTGTCAGTCGCAGAGCCTTGTATTCTTCATTAAAATGTGAGGAGACATGTGAACAGACAAATGCAAAGAAAAAAAATCTTAAAATAATTTCAAACACATGCAAAATGTGACACCCATGGCACAGACCCCCGCATTGACAAAAATTTGACACAAAGGCTTTAATTATAATTTTATAATGAATCCCTCCATTAGGCAAAGTTTGTGGCATCAAATTTTTGAAAGACACGTTTAGAGGTTAATGCTACCTTTACCACTATATAACATGACATTCTCTGGTAATGCATATAGATGAGTGTGAACCCAATTGCAGGTACTTTATTGAAGGTTTGAGGAATGAACAGGTGTGTAACAGAATAATGATGAGAACAAACATGGAATGGTAGCACAATGAGGAGAACAACATAAGAAAATCAGCTATGAAGAATCAACGATGGAGAATCAACACTGAAGAATCAACAATTGAGAAACATAGGAAAGTACTTTACAGGGTATAAGTCTTTGCAATCAGACACTGTCTGTTTACTGTTTAATCCTGGATGGACCTCAAGGTCATTAAATCTTACTTTATCTACTTAATTACTGACATTTTATTCTGACTGTATAACCAGAAGAGAACTGCCCCCCTTCCCAGCAAGCAATAGTCGTCATTTCACCGTCTAGGTTAACTATAGACCCGATATAGTCTGGCTATGAGTAACGCACTTCTCACTTCTCAAGCCAAAATAACCTTGAATTTGGTTACATATCGTTTTTGCCAAAATAACTTGCGAGATGTATGATATTCCATCATGTAAGCAAAGTAAACAGTGATTACAAGGTGTTTGGTTTCATTTCTTCACTTATTTAATTTCTTTGTTATCTAATTGATGACTAGTCTATCTTGGGCTATGGTTTACACTGTGTGCAAAATTATTTGCCAAGTTGTATTTTTGAGGATTAATTTTATTATTGAACAACTACAGTACTCTCAGTCAATCCAAAATGTTAATAAACCTCAATCCTGAATATTTAAGAAAGCAAAAGTGAGGTTTTGGCTTTCTTAGGAGAATATCTATGTGTGCACAATTATTAGGCAACTCTTTGTGTGCAGAATTATTATGCAGCAAAATGAAAAATGAAAATTTTCCCATATCACTTGTTTATTTTAATCAGTTAAAGTGAGAATGACAAACAAACAACTTAATTTACAAATAAACATTTCTGACATTTAAAAAAAAAAAAACTCAGTGACCAATATAGCCACCCTTCTTTTCAATAACAGTTATAAGCCTTCCATTCATGGAGTCTGTCAGTTTCTTGATCTGTTGATGATCAACTTTTTGTGCAGCAGCCACCACAGCCTCCCATACACTGTTCAGAGAGGTGTACTGTTTTCCTTCACCGTAAATCTCCCATTTAAGAAGGGCCCACAAGTTCTCAATAAGGTTTAAATCAGGTGACGAAGGGGGCCATGTCATAATTCTTTCATCTTTAAGCCCTTTACTGGCTAGCCACGCAGTGGAGTACTTTGATGCATGCGATGGAGCATTGTCCTGCATAAAAATCATGGTCTTCTTGAAAGATGCAGACTTTTTCCTGTACCACTGCTTGAAGAAAGTATCTTCTAAAAACTGGCAGTAGGTTTGGGAGTTCATTTTGAGTCCATCTTCAACCCGAAAAGGTCCAACTAGCTCATCTTTAATAATACCAGCCAATACCATTACCCCACCTCCACCTTGCTGTCGTCTGAGTCGAAGTGGAGCTCTGTGCCCATTTACTGATCCAGCCACGGGCCCATCCATCTGGTCCGTCAAGAGTCACTCTCATCTCATCAGTCCATAAAACCTTTGAAAAATCTGTCTTCAGATATTTCCTGGCCCAGTCTTGACGTTTCAACTTATGTTTCTTGTTCAGTGGTGGTCGGATTTCAGCCTTCCTTACCTTGGCCATGTCTCTGAGCACTGAACACCTTGTACTTCTGGGCACTCCAGGTAGGTTGCAGTTCTGGAATATGACAGCACTGGAGGATAATGGGTTCCTGGTAGCTTCACGTTTGATTCTTCTCAAATCTTTGGCAGTTAATTTGCGGGGTTTTTTCTCAACACGTTTCTTGCGACTCTGTTGAGTATTTGCTACAAAACGTTTGATGGTCCTGTGATCACGCCCCAATATCTTAGCAATTTCAAGAGTGCTGCATCCCTCTGAAAGACTTTTTACAATTTTTGACTTTTCTGAGTCAGTTAAATCTCTTTTTTGGCCCATTTTGCCTGAGGAAAAGAAGCTGCCTAATATTTATGCACACCTTGATATAGGGTGTTGCTCTCCTTAGGCCACACCCTCCCTCGTTACACAAAAACACATCACCTGAAATGTTTAAAAACAATAAGCATTCAAGTTTATACAGCTTGGAGTTGGAAAAAATGCATAAAAATGATGATATGGTCAAAATACTCACTTGGCTAATAATTCTGCACACACTGTAGACATCCATACAATTTTCACTGACAGACCAAATTTTGCCTTGTTTTAGCCTAGACGTCTGGGCTGTGTTTGGTCGTCTATTAGACGTCTTTTAAATGCAAAATTGCTTGCTTCTTCCAAAGTTAGTTTTCTCCATTATCCAACATCAAATTGTTTTTCATTTAAGTTTTTCATTATTGCCACAGATGATTTTGGATTGTATATGGATCCATCCATAATAAACTCTCTTATCAACATTGCTTGAGATGCCACTTATAACTCACACATAGTATTACATACCTGAGCAAACCACACCTGCATCCTCCTTATGACCACAGTCATGTCCTTGAGTAAGTGCCGGGCATTCCCATAAGCTCCTCTCTATTCCAGTGCAGTTGAGTTCGTCCAGGTGTATGGGGCCTGTACCCTGGCCATACGGCTCACCTTGACCACTGACAGACACAGCGTACCCACAACCAAGCTGTGAACACACCACATTTGCATCCTCCACGTCCCATTTATCATCACACACTGTGCCCCAAGACCCCCGCCACACCTCCACACGGCCCCCACAGCGATGACCGCCCCCAACCAATCGGACAGCAGCATTGCCTGAAGAACCAGTTGGGACATATAAACATTTAGGCAATACCAATAAAAAATTTTACATTATTTAGACAAAGAACCTTTTGAGTATAAACCAAAATCATGCTTGCAGCAATGCACTTACTGGAATGTTTTATGGGAAAAGTGTATCAGAGGGTATAAAAGTAGAAATGTGCAGCTTTTTTTTTTTCATACAAAATTGTTTGCAAATTGCATTTCAATTCAAGGTGGGACTACTGTTCTAGGAACATCTGATTATGTGTTACCAATGTAATTCCAGCAGGTGTGTAAACAACCCTTCCCAGATTGCAAAATTGCTGTGACCCACATACCGTGTGGAATGATGGCATTTAGGCATATGGTTAGATGAAAAATTAGGTTTTAATGTACATATTGAAAATCTCTTGAAAAAGCTTAGATCAGCTTTCGTTTAGCTTTTCGAAAGCTTTCGTTTAAAGAAATGTTTTCCTTTTGAAGCAAGAAAGAGAATTATTCAAAGCTGTTTCCTCTCAGTATTGGATTACGGTGATGTGATTTATATGCATGCAGGTTCATCTTCGCTAAAAAAATTAGATTGTGTATACCATGCTGCCTTACGCTTTGTGACGAGTGCCTCTTTACGAACTCATCATTGTACTTTGTATGAATTGGTGGGTTGGACTTCTTTGTTTCAAAGGAGAAAAATACACATGTTGATGTTTATTGCAAAGGCATTGTTAGGCAAATTACCAATTTATATCTGTCGTTTATTATCTTATTGCATCTGTAATTATAGCACTAGATCTAGTGCAAAACTGCTTTTAAAGGTTCCTAGAGTACGTTCAGAGCTTGGTAAAACTGCCTTGTCTTCCTATGCTCCCTGGTTATGGAATGAGCTGCAGAGTAAAATAATGATAAAAACTCTCCCCTCTTTAAACGTTTTTAAAAATCTCTTATCGACCAATTTAAAAGAAACATGTGCATGTTTTGTAAAGTAACTTTTGTTGGCATTTTATGAGTAGTGTGTAAAATGTTATGTAAGATTTTGAGTTTTATGTTTGTATTGTATATGTGAAACTTTTTGTGCTGCCATTTTGGCCAGGACTCCCTGGAAGAAGAGATTTTTATCTCAATGGGACTATCCTGGTAAAATAAAGGATAAATAAATAAAATAAAAAAATGTGGGCGTTCTGCTCCTGTTTGACAGATCTGGGCTACGAGAAGTCAGCATTTTAAAGGATTATTTCTGGTGGTGCAACAGGTGTGCTTTCTGAAACACGTGCTGGGCCCAGCCCCATGCGGCAACTGTACGAACCTATGGCGAGTCAGCTAAGATGCACGAACCAATCAGGTCACTTCGCATCAGAGTCTGGCTGGGAGACCGTGTATCAGTGTCTTCGCACCTGTATGGCCGTAGCTTATAGCTATATAAGCCCCCATTTTCGCCATAGAATTCAATTTAATATCCTTCAATAAGTTCCATTTCGCTGACCTCGGGTTGAGAAGCCTTCACCGCCGCCGTTAAAAAGCCTTCAGCGGAACAAGCCACCTGCTAAGCAGCTCTGAGGACGCCGGCTTTTTGGTTTTCAACTGGACGCCGCCGTCTGCGGACAATGAATGCCAGAACGGACAGATGTGAGCGAGCACACGCTGGCCCAGTCCCTGCATGCCTCGCTCTTACCCAGAGAAACCCCCTCGCCGGTCCTGTTTACACAGGCAGACCAGCGCCCCTCTCAGCGAGCGCCCGGTCTCGTCTCTTTTGGGGGATCATAATAATAAAACGAGGCTACTCGCTACAGTTTGCTCGCAGACCCCCCCGCTTTCTAGCTGTGGTCGAGACATCGAGACAATCGACGTGCCTCACGTCCTTTGCACCGAAGTGTCAAAACTGTTAGTGAAAGAGGCTGTAAAGCCAGTCCCTTTATCACTAAGCAAGTCGGGTTTTTACAGTCGCTATTTCCTCGTTCCATAGAAAGATGGCAGCCCCAGGCCCATCTTAGATCTCAGACACCTTAACAAATCGCTTATGACGCGCCCGTTCAGAATGCTGACAACCAAACAAATCCTCGCGCAGATTCACCCAGGGGATTGTTCTTTCTCAGTGGATCTGAAAGATGCTTATTTTCACATTCAGACAACACCCCATCACAGGCCATTCTTGAGATTCGCCTTCGAGGGGCAGGCTTATGAATACACAGTCCTACCATTTGGTCTAACCCTGGCACCCTGTACGTTTACGAAGTGCATGGACGCAGCGCTCACCCCCCTGAAACAACGGGGGGTGCGAGTGTTGAACTACCTCGACGATTGGCTGGTTATAGCCTAATCAGAGGCGCAGTTAATAACTCACAGATCCTGGCTCCTCAGCCATCTAGAACGCCTAGGTCTCAGGATCAATGCTTCACAAAATAGTATTCAAAAAGTCTCCCAGCCAGAGTATATCTTTTCTGGGAACAGTCATAAATTCTATACAGATGAGAGCGTAGTTGACGTTAGAGCGTGCGCTCACCATCCAGCATCTAGCGGCATCGTTCAGAGCAGGCACTTGCAGTGTGAGTATGTGCGTAATTTCAAAGAGGAAAGTAATCTCAACAGATGCTTCCAACAGAGGTTGGGGGGCCCTATACAAGTGCAGGCCCATCTCTGGCCTTTGGTCGAGCATGGAGAGGTGCCTACACATAAGCTGTCTAGAGATGAGAGTGGTCGCTCTATCACTAAAAGCTTTCCTCCCATACATAAAAGGTCACCACGTATTGGTCCGGTCGGACAACATGTCAGTGGTTTCCTATATAAATCCCCAAGGTGGACTCAGGTCGAGCAACCTGCACACCATGGCCAAACACCTCTTGCTATGGGCACAGCTCAACCTGCGCTCGCTGAGAGCGGCGCACGTACCAGGCATTCTGAACCAGGGTGCGGATATGCTATCAAGAGACAATGTCCCCCGGGGGAATGGTCTCTTCACCCGCAAACGGTTCAGCTGATATGGAGCATCTTCGGTGAGGCAGAGATTGATCTCTTCACCTCAGAAGACAACACTCATTGCCAAGCATTTTTCTCCAAGGACAGGGACGCCTTGGCCCAGGACTGGCCAAGCCACCCGCTGTATGCATTCCCTCCGGTCACGATGCTACCTCAGGTCATCAAACGGGTCAGGGAGAGCAAGTATGCAATACTATTGATAGCCCCTCTCTGGAAGAACTAGCTAAACGTCAATCTTTATAATTTCGTTTGCGTCTGTAACCTCTGTATTGCGTTGTTTATATTGCTAATTATATCTTTCTAATCACCACATATTAATCTGACATTGCTATCTTTTATCTAAATCATTATCACAAGCACAACACGCTAGTAATTTCACTAGCCTGCACAACACGCTAGTAACTTGCTAGCCTGTTAAGACGCCATCCGTGCCTGTCGTCTTTATTTAAAAAATGTATCTCACGTGCTCGCGTCATCCGTGCATGCCATCTTTATTTATTTATTTTCTCTCTCGCGCCTTCTCTACAAATCTATCAAATAACTGTGGTAAGTATAGAATCAGTCAACAAACATGGTGAGTAATGTCTTCTCCTGTTATTGTCACTTGCACTTCATGTCACATGTATAGTATAGCCTTCTCTGTCAGCAATATAGTATTTACATGTGATAAATGCAGGGAGACAGTCAGACTGACAGAGAAGATTTCAGAACTAGAGACCTAGAACTAGCATCCAAACTTTGATTGAGGATAATAAGAGTGCAAGGGCTTTAGATACTGCTTTGGATGCGACTAGCTTATTGAACTCTGTACATTGTTCGGTTCTGGCTGTAGAGCCCGTGCAGTAGAGCAACGTGAGATGCTGTAGTCGCAGGACAAAACACCGCTCTTCAGTTCCAATTACAACATTAAACAGGTTTTCCCCACTCAGTGAAACACCCACTGAGAATCCTGTTGAATGTGCCCTAGTTATTGGCGATTCTATTACACGGAACATGAAAATAAAGATACCAGATACCATAGTCACATGTTTGCCGGGAGCCAGAGCGCCTGACATTAAAGCAAATTTAAAAGTTCTGGCTAATGCTAATCGTAAATTCTCTATGATTATTATTCACGTAGGGACTAAGGATTTTCAACTTCGCCAGTCGAACCAAAAGTTGTCAGCTAAAACCAAACAATTACATTACTTTAAATGAGTTCACCACTAGAGATCGACCGATGTATCGGTTTACCGATATTTTTCCCGATATTTAAGCATTTCCCCATAATCGGGCATCGGTTTTGTAATATCGGATTCGCCGATAAACGGCGCCATCTTGTGGCCGTTTTGAGAATTCCGCCATTGCAGCCCGCGTCTGAGGAGATCAGTCAACAACTCTGAGCACAAGTAAAGTATATGTTCTACTTGCTTTGCTTTAATTATTCAACTTTATTTAACATAACAGACATGCAGAAATAAGATTTAAGACATAAATGCCTGATATACTGGTAGTTTATTTATGCAGCTTGGTTAAAAAAAATTGAGACGAACTCATGGAGTCACGTAGCATAATCCGTCATGTCCTGCCCCAATAAAGACGTAACTTTACATGAATTAAATGAAACAGACATGAATGAGTGCATGTTGAAAATAAAAGCGCTGAATTTAATTATCTATCTGTTGTATTTGCTCACCGTTAGTCTCGGAAAGAAAAGTTTGTTCATATTGCTGAGCATTCGGTTCGGTTGATGATCAGGAATGCTCAAGCACGGCCACTGAATTAAACTTTTGACAAGATTATCTTGTTTATACACCCTAGATTATATTATAATTTACTACATAGCAATTATTTCGCTAATACACATCTAAATATACCGCTTTGTGGAAATTAATTCTCTGCACGCGCGATCGCGGAAATTAATTATTTATTATCTGCACGCGCGATCGCGGTTGAGTAGCTTTAAGTTATAATAGTTCTGTGTAAATGCATAGATAAACAGCACTTTGTTAGAAAGCATTTCATGATCTATTCTAGACCGACAAAAATATTATTAATTAATAACATAGTTGGAAAATGCAATGATGTAGGCTATGCTGTTTTGTTTGTTACTTTCCTGACGTTATATTCCAGCTATTATTATTCAGTGAATTAATATTACCCAGTGAATTATTCCTCACTCTTTAAACCTATTAAACGGCACATAAACCTTCTAAAACTGTTTAAAATGAATTACATTTCTGCAAAGATATGACTCCCCCTGTCAATTACTTTCTCCATATGAAAACTTTTAACATTTATTTAGCATATTGTTAACATTGTTGCTGCTGATGCTTATAAATTATATGTATAATTTAGATATAAATTATATAATGTAATAATATAAATGTTTTATTGTAATTTGAAGATTTAATTTAACATGAAACACTCATTTAATTTTCCCCCCAATATGTTAGAATAATTGTTTTGCTTTATTTTTTACCACATCAAAGCTTTTATTTTTAAACAAAGACAGTAGTGCACTTTATTTTTTGGACTCAGACCCCTCTATTTCTTTGTGTTTAAATATAAAGTTTTTTTTTTTTTGTATGCAAGGAGGGAGTGATTGTTATAAATAAAGTGGTTTGTTCAGTTCATTTGTGTTGTAATAATTGTGTTAAAAACAGAAGTATAACAGTAAATAAATATCGGTTCTGCATATCGGTTATCGGGCACATAAACGGGCAAATAATCGGTATCGGTTAAAAAAATCAATATCGGTCGATCACTATTCACCACCAACATTTTTTTCTTAGTTTTGATACACAGGACTATTTTTTGGAATGTAATAATGTACTACAGTCAATTACAACTGACCCCTGTTCAAGGTTAGTAGTTGATCCCCTCAAAATCCAGTCACTTTTCAGTCATGTATGCAAAAAGAAATCTGCAGGCCCTGATGGCATCTCTGCGTTTCTTTTAAAGACCTTTGCTGCAGAGTTAACCCCTGCATGGTGCCCTGTGTTTCAGAGGTCTGCAGATTGCCATCTGGTTCCTGCACTCTGGAAAAAATCTACCATTATTCCCATTCCAAAGAAACCCTGTCCTACAGAAGACAATGATTATAGACCGGTGGCTTTAACTTCTGTCGTCATGAAATGTTTTGAAAAATACATGGTATCTGCACTGAAATCTGAAGTTAATACTGATCTAGATCCACTCCAGTTTGCTTATAGGCAAGGACGGAGTACAAACGATGCAATTAATAGCATCTCCCACCTAACTCTTAAGCATCTGGAGGATCCCAAGGCATATGCACGCCTTTTGTTCATTGATTTTAGTTCTGCTTTTAATACATTACGGCCTCATCTGCTTTTACAGAAAATGACTCAGATGAATGTTAATCCTTTTATTATTAAGTGGTTTCATTCTTTTTTAACAGATAGAACCCAAAATGTCAGGATTAATGATTCACTTTCGGAAGCCAAATGTATCAGTACGGGTGCACCTCAGGGCTGTGTAAGCTCACCGGTCCTGTTCACCCTTTATACTAACGACTGCACCAATAGTTTCCCGGGTAATTTGTTTTTTAAATTTTCTGACGACACCGCCATTCTCAATCTGCTTCACCAGAACTCAGACCCGTCGTTGTACTTCGCTGAAGTTAATAAATTTGTTCAGTGGTGTGACAAGAACTATTTCACTATTAACATAAAAAAAACTAAGGAGATGGTATTTGACCCTCGGTCGGTGGGGGGTCATACCCCATTGTCCATTCACAGGGAGGAGATCAAACAGGTCACTTCTTATATGTATCTGGGTATCCACCTGGATAACCTTTTAAGCTGGAGTGATCATGTTGAGTATGTATGTTCCTGTTTACATCAAAGACTGTATTTCTTACGCAGACTGAGGGTGTTTGGTGTCAGCCAGAACATTATGTATTTATTTTATCAGGCAGTGATGGAGAGTGTCATCAGGTATGGGATGACGGCGTGGTTCGGCAATCTCTCCACACAGTCCTAATCAAAGTTACAGCGACTGGTACAGACTGCTATGAAGGTGATGGGGAGGACTGAAAAGCTCTCCCTTCAGTCCATCTATGAGCAGTCTGTACTCAGGCAGGCGCGGAGAGTACTGTTGGACCCGTCACACATCCTTCAAATGGATTATGAGCTCTTGCCTTCTGGCAGAAGGTACAGAATCCCAAAAACTAAATTGAACCGTTTTAAACACTCTTTCGTACCCACCTCTATCAAAATTTTTCATCAAAATTTTTAATAGACTTGTACTCTGTGGCCTGGGAAATGTGCAATAACTTGGTGTTCTGCTTGTTGTAATTTGTTGCTATTTTATTTATTTATTTTTGATTTATTTATTTTTTTATGTTTTTTTTTTGTTTTGTTTTTTTTGTCAATCTTTTTTTGGATGTGTCTTGAGTGTTTATGTAGCTTATGTGTACGTCTTTAGCTGTTATTTGTATTCTACGTTTTTGTTTTATTTTTTTTGTAAGGGCAGCTATTACTATGCACTATGCACTCTTGAGTCCATGACAAATTTCCCCTAGGGGACAATAAAGTATATTCTATTCTATTCTATTCTATTCTATTCTAACATTACGGTTATAACATGAACCTCGTCTGAAAGGCAAAAGGGGAGGTGTTGCTGTAAGTTATAGTAATAATTTTAGAATTAAAGCTGCAAGCAGCAATGAAAGGGCCCTCACACCCTTTCCACCGCCACCCGGTGGCTTTAGGAGGACAGAGCACGGTGGGCAATGTGCATTTAAGGAGGAGGAGGAGTATGTCAAAGTCAGTTACAAAAATGTCCTTTATAATGGGGATAATAGCATGCGTTAACACTCAGATAAGTTTTGCTAACATGTTTTAGCATGTTTCTAGCATGTTTAGAACTCAATTGCATATTTGCTATGTTGCTAGTACTGCATCACACTGTTAAACATGTCACTTCCTGTTGCCAGTAGGTGGTGCTATTACTTTAACTTAAAATTGTCATGTAGATTTGTTCAGGACAGGACTCTTATCAAACGTGTGAAGTTTGGGGCAGATTGGACATTGCCTTCTTTAGTAACAACAACTTCCTGTTTCATTGCATTATCATGCTTTAGCACTTAGCTAGCATTGCTAGCATTTTTTAACATGTTTCTAACATGTTTACAACTCAATGGCATATTTACTATGTTGCTTGTACTGCATCACAGTATCAAACATGTACCTTCCTGTTGCCAGTAGGTGGCGCTATTACTATAACTGAATATTCTCATGTAGATTTGTTCAGGCCATAACTCTTATCAAACGTGTGAAGTTTGGGGCAGATTTGATATTCCATGCTTGAGTTACAGCAAATTCCTATTTAATTGCAGTAATAACATGCTTTAGCACTTAGCTAAGTGTTTGCTAGCATGTTTTAACATGTTTCTAGTATGTTGCTAGCATGTTTAACACTTGCTGGCACTTTTTTAAATATTATTAGGAGTCCACAACAGTATTAAACGTCCCTTCCTGTTGCCAGCAGGTGGCGCTATGACTGTAACTGAATTTGAGCATGGACATGTGATCAGGACAGGACTCTTATCAAACGTGTGAAGTTTGGGGCAGATTGGACATTGTTTGCCTGAGTTACAGCAACTTCCTGTTTCATGGCGAAACATCGAAATTTGTCAGGCCGCCGAGGACACGCCGTTCGACGAAAACTCAAGATCTTCGCAATTTAACGTCGCAAAGGCCTTAATATTAAACTCACCAAATTTGAAGATGATCAGATTAAAACTGTAGACGAAGTTCGTTAAAGTACGAGGCCTGAAAATGGCAAAAACTGCACAAAAATCTGAGAGGAAGTTCAAAATGGCTGACTTCCTGTTGTGTTTAGGGCTACGCTCCAAGAGACTTTTTTGTAGGTATTGTGCCATTACATGTATATACCGAATTTCGTATACGTACGTGAAATACAGCGGGAGGCACACTCCGTTGAACATTTATAGGTGGTGCTATCGAGCCATTTTAGCCTGCCCAAATCTGAAACGCATATCAGATGTAAATTATTGCCAGTTCAGACGCGTGTGCAAATTTTCGTGAGTTTTCATGCATGTTTAGGCCCTCAAAAATGCGATTCATCTTGGAAAAGAAGAAGAAGAAGAAGAAGAAGAAATATAGCTGCGAGCAGCGATTACGGGCCCAAGCCGGTGGCACCGCAACCCCGGTGCCTTTAGGTACTAAAGGCACCGGGGTTGCGGTGCCACCGGCTTGTTTGGCGGTTCCGTCAGCTTTGGCCCTTCATCGCTGCTCGCAGCTATATTTATATATATATATATATATATATAAACGGCCCGGTGGCACCGCCCCCCCGGTGCCTTTGGGGTTATTGTGCACGACGTGCAAAAACGTAACCCCGCTTTGACTGTCAAAAAGAAGTGTGCTGTAGAGCTTGCATCAGTGTGGGCTCTGCAAAAGTGCGCATCGAGGGCACATATCAACCACAAAGTATGCGTGAGCAACCTTCTGAAACCTAAAATGAAAAATGAGACACCCTACGGTCTCATGGATTTAACGGACACATGAAATAAGTACACAAGACCGAAAATTCATATGAAGTGTGCCATTTGGGACAGGGCCTATGATCGTGAACCACAATAGCCACATATATGAGATAATTTAAATTTAGAATAATTTTTAATGTCATAGGATGTCATATGTCAATATGTAGCACTTAAATGTGTAAATCCAGAAGCCTAGTATTTATCTGGAGGTCTTTGTCCTTTGCCTGTCAACCTGGTTTGTCTCTGCCTTTTCTGTTCTGCCCTGTTTGCCATTGTTCACCCTGCCTGTCTTGACCATTCTTAATAAAAAGCTGCAAATGGATTCAAAAAGACAAGGCCTTAAACTTAAACTTGAACAAGGATTAAACTCTTGTAACTGTAACAGACACCAAGGCACAATCACACACATGCACGCACGCACGCACACACAGTTTAAAAACAAAAAAATATTTATCCAACCCCATTTAAAAACAGTCTGTGATTCCTTTACTTTATTAATAAAACTTATTTAAAAAATACAAGGCTTAAGACATTTATTTTCCTTTTTAATGTCATGAGGGAGAAGGACGAACCCAATGGCAGACAGCAAGTCACTCAAAACAGGGATTTATTATTGACAAAAAACAGAAAACAAAACCCACGAGGGGGCAAAACAGAACAGGAGGAGAATATAACTAGACTATGACGAGAAGACAAACTAAGACTTAGACTTGACAAGAAACAAACTCACAATTCTCTTTGAACAGACTACCAACTAACTACTCACAGGGATGAACACGCAATGTAAGACAATGTACCGACACCGGACAGAAGACATGAGGAGATTAAATAGGGAACATTAATGACGAGGACAGGTGAAACTGACTAGACAATAAATCACAAGACGAGGATAACAAGGGGGCGGGGTTACGAGACGAGACAACGCAAGCACATGGCCCAAACAAATGGCCATGTGCTGCACATGAAACATGGGTCTGCCATGATCCTGCCACAAGACCAGAGAAATCAGAGACATGATGGCAGAATCATGACAGAACCCCCACCTTAAGGAGCGGCTTCCAGACGCTCCTCAAGGGGAAACTAAACACAAGACAAGACAGACTGTGACATAGATAAAAACCAACAAAACATGGAAAACACTAACAAAGGCAAACATGAATAAACAATAACAGGGTTTGGGTGAAACATCAAAAACAACATACAATGCAAAGGAGGTGGAGGAAACACAGAGTCTTTGGGAGACAGTCCAGGGTGGATGGGCGGGACAGGGGCCTTGGGTCTTCGGGACGAGGGCTGAGGACGGGGAATCCGGGGGGACTTGGCTGGAGACACGTGAGGAGAGGACTTAGGGGAAACAGTCCGGGGTTTAATGGAGACAGGGGAAACAGTCCGGGGACGAGTGGAGACAGGGACGAACGGTGAAACAGTCCGGGGACCAGTGGAGACAGGGACAAAGGGTGAAACAGTCCGGGAACTGGTGGAGACGGGGGAGACCGGGAAAACAGAAGGAGATACTGCACTAGAAGGAGCAGCAACAGGCTCAGACATGGAGGACACAGAGGAAGAGGAAACAGGACTCCTGACAGGGGACATGGCAGGCGACAGGGCAGGACTAGGTGTAGCGCTCACGGCGACAGGGTCGGGAGCAGCGCTCTCGGCGGCTGCCGTGGAAGCAGCGCTCTCGGCGGCAGGCTCGGGTGCGGCGCTCTCGGCGGCTGCCGTGGAAGCAGCGCTCTCGGCGGCAGGCTCGGGTGCGGCGCTCTCAGGACCAGGCGTGGGACTGACGCTCACTGTGGCAGGCGTGGGTGTTGCGCTCACAGGGACAGGCGTGGGTGCTAAGGACATGGCAGGACAGACAGGGGGTTCAAGAATCTTGGCTAGACAAGACAAATAGTCGGACAGGGTCTTTGCAGCAAGGATGATAGGCATTTCTTGGCGGGCTGATACAGACTGCAGGACAGCTTCAGCTGCCAAATCGACCGCGGCTTTCACACCAGCTGACTCACTAGCAGAAATAACTGCGGAAGCTTCAGGAACAGCCTCTTCTGCAGCGGGCTCTGTGACGGCGGCGACTGCAGCGGGCTCTGTGACGGCGGTGACTGCAGTAACAGGCTCTGGGACAGTGCTTACAGACACAGGGGACGAAAACAGACCAGAGGCTCCCCTCCTCCTCCTCTTCTTCGGTCGGGGAGCAGACGCAATAGCTGGACTCATGGCTGGTTGGGGAAGCTCCACAGGGACCTTAACTAGTCCAGGAAGGGCAGCCTCAGACTGCGCTGACTTGGTAGCGGAGGACTCCGAAGCGGACTCCCACGAGGCGTGTCTTCCCCGTTTGCTGCAGAGACTGGTGGGCGGAGATGATGCCTCCGGGACTGAAGCGGCATGGCCCTGGTCCCCAAGGGTGACCACAGCCAAAACACGACCCTCCGGGATCACGGGCAGCTTGGCGGATGGTGAGCTCGTGGGTGTCTGTGACTCTCTCCGAGATAAACGATCCACCATTTCCGTGAACGGGCGGGTCACCAGCTCCTCCCGATCGGCCAGGGGTGGAGGGGAGTTGAGACCAGCGACGAGGTAGCGGTTTAGGAGGAACTCCAGCAGGAAGAACCTCCTCTCGTTCGCGACCCGGGCATACTCCCTTACCGTTAGCTGTCCCTGAGCGGGAATCGGGAGTTTGCCCCTTCTAGCGTCAGCGATGGCCTGGTACCACCAATCATTAGGGTCCGACTGGCACAGGACGGGCGAGGACATACTGTCCGCTGGGTTCTTTATTGGTCGGTACATTCTGTCATGAGGGAGAAGGACGAACCCAATGGCAGACAGCAAGTCACTCAAAACAGGGATTTATTATTGACAAAAAACAGAAAACAAAACCCACGAGGGGGCAAAACAGAACAGGAGGAGAATATAACTAGACTATGACGAGAAGACAAACTAAGACTTAGACTTGACAAGAAACAAACTCACAATTCTCTTTGAACAGACTACCAACTAACTACTCACAGGGATGAACACGCAATGTAAGACAATGTACCGACACCGGACAGAAGACATGAGGAGATTAAATAGGGAACATTAATGACGAGGACAGGTGAAACTGACTAGACAATAAATCACAAGACGAGGATAACAAGGGGGCGGGGTTACGAGACGAGACAACGCAAGCACATGGCCCAAACAAATGGCCATGTGCTGCACATGAAACATGGGTCTGCCATGATCCTGCCACAAGACCAGAGAAATCAGAGACATGATGGCAGAATCATGACATTTAATGCAGGCCAAACCACACAGCAGTAGGGGTGGCACGGTACATGAAAAAACATCCGAACCGTTCGGTTCGCTTGTCTCGGTTCGGTGCGTGTGTGCGTCGCACGGTTCGTTCGTCGCATGCGCAATGTAACCTCGTGCCCGTGACCTCAGACGGTGCGTATACTTTTCGCGCGAAATAAGAGATGTGTGGACATACATATGAGGCTTGTTCGACTTGAACCGGCGCTGCACAGACCGGTCGATGAATAACATCAAAGTACCGCGAGAGCAACGGCTCCGTATGCTTTTCAATCTCTCTCGCAGTACTTCGATGTCATAAACTGATCGGTCTGTGCAGCGCTGCAGGTCTCGTCACGTATAGAAATGGCAAGTGGGAGAGATAAGGAAGGCTAACAGGAGTTGGGGGATGCACCAGCGTCGTATAAGTCGGTGTGTGGGAACATTTTGGATTTCATCTTACCTATGATATTTAAATATATACAGTGACACTAAGTTTAGATGAGAACTCCAGTCACATGTTTCCAAACTGCACTTTAATTTCACGTGAAAAAAATGTATCCTCACTCTCAGGGAATAGAAGCATTGTTGATATACTGTTTTTGAGTTTGAACTTATGTTTCACTTTATGATTATGGCCTTTGCTATATTGTTATAGCCTCATTATCTATAGGCAATTATTTGTAACGTATTTTTACTTATTTAAAAGATAGTGCTTTAAGAGTTCCTCTCTTTTTCTTTTAAAAGATAAACATTTTGTAAGAGCTAACGTTACACTGAAGTTGACAGTTTGATAAATGCAAGTTAATTCATTCTTTGTGTGTCAAATAAACAAAAGCATTTCATCAATGTCTTCTCTTTTGCTGTATAAAAATGTCACCGGCTTTCCTCAGAGATGGTCTCTCAATGTGCTTAAAGTCAAGTAAAAAAAATACTGTATCCTGAATTGTGGATAATGAAGCTATAGCCCATATCGTATGCTGAAGTACATTTCTGGAGTGTTAAAGATTAAAAGAAAAAATAACAACAAGAACCGTACAGAACCGAAAACCGTAACCCTAAAACCGTGAAACGAACCGAACCGTGGGTTTTGTGAACCGTGCCACCCCTACACAGCAGTGAAATGGTTAATCTAGCCCTCCTCCCCCTACACACACACACACACACACACACAGACAGGCACAGACACAGAGACGTAGGCTTATGGCAAGCCGTTTTAACATTTAATCATTTAAACCCACTAGTCTCTATTTTCATGCTACTAGTACTTATTTTTTAGATACTAGTATTTTTAGATACTAATATAGTATCTAATGAATAAGTACTAGTATCTTTTAAAAGGTACTAGTCCCTAAGGAATAAGCACTAGTATCTAAAGAATAGGCACTAGTAGAAAGTTGTTCGGCTTGAGGAGAAGAATATACACGCTGAGTTTTGTAACTGTAGGTAAAACTAACTAAATTATAACACACTTTATATGTCCTTATTAAGCCATGAAAATTCATTTCCTCGCCACGGCCAAACCGTTCGAGATATCAAAAGTCCGTCCGCAATTTAGCATCCTCAAAGTCTTGACATCATGCACACCGAGTTTGGCGATGATTGAATGAATTGCCTAGGAGTAGTACTTCAAATTCCACAGCAAGCGTTTTCCAAACAACCCATAATAGCCGACTTCCTGTTGGGCTGGCGTAAAACTTGACCGGGGGTAAGATGTTCGGCCCGATGAGATCTATATGTTTACTGAGTTTCATATTAATTCATGCAAGCGTGTTGGATCTATGGACCAAATTTTCGGACCCCGTTCAAGAGGGCGCTGTTGAGCCCCCCTGCCACGCCCGGGTACCAGCTTCAGCCCGGCCCTGATGGCCGTGGGTTCTGACCTGTGTGCAAAATTTCAAGAGTTTTTGAGTACGTTAAGAGCCCCAAAAGCCCCTGAAACCTTGAAATCCATTAAAAGCAATAGACAAATCCCTCACACACAGAGACAGAGAGAGAAGGAGAGAAAATTCTCAGATACATCCACATTCAAACTTAAATATCTGACTTGCTGTTGTTTGGAGCTAATGACAGTTAATTAGAAAGTTGTCCGGCTTGATCTGAACAATATGCGTACCGAGTTTTATGATTGTAGGTAAAACTATATAACTAACACCCCCACTTTTGTCAAAAGGTGGCGCTACTGAGCCCCTGCACCACGCCCGTTTCTGAAACTTTGCACATGTCTACTGGCTAATAAATGTGATCTGTCTGTCGAGTTTCATGCAATTTTAAGCAATTTCAGGCATGCTAAGAGTCTCAAAAGCATCCACAAAGAATATTAATGTTTGATGCGTTTGATGCGTTGTCACGGCAACAGTATCTTAGATATCAATAATCCTTTCACAAGTCTACATCTGGCGTGTGTTTACATTATACACATAAAGTTTGAAGCAAATCGGGTAAAAATAAGAGGGTGATTTCAAAGCATTTTGAAAGTGACACACTTCCTGCTGCCAGTTGGTGGCGCTTTAACATTGACTCACAATAGTCACATCCATGTGATCGGACTCTTACAACGAACACACTGCTGAAGTTTCATCAAGATCAGTTAATGTATGCAGAAGTTATAACACACTTCCTGTTTCCATTATTCGCCATAAATTCGTTTCCTCGCCACGGCCAAACCGTTCGAGATATCAAAAATCCCCTGGCAACTTTTCATCGTCAATCTCTTGACTTCATGCTGACCGAGTTTCGTGGCGATTGGTTGAATTCTCTAGGAGGAGTATATCGAATTCCATTGCATGCGTTTTCCAAACAAGCCTTAATAGCCGACTTCCTGTTGGGCTGGGGTAAAAAGTAAAAGTACAAAGGATATATGAACCGATGAGATCTATATGTGTACCGAGTTTCATATTATTACATGCAAGCGTGTTTGATTTATGAACCAAGTTTTTGGACCCCGTTCCAGGGGGCGCTGTCAAACCCCCCTGCCACGCCCGGGTACCAGCTTCAGCCCGGCCCTGATGGTCGCCGGTTCTGACCCGTGTGCAAAGTTTCAAGAGTTTTTGAGCACGTTAAGGGGCCCAAAAGTGCGCTGAGAGTCTCAAAAGCATCCAAAAAGAATATTAAAGTTTGATGCATTGTCACGGCAACAGCATCTAAGATATCAACAATCCTTTCACAGGTCTACATCTGGCGTGTGTCTACATTATACACATCAAGTTTGAAGCAAATCGGGTAAAGCCTGTTTGATTTATGGACCAAGTTTTCGGACCCCGTTCCAGGGGGCGCTGTCGAGCCCCCCTGCCACGCCCGGGTACCAGCTTCAGCCCGGCCCTGATGGCCGCGGTTTCTGACCCGTGTGCAAAGTTTCAAGAGTTTTTGAGCATGTTAAGGGCCCCAAAAGTGCGCTAAGAATCTCAAAAGTATCCAAAAAGAATATTAAAGTTTGATGCGTTGTCACGGCAACAGCATCTAAGATATCAACAATCCTTTCACAGGTCTACATCTGGCTTGTGTCTACATTATACACATCAAGTTTGAAGCAAATAGGGTAAAGCGTGTTGGATATATGGACCAAATTGTCGGACCCGTTCAAGGGGGCGTTGTCGAGCCCCCCTGCCACGCCCGGGTACCAGCTTCAGCCTGGCCCTGATGGCCGCGGGTTTTGTCCCGTGTGCAAAGTTTCAAGAGTTTTCGAGCACGTTAAGAACCCCAAAAGTGCCCGAAAGCATAAAAAAGCATGAAAAAGCTTAAAAAAAAGGAATATTAATGTTTGATGCATTGCCATGGCAACAGTATCTAAGATATCAATAATCCTTTCACAGGTCTACATCTGGCGTGTGTCTACATTATGCACATGAAGTTTGAAGCAAATCGGGTAAAAATAAGAGGGTGATTTAAAAGCATTTTGAAAGTGACACACTTCCTGCTGCCAGTTGGTGGCGCTATAACTTTGACTCACAATAGTCACATCCATGTGATCGGGCTCTTACAACGAACACACTGCTGAAGTTTCATCAAGATTAGTTAATGTATGCAGTAGTTATAACACACTTCCTGTTTCACGTTTCTCGCCATAATTTTGTTTCCTCGCCACGGCCAAACCGTTCGAGATATCAAAAATCCCCTGGCAACTTTTCATCCTCAGTGTCTTGACTTCATGCTGACTGAGTTTCGTGCCGTGTGTTTGAATTCTCTAGGAGGAGTATTTCACATTCCATTGCATGCGTTTTCCAAACAACCCTTAATAGCCGACTTCCTGTTGGGCTGGGGTAAAAAGTAAGAGCATGAAGTATATATGAACCGATGAGATCTATATGTGTACTGAGTTTCATATTATTACATGCAAGCGTGTTTGATTTATGGACCAAGTGTTCAAACCCCGTTCCAGGGGGCGCTGTCGAGCCCCCCTGCCACGCCCGGGTACCAGCTTCAGCCCGGCCCTGATGGCCGCGGGTTCTGAGATGTGTGCAAAGTTTCAAGAGTTTTTGAGCACGTTAAGGACCCCAAAAGTGCCCAAAAGGTAGTAAAATAATAATAATAATCCTAAAATATATAAATATAGCTGCGAGCAGCGATTACGGGCCCAAGCCGGTGGCACCGCAACCCTGGTGCCTTTAGTTACCTAAAGGCACCGGGGTGGCGGTTCCGCCAGCTTTGGCCCTTCATCGCTGCTCGCAGCTATATTTATATATATATATATATATATATATATATATATATATATATATATATATATATATATATATATATAACGGCCCGGTGGCACCGCCACCCTGGTGCCTTTAGGGTTATTGTGCACGACGTGCAAAAACGTTACCCCGCTTTGACTGTCGAAAAGAAGTGTGCTGTAGAGCTTGCATCAGTGTGGGCTCTGCAAAAGTGTGCATCAAGGGCACATATCAACCACAAAGTATGCGTGAGCAACCTTCTGAAACCTAAAATGAAAAATAAAACACCCTACATCCTACATGGATTTAACGGACACATGAAATAAGTACACAAGACCGAAAATTCATATGAAGTGTGCCATCTGGGACAGGGCCTATGATCGTGAACCAGAATAGCCACATATATGAGATCATTTAAATTTAGAATAATTTTTAATGTCATAGGTCAATATGTTTTGCAGCACCTGTCAACCTGGTTTGTCTCTGCCTTTTCTGTTCTGCCCTGTTTGCCATTGTTCACCCTGCCTGTCTTGACCATTCTTAATAAAAAGCTACAAATGGATTCCCCTAGCCTGACCCTGCCTCATTACAACACATATGCTGCATCTGCTCGCTATCTGCTGAACAGCTCTGGTAGTTCCGCTTCAGCACTGATGATGTTATAAGAATAGTGCGCTCTGGTTGGTCTGGATTATTCGGGATTTTTTATTTTATACAGAAATAAGTTGTTTATAAATCAGATGAGAATAAAGTTAGTGTTGATAACATTTTTAAGGATAACATATTGATCTAATATATATATATATATATATATATATATATATAGCACATTAATTTTAAATTCATTCAGCTTTAATCACAAAACATACAATCTTAATTTTATTTAAAGCAAACAATACATTGCTACCGGGTATATTCGGTACCCACTAATAGGAGTTGCTTTCAGTCACTTCTGTGTTTATCTAAGCGCGGGGCTCCAGACTAACTTTTTTACTAGGAGCACTGTAGCCTATATAAAGCACAAAATAGTGTCTGTGTATATTAAACTGCAAAAATACTATTTAAATAGTATTTTGTCTTTGTGTGAATGAATGGCGCAGACGCACGGTTTCATTTAACGTTAGCTACCTCTCTCTCTCTCTCACACACACACACACACACACACTGAAGCATGAGCAGCACTCGCGCTGTTTTCAGTCTCTGCTGCCTCACGATATGATGACATGATTCATGATTCAATTCACTCTGAGAGTCACTTCATGAGCATGTGAGCGAATCGTTTGAACGAATGAATTAATTACTCGCTCATTAAGACGGTCGCCTGGCGACACCTAATGGTGGTTTAGTGTTTAAAAGTATCATTCTTTCCAACAATAGTCAACAAACTTATATTTAAAACAATCTCATAACATTATATAATGCATTGTACTTTTTCAGTGTAAAATATTTAATTTGATCAGCCCTACCTAGGACAATTAGCAGCCCTATAGTGTCTTATTATTCAAAATATTGATAAAATTTAGAAATAAAAAATGAAAGATGAACTATATATTTAATAAAACTAGACTAGAGGATGCCCTGCAGATATTACAATATGCAGATTTAAATATATAATTTGGTGTGTGTGTGTGTGTGTGTGTGTGTGTGTGTGTGTGTGTGTGTGTGTGAGTCCCAGCAAAGATCAGCAGCAGTAGTCAAATTTCATAAAACACGAGAGTAAAGAGCTGACTGAATAGATGATGAAGGAATATTGTGTGTAAAAGCAGCTATTTAAGAGAATCTGTCATTATACTGTTTTGTTGTTGTGTTTTCCATGAAGAATAATAGGCTATTGAACTCACAATTCAAGCATTTTAAAATGAAACAAACGGCTGCACGTGCATTCATAACGATGCGCGTACACAGCGATTTCATTCATAAATATAATTTTGGACACAAGAGGGCAGTATAGCTCTATGTATGATTCAGTGTTTATCACCCACAGAGCCCTCCCCTCCCCCTCACACACACACACATACAGACAGACGCAGAGAGAGAGGGAGAAAAAATTCATAGAATCCACATTCAAACCACAATATCTGACTTTCTCTTGGTCGAAGCTAATGACTGTAAATTAGAAAGTTGTTCGGCTCTAGGAGAAGAATATAAATATAGAGTTTTGTGACTGTAGGTCAAACGAACTAAGTTATAACACACTTCCTGCTTCACGTTTTTTTGCCATAATTCCGTTTCCTCGCCACGGCCAAACCGTTCGAGATATCAAAAATCCCCTGTCAATTTTTCATCCTCAATGTCTTGACTTCATGCTGACCGAGTTTCGTGGCGATTGGTTGAATTCTCTAGGAGGAGTATATCGAAGTCCAGGGGCATACGCTTCCAAACAAACCATAATAGCCGACTTCCTGTTGGGCTGGGGTAAAAAGTAAAAGTACAAAGGATATATGAACCGATGAGATCTATATGTGTACCAAGTTTCATATTATTACATGCAAGCGTGTTTGATTTATGGACCAAGTTTTCGGACCCTGTTCCAGGGGGCGCTGTCGAGCCCCCCTGCCACGCCCGGGTACCAGCTTCAGCCCGGCCCTGATGGCCGCGGGTTCTGACCCGTGTGCAAAGTTTCAAGAGTTTTTGAGCATGTTAAGGGCCCCAAAAGTGCGCTGAGAGTCTCAAAAGTATCCAAAAGGAATATTAAAGTTTGATGCGTTGTCACGGCAACAGCATCTAAGATATCAACAATCCTTTCACAGGTCTACATCTGGCGTGTGTCTACATTATACACATCAAGTTTGAAGCAAATCGGGTAAAGCCTGTTTGATTTATGGACCAAGTTTTCGGACCCCATTCCAGGGGGCGCTGTCGAGCCCCCCTGCCACGCCCGGGTACCAGCTTCAGCCCGGCCCTGATGGCCGCGGTTTCTGACCCGTGTGCAAAGTTTCAAGAGTTTTTGAGCATGTTAAGGGCCCCAAAAGTGCGCTAAGAATCTCAAAAGTATCCAAAAAGAATATTAAAGTTTGATGCGTTGTCACGGCAACAGCATCTAAGATATCAACAATCCTTTCACAGGTCTACATCTGGCTTGTGTCTACATTATACACATCAAGTTTGAAGCAAATAGGGTAAAGCGTGTTGGATATATGGACCAAATTGTCTGACCCGTTCAAGGGGGCGCTGTCGAGCCCCCCTACCACGCCCGGCACGTTAAGGCCCCCAAAAGTGCCCAAAAGGTAGTAAAATAATAATAATAAATATAGCTGCGAGCAGCGATTACGGGCCCAAGCCGGTGGCACCGCAACCCCGGTGCCTTTAGTACCTAAAGGCACCGGGGTGGCGGTTCCGCCAGCTTTGGCCCTTCATCGCTGCTCGCAGCTATATTTATATATATATATATATATATATATATAAACGGCCCGGTGGCACCGCCACCCCGGTGCCTTTGAGGTTATTGTGCACGACGTGCAAAAACGTAACCCCGCTTTGACTGTCGAAAAGAAGTGTGCTGTAGAGCTTGCATCAGTGTGGGCTCTGCAAAAGTGCGCATCGAGGGCACATATCAACCACAAAGTATGCGTGAGCAACCTTCTGAAACCTAAAATGAAAAATGAGACACCCTACGGTCTCATGGATTTAACGGACACATGAAATAAGTACACAAGACCGAAAATTCATATGAAGTATGCCATTTGGGACAGGGCCTATGATCGTGAACCACAATAGCCACATATATGAGATAATTTAAATTTAGAATCATTTTTAATGTCATAGGATGTCATATGTAAATATGTTTTGTAGCACTTAAATGTGTAAATCCAGAAGCCTAGTATTTATCTGGAGGTCTTTGTCCTTTGCCTGTCAACCTGGTTTGTCTCTGCCTTTTCTGTTCTGCCCTGTTTGCCATTGTTCACCCTGCCTGTCTTGACCATTCTTAATAAAAAGCTGCAAATGGATTCAAAAAGACAAGGCCTTAAACTTAAACTTGAACAAGGATTAAACTCTTGTAACTGTAACAGACACCAAGGCACAATCACACACATGCACGCACGCACGCACACACAGTTTAAAAACAAAAAAATATTTATCCAACCCCATTTAAAAACAGTCTGTGATTCCTTTACTTTATTAATAAAACTTATTTAAAAAATACAAGGCTTACGACATTTATTTTCCTTTTTAATGCAGGCCAAACCACACAGCAGTGAAATGGTTAATCTAGCCCTCCTCCCCCTACACACACACACACACACACACACAGACAGGCACAGACACAGAGACGTAGGCTTATGGCAAGCCGTTTTAACATTTAATCATTTAAACCCACTAGTCTCTATTTTCATGCTACTAGTACTTATTTTTTAGATACTAGTATTTTTAGATACTAATATAGTATCTAATGAATAAGTACTAGTATCTTTTAAAAGGTACTAGTCCCTAAGGAATAAGCACTAGTATCTAAAGAATAGGCACTAGTACCTAAAGAATAAGCACTAGTCGCTAATGAATAAGTACTAGTACTTAATGGAATAGATACTAGTATCTAAAAAATAAGTACTAGTAGCATGAAAATAGAGACTAGTAGGTTAAAATGATTAAATGTTAAGACGGCTTGCCATATTGGCTCAGAGAGAGAGAGAGAGAAAATGACCATATTCAAACCAAAATATCTGACTTTCTGTTGTTCGGAGCTAATAACTGTAAATTAGAAAGTTGTTCGGCTTGAGGAGAATAATATACACGCTGAGTTTTGTAACTGTAGGTAAAACTAACTAAATTATAACACACTTTATATGTCCTTATTAAGCCATGAAAATTCATTTCCTCGCCACGGCCAAACTGTTCGAGATATCAAAAGTCCGTCCGCAATTTAGCATCCTCAAAGTCTTGACATCATGCACACCGAGTTTGGCGATGATTGAATGAATTGCCTAGGAGTAGTACTTCAAATTCCACAGCAAGCGTTTTCCAAACAACCCATAATAGCCGACTTCCTGTTGGGCTGGCGTAAAACTTGACCGGGGGTAAGATGTTCGGCCCGATGAGATCTATATGTGTACTGAGTTTCATATTAATTCATGCAAGCGTGTTGGATCTATGGACCAAATTGTCGGACCCCGTTCAAGAGGGCGCTGTTGAGCCCCCCTGCCACGCCCGGGTACCAGCTTCAGCCCGGCCCTGATGGCCGTGGGTTCTGACCTGTGAGCAAAATTTCAAGAGTTTTTGAGCACGTTAAGAGCCCCAAAAGCCCCTGAAACCTTGAAATCCATTAAAAGCAATAGACAAATCCCTCACACACAGAGACAGAGAGAGAGGGAGAGAAAATTCTCAGATACATCCACATTCAAACTTAAATATCTGACTTGCTGTTGTTTGGAGCTAATGACAGTTAATTAGAAAGTTGTCCGGCTTGATCTGAACAATATGCGTACCGAGTTTTATGATTGTAGGTAAAACTATATAACTAACACCCCCACTTTTGTCAAAAGGTGGCGCTACTGAGCCCCTGCACCACGCCCGTTTCTGAAACTTTGCACATGTCTACTGGCTAATAAATGTGATCTGTCTGTCGAGTTTCATGCAATTTTAAGCAATTTCAGGCATGCTAAGAGTCTCAAAAGCATCCACAAAGAATATTAAAGTTTGATGCGTTTGATGCGTTGTCACGGCAACAGTATCTTAGATATCAATAATCCTTTCACAAGTCTACATCTGGCGTGTGTTTACATTATACACATAAAGTTTGAAGCAAATCGGGTAAAAATAAGAGGGTGATTTCAAAGCATTTTGAAAGTGACACACTTCCTGCTGCCAGTTGGTGGCGCTTTAACATTGACTCACAATAGTCACATCCATGTGATCGGACTCTTACAACGAACACACTGCTGAAGTTTCATCAAGATCAGTTAATGTATGCAGAAGTTATAACACACTTCCTGTTTCCATTATTCGCCATAAATTCGTTTCCTCGCCACGGCCAAACCGTTCGAGATATCAAAAATCCCCTGGCAACTTTTCATCGTCAATCTCTTGACTTCATGCTGACCGAGTTTCGTGGCGATTGGTTGAATTCTCTAGGAGGAGTATATCGAATTCCATTGCATGCGTTTTCCAAACAAGCCTTAATAGCCGACTTCCTGTTGGGCTGGGGTAAAAAGTAAAAGTACAAAGGATATATGAACCGATGAGATCTATATGTGTACCGAGTTTCATATTATTACATGCAAGCGTGTTTGATTTATGGACCAAGTATTCGGACCCCATTCCAGGGGGTGCTGTCGAGCCCCCCTGCCACGCCCGGGTACCAGCGTCAGCCCGGCCCTGATGGCCCCATGTTCTGACCCGTGTGCAAAGTTTCAAGAGTTTTTGAGCACGTTAAGGGCCCCAAAAGTGCGCTGAGAGTCTCAAAAGTATCCAAAAAGAATATTTAAGTTTGATGCATTGTCACGGCAACAGCATCTAAGATATCAACAATCCTTTCACAGGTCTACATCTGCCGTGTGTCTACATTATACACATAAAGTTTGAAGCAAATCGGGTAAAGCCTGTTTGATTTATGGACCAAGTTTTCGGACCCCATTCCAGGGGGCGCTGTCGAGCTCCCCTGCCACGCCCAGGTACCAGCTTCAGCCCGGCCCTGATGGCCGCTGGTTCTGACCCGTGTGCAAAGTTTCAAGAGTTTTTGAGCATGTTAAGGGCCCCAAAGGTGCGTTAAGAGTCTCAAAAGCATCCAAAAAGAATATTAAAGTTTGATGCGTTGTCACGGCAACAGTATCTAAGATATCAACAATCCTTTCACAGGTCTACATCTGGCATGTGTCTACATTATACACATCAAGTTTGAAGCAAATCGGGTAAAGCGTGTTGGATATATGGACCAAATTCTCGGACCAGTTCAAGGGGGCGCTGTCGAGCCCCCCTGCCACGCCCGGGTACCAGCTTCAGCCTGGCCCTGATGGCCGCGGGTTTTGTCCCGTGTGCAAAGTTTCAAGAGTTTTCGAGCACGTTAAGAACCCCAAAAGTGCCTGAAAGCATAAAAAAGCATGAAAAAGCTTAAAAAAAGGAATATTAATGTTTGATGCATTGCCACGGCAACAGTATCTAAGATATCAATAATCCTTTCACAGGTCTACATCTGGCGTGTGTCTACATTATGCACATGAAGTTTGAAGCAAATCGGGTAAAAATAAGAGGGTGATTTAAAAGCATTTTGAAAGTGACACACTTCCTGCTGCCAGTTGGTGGCGCTATAACTTTGACTCACAATAGTCACATCCATGTGATCGAGCTCTTACAACGAACACACTGCTGAAGTTTCATCAAGATCAGTTAATGTATGCAGTAGTTATAACACACTTCCTGTTTCACGTTTCTCGCCATAATTTCGTTTCCTCGCCACGGCCAAACCGTTCGAGATATCAAAAATCCCCTGGCAACTTTTCATCCTCAGTGTCTTGACTTCATGCACACCGAGTTTCGTGCTGTGTGTTTGAATTCTCTAGGAGAAGTATTTCACATTCCATTACATGCGTTTTCCAAACAAGCCTTAATAGCCGACTTCCTGTTGGGCTGGGGTAAAAAGTATTATATATATATAAACGGCCCGGTGGCACCGCCACCCCGGTGCCTTTGGGGTTATTGTGCACGACGTGCAAAAACGTAACCCCGCTTTGACTGTCGAAAAGAAGTGTGCTGTAGAGCTTGCATCAGTGTGGGCTCTGCAAAAGTGCGCATCGAGGGCACATATCAACCCCAAAGTATGCGTGAGCAACCTTCTGAAACCTAAAATGAAAAATGAGACACCCTACGGTCTCATGGATTTAACGGACACATGAAATAAGTACACAAGACCGAAAATTCATATGAAGTGTGCCATTTGGGACAGGGCCTATGATCGTGAACCACAATAGCCACATATATGAGATAATTTAAATTTAGAATCATTTTTAATGTCATAGGATGTCATATGTCAATATGTTTTGTAGCACTTAAATGTGTAAATCCAGAAGCCTAGTATTTATCTGGAGGTCTTTGTCCTTTGCCTGTCAACCTGGTTTGTCTCTGCCTTTTCTGTTCTGCCCTGTTTGCCATTGTTCACCCTGCCTGTCTTGACCATTCTTAATAAAAAGCTGCAAATGGATTCAAAAAGACAAGGCCTTAAACTTAAACTTGAACAAGGATTAAACTCTTGTAACTGTAACAGACACCAAGGCACAATCACACACATGCACGCACGCACGCACACACAGTTTAAAAACAAAAAAATATTTATCCAACCCCATTTAAAAACAGTCTGTGAT
Organism: Semotilus atromaculatus; assembly: GCA_031834385.1. Taxonomy (NCBI): domain Eukaryota; kingdom Metazoa; phylum Chordata; class Actinopteri; order Cypriniformes; family Leuciscidae; genus Semotilus; species Semotilus atromaculatus. Next base: position 16,908,929 of record JAULUF010000022.1, read on the forward strand.
TCCTTTACTTTATTAATAAAACTTATTTAAAAAAATACAAGGCTTAAGACATTTATTTTCCTTTTTAATGCAGGCCAAACCACACAGCAGTGAAATGGTTAATCTAGCCCTCCTCCCCCTACACACACACACACACACACACACAGACAGGCACAGACACAGATACGTAGGCTTATGGCAAGCCGTTTTAACATTTAATCATTTAAACCCACTAGTCTCTATTTTCATGCTACTAGTACTTATTTTTTAGATACTAGTATTTTTAGATACTAATATAGTATCTAATGAATAAGTACTATTATCTTTTAAAAGGTACTAGTCCCTAAGGAATAAGCACTAGTATCTAAAGAATAGGCACTAGTACCTAAAGAATAAGCACTAGTCGCTAATGAATAAGTACTAGTACTTAATGGAATAGATACTAGTATCTAAAAAATAAGTACTAGTAGCATGAAAATAGAGACTAGTAGGTTAAAATGATTAAATGTTAAGACGGCTTGCCATATTGGCTCAGAGAGAGAGAGAGAGAAAATGACCATATTCAAACCAAAATATCTGACTTTCTGTTGTTCGGAGCTAATAACTGTAAATTAGAAAGTTGTTCGGCTTGAGGAGAAGAATATACACGCTGAGTTTTGTAACTGTAGGTAAAACTAACTAAGTTATAACACACTTTATATGTCCTTATTAAGCCATGAAAATTCATTTCCTCGCCACGGCCAAACCGTTCGAGATATCAAAAGTCCGTCCGCAATTTAGCATCCTCAAAGTCTTGACATCATGCACACCGAGTTTGGCGATGATTGAATGAATTGCCTAGGAGTAGTACTTCAAATTCCACAGCAAGCGTTTTCCAAACAACCCATAATAGCCGACTTCCTGTTGGGCTGGTGTAAAACTTGACCGGGGGTAAGATGTTCGGCCCGATGAGATCTATATGTGTACTGAGTTTCATATTAATTCATGCAAGCGTGTTGGATATATGGACCAAATTGTCGGACCCCGTTCAAGAGGGCGCTGTTGAGCCCCCCTGCCACGCCCGGGTACCAGCTTCAGCCCGGCCCTGATGGCCGTGGGTTCTGACCTGTGTGCAAAATTTCAAGAGTTTTTGAGCACGTTAAGAGCCCCAAAAGCCCCTGAAACCTTGAAATCCATTAAAAGCAATAGACAAATCCCTCACACACAGAGACAGAGAGAGAGGGAGAGAAAATTCTCAGATACATCCACATTCAAACTTAAATATCTGACTTGCTGTTGTTTGGAGCTAATGACAGTTAATTAGAAAGTTGTCCGGCTTGATCTGAACAATATGCGTACCGAGTTTTATGATTGTAGATAAAACTATATAACTAACACCCCCACTTTTGTTAAAAGGTGGCGCTACTGAGCCCCTGCACCACGCCCGTTTCTGAAACTTTGCACATGTCTACTGGCTAATAAATGTGATCTGTCTGTCGAGTTTCATGCAATTTTAAGCAATCTCAGGCATGCTAAGAGTCTCAAAAGCATCTAAAAAGAATATTAAAGTTTGATGCGTTGTCACGGCAACAGTATCTTAGATATCAATAATCCTTTCACAAGTCTACATCTGGCGTGTGTTTACATTATACACATAAAGTTTGAAGCAAATCGGGTAAAAATAAGAGGGTGATTTCAAAGCATTTTGAAAGTGACACACTTCCTGCTGCCAGTTGGTGGCGCTATAACATTGACTCACAATAGTCACATCCATGTGATCGGACTCTTACAACGAACACACTGCTGAAGTTTCATCAAGATCAGTTAATGTATGCAGAAGTTATAACACACTTCCTGTTTCCATTATTCGCCATAAATTCGTTTCCTCGCCACGGCCAAACCGTTCGAGATATCAAAAATCCCCTGGCAACTTTTCATCGTCAATCTCTTGACTTCATGCTGACCGAGTTTCGTGGCGATTGGTTGAATTCTCTAGGAGGAGTATATCGAATTCCATTGCATGCGTTTTCCAAACAAGCCTTAATAGCCGACTTCCTGTTGGGCTGGGGTAAAAAGTAAAAGTACAAAGGATATATGAACCGATGAGATCTATATGTGTACCGAGTTTCATATTATTACATGCAAGTGTGTTTGATTTATGAACCAAGTTTTTGGACCCCGTTCCAGGGGGCGCTGTCAAACCCCCCTGCCACGCCCGGGTACCAGCTTCAGCCCGGCCCTGATGGCCGCCGGTTCTGACCCGTGTGCAAAGTTTCAAGAGTTTTTGAGCACGTTAAGGGGCCCAAAAGTGCGCTGAGAGTCTCAAAAGCATCCAAAAAGAATATTAAAGTTTGATGCATTGTCACGGCAACAGCATCTAAGATATCAACAATCCTTTCACAGGTCTACATCTGGCGTGTGTCTACATTATACACATCAAGTTTGAAGCAAATCGGGTAAAGCCTGTTTGATTTATGGACCAAGTTTTCGGACCCCGTTCCAGGGGGCGCTGTCGAGCCCCCCTGCCACGCCCGGGTACCAGCTTCAGCCCGGCCCTGATGGCCGCGGTTTCTGACCCGTGTGCAAAGTTTCAAGAGTTTTTGAGCATGTTAAGGGCCCCAAAAGTGCGCTAAGAATCTCAAAAGTATCCAAAAAGAATATTAAAGTTTGATGCATTGTCACGGCAACAGCATCTAAGATATCAACAATCCTTTCACAGGTCTACATCTGGCTTGTGTCTACATTATACACATCAAGTTTGAAGCAAATAGGGTAAAGCGTGTTGGATATATGGACCAAATTGTCGGACCCGTTCAAGGGGGCGCTGTCGAGCCCCCCTGCCACGCCCGGGTACCAGCTTCAGCCTGGCCCTGATGGCCGTGGGTTTTGTCCCGTGTGCAAAGTTTCAAGAGTTTTCGAGCACGTTAAGAACCCCAAAAGTGCCTGAAAGCATAAAAAAGCACGAAAAAGCTTAAAAAAAGGAATATTAATGTTTGATGCATTGCCATGGCAACAGTATCAAAGATATCAATAATCCTTTCACAGGTCTACATCTGGCGTGTGTCTACATTATGCACATGAAGTTTGAAGCAAATCGGGTAAAAATAAGAGGGTGATTTAAAAGCATTTTGAAAGTGACACACTTCCTGCTGCCAGTTGGTGGCGCTATAACTTCGACTCACAATAGTCACATCCATGTGATCGGGCTCTTACAACGAACACACTGCTGAAGTTTCATCAAGATCAGTTAATGTATGCATTAGTTATAACACACTTCCTGTTTCATGTTTCTCGCCATAATTTCGTTTCCTCGCCACGGCCAAACCGTTCGAGATATCAAAAATCCCCTGGCAACTTTTCATCCTCAGTGTCTTGACTTCATGCTGACCGAGTTTCGTGCCGTGTGTTTGAATTCTCTAGGAGGAGTATTTCACATTCCATTGCATGCGTTTTCCAAACAAGCCTTAATAGCCGACTTCCTGTTGGGCTGGGGTAAAAAGTAAGAGCATGAAGTATATATGAACCGATGAGATCTATATGTGTACTGAGTTTCATATTATTACATGCAAGCGTGTTTGATTTATGGACCAAGTGTTCAAACCCCGTTCCAGGGGGCGCTGTCGAGCCCCCCTGCCACGCCCGGGTACCAGCTTCAGCCCGGCCCTGATGGCCGCGGGTTCTGAGATGTGTGCAAAGTTTCAAGAGTTTTCGAGCACGTTAAGGCCCCCAAAAGTGCCCAAAAGGTAGTAAAATAATAATAATAATAATAATAATAATAATCCTAAATAATAATCCTTAGGAAAACAATAGGGCCTTCGCCTTTTCAGGCTTGGGCCCTAATAATAAAGAATAATCCTTAGGAAAACAATAGGGCCTTCGCCTTTTCAAGGCTTGGGCCCTAATAATAATCCTTAGGAAAACAATAGGGCCTTCGCCTTTTCAGGCTTGGGCCCTAATAAATAATCCTTAGGAAAACAATAGGGCCTTCGCCCTTTCAGGGCTTGGGCCCTAATAATAGTAATCCTATGGAAAACAATAGGGCCTTCGCCTTTTCAAGGCTTGGGCCCTAATAATAAAGAATAATAAAGAATAATCCTAAGGAAAACAATAGGGCCTTCGCCTTTTCAAGGCTTGGGCCCTAATAATCCTTAAGAAAACAATAGGGCCTTCGCCTTTTCAAGGCTTGGGCCCTAATAATAATAATAATAAATAATCCTAAGGAAAACAATAGGGCCTCCGCCTTTTCAAGGCTTGGGCCCTAATAAATAATCCTAAGGAAAACAATAGGGCCTTCGCCTTTTCAAGGCTTGGGCCCTAATAAATAATCCTTACGAAAACAATAGGGCCTTCGCCTTTTCAAGGCTTGGGCCCTAATAATCCTAAGGAAAACAATAGGGCCTTCGCCTTTTCAAGGCTTGGGCCCTAATAAATGAGAAGAATAATAAATAATCCTAAGGAAAACAATAGGGCCTTCGCCTTTTCAAGGCTTGGGCCCTAATAATCCTAAGGAAAACAATAGGGCCTTCGCCTTTTCAAGGCTTGGGCCCTAATAATCCTAAGAAAAACAATAGGGCCTTCGCCTTTTCAAGGCTTGGGCCCTAATAATCCTAAGGAAAACAATAGGGCCTTCGCCTTTTCAAGGCTTGGGCCCTAATAAAGAATAATCCTTAGGAAAACAATAGGGCCTTCGCCTTTTCAAGGCTTGGGCCCTAATAATCCTAAGGAAAACAATAGGGCCTTCGCCTTTTCAAGGCTTGGGCCCTAATAATCCTAAAGAAAACAATAGGGCCTTCGCCTTTTCAAGGCTTGGGCCCTAATAATAATAATAAATAAGAAGAATAATAAATAATCCTAAGGAAAACAATAGGGCCTTCGCCTTTTCAAGGCTTGGGCCCTAAATAAAGAATAATCCTTAGGAAAACAATAGGGCCTTCGCCTTTTCAAGGCTTGGGCCCTAAATAAAGAATAATCCTAAGGAAAACAATAGGGCCTTCGCCTTTTCAAGGCTTGGGCCCTAATAATAAAGAATAATCCTTAGGAAAACAATAGGGCCTTCGCCTTTTCAAGGCTTGGGCCCTAATAATCCTTACGAAAACAATAGGGCCTTCGCCTTTTCAAGGCTTGGGCCCTAATAAAGAATAATAATAAATAATCCTTACGAAAACAATAGGGCCTTCGCCTTTTCAAGGTTGGGCCCTAATAAATAATCCTAAGGAAAACAATAGGGCCTTCACCTTTTCAAGGCTTGGGCCCTAATAAATAATCCTAAGGAAAACAATAGGGCCTTCGCCTTTTCAAGGCTTGGGCCCTAATAATCCTAAGGAAAACAATAGGGCCTTCGCCTTTTCAAGGCTTGGGCCCTAATAAATAATCCTAAGGAAAACAATAGGGCCTTCGCCTTTTCAAGGCTTGGGCCCTAATAATCCTTACGAAAACAATAGGGCCTTCGCCTTTTCAAGGCTTGGGCCCTAATAAAGAAGAAGAAGAAGAAATAATCCTTACGAAAACAATAGGGCCTTCGCCTTTTCAAGGCTTGGGCCCTAATAAATTGCGGGCCCAAGCCGGTGGCACCGCAACCCCGTTCCTTTAGTTACCTAAAGGCACCGGGGTGGCGGTACCGCCGGCTTTGGCCCTTCATCGCTGCTCGCAGCTATATTTATATATATATATATATATATATATAAAAAGCCGGTGGCACCGCCACCCTGGTGCCTTTAGGGTTATTGTGCACGACGTGCAAAAACGTAACTCCGCTTTGACTGTCGAAAAGAAGTGTGCTGTAGAGCTTGCATCAGTGTGGGCTCTGCAAAAGTGCGCATCGAAGGCACATATCAACCACAAAGTATGCGTGAGCAACCTTCTGAAACCTAAAATGAAAAATGAGACACCCTACGGTCTCATGGATTTAACGGACACATGAAATAAGTACACAAGACCAAAAATTCATATGAAGTGTGCCATCTGGGACAGGGCCTATGATCGTGAACCACAATAAAATATGTTAGTCCTATCACTTCTGCCACTAAAGATTGCTTTATTAATAATCTTTCTGATCAGTTTCATCATCTCAGCATCTCAGATAGCATAGAAGAACTCGATATTGCGACAGAAACTTTTAACGCTCTCTTTTTCTGTACTTTAGACACAGTTGCTCCGTTGCGCTTAAAGAAGATTAAAGAAAAAATCCAACGCCATGGTACAACGAGCACACTCAGGCCCTCAAGAGAGCAGCCAGAAAAATGGAGCGCAACTGGAAAAAAAAAAAACAAGAGGTATTTCACATTTCATGGAAAGAGAGCATGATTATATACAGAGTGGCCTTAAAGGGGTCATGACATGAGAAACCAAATTTGCCTTGATCTTTTGGTATATAAGAGATCTATGTACAAGTTTCATAGCTTAAGACGTCCTCCCCATTATAAACGGAGCATTTATTTAATCAAGCTCTAAATACAGCTCGTTCTAGATCCTTTTAACTTAGTGACGTCACGGTACGAAGTGACGTACTAATCATTTGCATATGAACGCCTCCAGCGCAGGACAGCTACGCCTCATTTCGCATCATTGCATGCGTTGTCGTGCAGCGAGTGGGTCTGTTTACAAGATGACTGAGATGCCACGCAGATGTGCTGTTCCTGCTGTGGACAAACAACATGTTTGAATACACTGCCGAACGATCCAGACGTCAGGGAAAGCAGTTGGATGCAGTTTATTTGCAGCATATGCAGCCCGCCAAAGCTTTATTTGAACGGTGAGTGATCAGATGAGTGTGACAGAGCGCATGTTACTGAAAGAAAGAGCAGAGAGAGAGAGAGCTCCGGCCGCGCGCGTGCCTTCAAAGCAGAGAGAGAGAGAGAGCCCCGGCCGCGCGCGTGCCTTCAAACTGTCTTGCTCTCTCTCTCCCTCCCTCCCTCGCGCATATGAATCAAAATCAATTGAGAATTGACACGATGGAAAAAGATCGGAAGACCGAAGTTTCACGTGGTGGAGGATTGTGTAGTCTACATGTGATACAAAATGATTAAAGTTAATAATTTATGCATAAGCAGCACTGACGTTAGCCAATCATAACAGTAAGCGTTAACACTGAACTCTTAAAGGGGAAACACCTCCAAAACAGACTGTTTGAATCAGAGGTGAGAAACAGGGTGGGAAAAGGTCATAAATCACTGCATTTTTAAAGTTTTTTTGTACAAAAACTATAGTAATACTATTAGTGATGCTCCGATTGATCGGCCGATATTGGCTAAAAATAGCTTGATCGGCGAACCCCAAAAGCACCGATCAAAAAAGCCGATCACGTGACGTAAATTACTCGCGCGACTTTTTTCCACCTGCATGCATGCGCACGGGCACACAACATCAGAGTGGAGCTTGCCAGTGTCAACATGAGTTCTCCCTTCTGGAAGTTTTTCAAAGTGTCTGACAGAGATGTTGCTAACGGCGAGAGTAAATAGCCTACATAGATTTAACTATTTGTAGCGTGTATTCTAATTCTATTCACGAGTTGCATGCGCTTGATGAACGCTCTGCTAGTTAACTGGAGATTAATTAGATGTCCGATGTTCGCGGGACACGAGTTGTACGCGCTTGATGCACGTCTCATAAATCGTTAAAAAATTTAAACATCTGGGAGAAAGAGAAGACATATAGATCTATCTATCTGAATAACAGTGACGACGCGAAAGAGCTTTATTCGGTATGTTTTTCTGTGCGCACACACACATAACGTTACACACACACACACACACACAACCGACGCGAAGCGTGCAGCCCTGCACATACACCGCTATACAGCGCGCGAGGACTGAACTGAGCCCTCTTTCGCATCTGAATGGGCAAATACACACACAATTATGTCTAAATGTCAGTTTTGGAGAGTATTCGCGTAAAAACAGTCGGTTATGTCTTTACAGAGCGTACAGCAGCCTGTGAGAATATCGGACGTGCATCAGTGCAATTGGATCTGCACAGTCGGTCTTAAAGTGACAGTGCATAATAAACCTAATGCCCGTCTGTACACTCAATATTAATCAAACAACAAAATAAAAAGAGAAAAGCATTCACTGCTCTTTTAATAGCTTAAATAAGGATTAATTATATTTAATTCATAGGCTACAAATAAATATGTCTGCTTGAAAGAATAAAGAATGATGTATGTTAAAGGGTGCATCATTCATTGAAGAAAAAAAGACTGTTTTACTTTAGGAGAAGTGTTTTTACTTAATTTTAAGATATTATTTTATGTCACAGTGCTAAATCTGTGTCTGTATTGCATGTTCAATCTTTAAAAATTATTCATATAAACAGGTTAATAGATGTTTTCTACAGGAATAAATAATGGGTTTGGAAATTTTAGAGAAATTCTAAATTAATGCATTACAATTTAACTAAACCCATTATATTTTAGTCTACTAAATCTACTGTAGATTTAGTCAACTAAATTCTTATTGTATTTTGTCGACTAAAACTAGACTAAAACTAAAACAATTCAGATGACTAAAATATGACTAAAACTAAATGGCATTTTAGTCAAAAGACTATGACTAAAACTAAATCAAAATTTGCTGTCAAAATTAACACTGAAGTATATTAAGAGGCTACAATTTCCAAGAATGCCTAAGTGTAACTTGATCCCATCCCATTAAGCTGATCTAATGTGTGTTGGTCTGCCTGACCCCTCTTTGTTTGGAATAATTTTATGTTACTCTGCCTTATTTGGGGAAGATGGCCTACAGTAGCCTTAAGTTATCTCATTTTCTAAATACAATTAAATAAACACTTGGTGGTTCTTCAAGATCTTGACTGTAGCATATTTATTTCTACTGTTTTTTTTTTCAATACAGTTTTCATATTTCATAATATTTCAAATATTTCATAATTCATAGTTAGTTTCATTTCTACAAATGGTGCAAACTCTGCTAGATTATAGACAAAAAATTCCCATTCCCCTGCCATTCTGTGATCGTCAGTAATCGGCAATCGGCAGATCATGATTTTGGTGATCGGTAATCGGTGATCGGCCCCAAAAATGCTGATCGGAGCATCTCTAAATACTATAATTGCACCTAAGGGAACATAATAAAACAAAACAAAAAAACATGTTATGACCCCTTTAAAAGCTGCAAGATCTGCTTATTATTCAACCCTATTAGAAGAAAATAATCAAAACCCTAGGTATTTATTTGAAACAGTGGCTAAACTAACGAAAAATTAAGCTTCAAGCCCAGACGTTTCCAAGCAGCACAGCAGTAATGACTTTACTTACAAGATTGATAATATTAGGGAGAAAATTATAACTTTGGAACCATCTACTACAGTATTGCATCAGGCAGTGCATTGTAGTCTCCCTGACGAAAATTTTTATTCATTCATTGCAATAAGAGAGGAATAGGAAGAATTAAAGCTGCAAGCAGCGATGAAAGGGCCCTCGCACCCGTGCCACCGCCACCCGGTGGCTTCAGGAAGACAGAGCACGGTGGGCAATGTGCATTTAAGTAGGTAAATATAGGAGGAGTATGTCAAAGTCAGTTACAAAAATGTCCTTTATTATAGGGATAGTAGCATGCGTTATCACTCAGATAAGTGTTGCTAGCATGTTTTAGCATGTTTCTAGCATGTTTAGAACTCAATGGCATATTTAATTAATATGTTGCTAGTACTGCATCACAATGTAAAACATGTCACTTCCTGTCGACAGTAGGTGGCGCTATTACTATAACTGAAAATTGTCATGGACATGTGTTCAGGGCAGAACTCTTATCAAATGTGTGAAGTTTGGCGCAGATTGGACATTGCCTTCTTGAGTAACAACAACTTCCTGTTTCATTGCATTAACATGCTTTAGCACTTAGCTAAGAATTGCTAGCATGTTTTAACATGTTTATAACATGTTTATAACTCAATGGCATATTTAATGTGTTGCCAGTATTGCATCACAGTGTTAAACATGACACTTCCTGTTGCTAGTAGGTGGCGCTATTACTATAACTGAAAATTGTCACGTAGATGTGTTCAGGCCATGACTCTTATCAAATGTGTGAAGTTTGGGGCAGATTTGACATTCCATGCCTGAGTTACAGCAAATTCCTATTTAATTGCAGTAATAACATAATTTAACATTTAGCTAAGTGTTTGCTAGCATGTTTTAGCATGTTTCTAGTATGTTGATAGCATGTTTAACACTTGCTGGCACTTTTTTTATCTATTATTAGGAGTCCACAACAGTGTTAAACATGTCACTTCCTGTTGCCAGCAGGTGGCGCTATGACTGTAACTGAATTTGAGCATGGACATGTGTTCAGGACAGAACTCTTATGAAACGTGTGAAGTTTGGGGCAGATTGGAAATTGCCTTCTTGAGTAACAGCAACTTCCTGTTTCATTGTATTAACATGCTTTAGCACTTAGCTAAGAATTGCTAGCATGTTTTAACATGTTTATAACATGTTTATAACTCAATGGCATATTTAATGTGTTGCCAGTATTGCATCACAGTGTTAAACATGACACTTCCTGTTGCTAGTAGGTGGCGCTATTACTATAACTGAAAATTGTCACGTAGATGTGTTCAGGCCATGACTCTTATCAAATGTGTGAAGTTTGGGGCAGATTTGACATTCCATGCCTGAGTTACAGCAAATTCCTATTTAATTGCAGTAATAACATAATTTAACATTTAGCTAAGTGTTTGCTAGCATGTTTTAGCATGTTTCTAGTATGTTGATAGCATGTTTAAACACTTGCTGGCACTTTTTTATCTATTATTAGGAGTCCACAACAGTGTTAAACATGTCACTTCCTGTTGCCAGCAGGTGGCGCTATGACTGTAACTGAATTTGAGCATGGACATGTGTTCAGGACAGAACTCTTATCAAACGTGTGAAGTTTGAGGCAGATTGGACATTGTTTGCCTGAGTTACAGCAACTTCCTGTTTCATGGCGAAACATCGAAATTTGTCAGGCCGCCGAGGACACGCCCTTTGACGAAAACTCAAGATCTTCGCAATTTACTGTCGCGAAGGCCTTAAGGTTAGACTCACCAAATTTGAAGATGATCAGATTAAAACTGTAGGAGGAGTTTGTCAAAGTACGAGGCCTGAAAATGGCAAAAACTGCACAAAAATCTAAGAGGAAGTGTTGCTATCATGCTTTAGCATTTTTCTAGCATGTTTGGAACTCAATGGCATATTTAATATGTTGCTAGTACTGCATCACAGTGTAAAACATGTCACTTCCTGTTGACAGTAGGCAGCGCTATTACAGCAAATTCCCATTTAATTGCAGTAATAGCATACTTTAGCACTTAGCTAAGTGTTTGCTAGCATGTTTTAACATGTTTCTAGTATGAGGTTAGCATGTTTAGCACTTGCTGGCACTTTTTTATATATTATTAGGAGTCCTCAACAGTGTTAAACATGTCACTTCCTGTTGCCAGCAGCTGGTGCTATGACTGTAACTGAATATGAGCATGGACATGTGTTCAGGGCAGGACTCTTATCAAACGTGTGAAGTTTGGGGCAGATTGGACATTGCCTTCCTGAGTAACAAAAACTTCCTGTTTCATTGTATTAGCATGCTTTAGCACTTATCTAAGAATTGCTAGCATGTTTTAACATGTTTCTAACATGTTTATAACTCATTGGCATAATTAATATGTTGCTAGTACTGCATCACAGTGTTAAACATGTCACTTCCTGTTGCCAGTAGGTGGCGCTATTACTATAACTGAATATTCTCATGTAGATGTGTTCAGGCCATGACTCTTATCAAACGTGTGAAGTTTGGGGCAGATTGGACATTCCATACCTGAGTTACAGCAAATTCCTATTGAATTGCAGTAATAGCATGCTTTAGCACTTAGCTAAGTGCTTGCTAGCATGTTTTAGCATGTTTCAAGTATGTTGTTAGCATGTTTAACACTTGCTGGCACTTTTTTATATGTTATCAGGAGTCCACAACAGTGTTAAACATGTCACTTCCTGTTGCCAGCAGGTGGCGCTATGACTGTAACTGAATATGAGCATGGACATGTGTTCAGGACAGAACTCTTATCAAACATGTGAAGTTTGGGGCAGATTGGACATTGTTTGCCTGAGTTACAGCAACTTCCTGTTTCATGGCGAAACATCAAAATTTGTCAGGCCGCCGAGGACACGCCCTTCGACGAAAACTCAAGATCTTCGCAATTTAACGTCGCAAAGGCCTTAAGATTAGACTCACCAAATTTGAAGATGATCAGATTAAAACTGTAGGAGGAGTTCGTTAAAGTACGAGGCCTGAAAATGGCAAAAACTGCACAAAAATCTGAGAGGAAGTTCAAAATGGCTGACTTCCTGTTGTGTTTAGGGCTACGCTCCAAGAGACTTTTTTGTAGGTATTGGGCCATTACATGTATGTACCGAATTTCGTACACGTACGTGAAACGTAACGCGAGGCGCACTCCGTTGAACCTTTATAGGTGGCGCTATCGAGCCATTTTGCCCCGCCCAATTTTGAAACGCATATCAGATGTAAATTTTCGCCAGTTCTGACGCGTGTGCAAATTTTCGTGAGTTTTCGTGCATGTTTAGGCCCTCAAAAATGCGATTCATTGCGGAGAAGAAGAAGAATAATAATAAATATAGCTGCGAGCAGCGATTACGGGCCCAAGCCGGTGGCACCGCAACCCCGGTGCCTTTAGTTACCTAAAGGCACCGGGGTGGCGGTACCGCCGGCTTTGGCCCTTCATCGCTGCTCGCAGCTATATTTATATATATATATATATATATATATATATATATATATATATATATATATATATATAAAAACGGCCCGGTGGCACCGCCACCCTGGTGCCTTTAGGGTTATTGTGCACGACGTGCAAAAACGTTACCCCGCTTTGACTGTCGAAAAGAAGTGTGCTGTAGAGCTTGCATCAGTGTGGGCTCTGCAAAAGTGTGCATCAAGGGCACATATCAACCACAAAGTATGCGTGAGCAACCTTCTGAAACCTAAAATGAAAAATAAAACACCCTACGGTCTCATGGATTTAACGGACACATGAAATAAGTACACAAGACCGAAAATTCATATGAAGTGTGCCATCTGGGACAGGGCCTATGATCGTGAACCACAATAGCCACATATATGAGATCATTTAAATTTAGAATAATTTTTAATGTCATAGGTCAATATGTTTTGCAGCACCTGTCAACCTGGTTTGTCTCTGCCTTTTCTGTTCTGCCCTGTTTGCCATTGTTCACCCTGCCTGTCTTGACCATTCTTAATAAAAAGCTACAAATGGATTCCCCTAGCCTGACCCTGCCTCATTACAACACATATGCTGCATCTGCTCGCTATCTGCTGAACAGCTCTGGTAGTTCCGCTTCAGCACTGATGATGTTATAAGAATAGTGCGCTCTGGTTGGTCTGGATTATTCGGGATTTTTTATTTTATACAGAAATAAGTTGTTTATAAATCAGATGAGAATAAAGTTAGTGTTGATAACATTTTTAAGGATAACATATTGATCTAATATATATATATATATATATATATATATATATATATATATATATATATATATAGCACATTAATTTTAAATTCATTCAGCTTTAATCACAAAACATACAATCTTAATTTTATTTAAAGCAAACAATACATTGCTACCGGGTATATTCGGTACCCACTAATAGGAGTTGCTTTCAGTCACTTCTGTGTTCATCTAAGCGCGGGGCTCCAGACTAACTTTTTTACTAGGAGCACTGTAGCCTATATAAAGCACAAAATAGTGTCTGTGTATATTAAACTGCAAGAATACTATTTAAATATTAACACTGCTTGTCTTTGTGTGAATGAATGGCGCAGACGCACGGTTTCATTTAACGTTAGCTACCTCTCTCTCTCTCTCACACACACACACACACACACTGAAGCATGAGCAGCACTCGCGCTGTTTTCAGTCTCTGCTGCCTCACGATATGATGACATGATTCATGATTCAATTCACTCTGAGAGTCACTTCATGAGCATGTGAGCGAATCGTTTGAACGAATGAATTAATGACTCGCTCATTAAGACGGTCGCCTGGCGACACCTAATGGTGGTTTAGTGTTTAAAAGTATCATTCTTTCCAACAATAGTCAACAAACTTATATTTAAAACAATCTCATAACATTATATAATGCATTGTACTTTTTCAGTGTAAAATATTTAATTTGATCAGCCCTACCTAGGACAATTAGCAGCCCTATAGTGTCTTATTATTCAAAATATTGATAAAATTTAGAAATAAAAAATGAAAGATGAACTATATATTTAATAAAACTAGACTAGAGGATGCCCTGCAGATATTACAATATGCAGATTTAAATATATAATTTGGTGTGTGTGTGTGTGTGTGTGTGTGTGTGTGTGAGTGAGTCCCAGCAAAGATCAGCAGCAGTAGTCAAATTTCATAAAACACGAGAGTAAAGAGCTGACTGAATAGATGATGAAGGAATATTGTGTGTAAAAGCAGCTATTTAAGAGAATCTGTCATTATACTGTTTTGTTGTTGTGTTTTCCATGAAGAATAATAGGCTATTGAACTCACAATTCAAGCATTTTAAAATGAAACTAACGGCTGCACGTGCATTCATAACGATGCGCGTACACAGCGATTTCATTCATAAATATAATTTTGGACACAAGAGGGCAGTATAGCTCTATGTATGATTCAGTGTTTATCACCCACAGAGCCCTCCCCTCCCCCTCACACACACACACATACAGACAGACGCAGAGAGAGAGGGAGAAAAAATTCATAGAATCCACATTCAAACCACAATATCTGACTTTCTCTTGGTCGAAGCTAATGACTGTAAATTAGAAAGTTGTTCGGCTCTAGGAGAAGAATATAAATATAGAGTTTTGTGACTGTAGGTCAAACGAACTAAGTTATAACACACTTCCTGCTTCACGTTTTTTTGCCATAATTTCGTTTCCTCGCCACGGCCAAACCGTTCGAGATATCAAAAATCCCCTGTCAATTTTTCATCCTCAATGTCTTGACTTCATGCTGACCGAGTTTCGTGGCGATTGGTTGAATTCTCTAGGAGGAGTATATCGAAGTCCAGGGGCATACGCTTCCAAACAAACCATAATAGCCGACTTCCTGTTGGGCTGGGGTAAAAAGTAAAAGTACAAAGGATATATGAACCGATGAGATCTATATGTGTACTGAGTTTCATATTATTACATGCAAGCGTGTTTGATTTATGGACCAAGTTTTCGGACCCCGTTCCAGGGGGCGCTGTCGAGCCCCCCTGCCACGCCCGGGTACCAGCTTTAGCCCGGCCCTGATGGCCGCGGGTTCTGACGCGTGTGCAAAGTTTCAAGAGTTTTTGAGCACGTTAAGGGCCCCCAAAGTGCGCTGAGAGTCTCAAAAGTATCCAAAAAGAATATTAAAGTTTGATGCGTTGTCACGGCAACAGCATCTAAGATATCAACAATCCTTTCACAGGTCTAAATCTGGCGTGTGTCTACATTATACACATCAAGTTTGAAGCAAATCGGGTAAAGCCTGTTTGATTTATGGACCAAGTTTTCGGACCCCATTCCAGGGGGCGCTGTCGAGCCCCCCTGCCACGCCCAGGTACCAGCTTCAGCCCAGCCCTAATGGCCCCAGGTTCTGACCCGTGTGCAAAGTTTCAAGAGTTTTTGAGCACGTTAAGGGCCCCAAAGGTGCGTTAAGAGTCTCAAAAGCATCCAAAAAGAATATAAAAGTTTGATGCGTTGTCACGGCAACAGTATCTAAGATATCAATAATCCTTTCACAGGTCTACATCTGCTGTGTGTTTACATTATACACATCAAGTTTGAAGCAAATCGGGTAAAAATAAGAGGGTGATTTCAAAGCCTTTAGGAAGTGACACACTTCCTGCTGCCAGTTGGTGGCGCTATAACTTTGACTCACAATAGTCACATCCATGTTATTGGACTCTTACAGCGAACACACTGCTGAAGTTTCATCAAGATCAGTTAATGTTTGCAGAAGTTATAACACACTTCCTGTTTCCATTATTCGCCATAAATTCGTTTCCTCACCACGGCCAAACCATTCGAGATATCAAAAATCCCCTGGCAACTTTTCATCCTCAGTGTCTTGATTTCATGCTGACCGAGTTTCGTGGCGATTGGTTGAATTCTCTAGGAGGAGTATATCGAATTCCAGGGGCATATGCTTCCAAACAAACCATAATAGCCGACTTCCTGTTGGGCTGGGGTAAAAAGTAAAAGTACAAAAGATATATGAACCGATGAGATCTTAATGTGTACCAAGTTTCATATTATTACATTCAAGCGTGTTTGATTTATGGACCAAGTTTTCCGACCCTGTTCCAGGGGGCGCTGTCGAGCCCCCCTGCCACGCCCGGGTACCAGCTTTAGCCCGGCCCTGATGGCCGCGGGTTCTGACGCGTGTGCAAAGTTTCAAGAGTTTTTGAGCATGTTAAGGGCCCCAAAAGTGCGCTGAGAGTCTCAAAAGTATCCAAAAAGAATATTAAAGTTTGATGCGTTGTCACGGCAACAGCATCTAAGATATCAACAATCCTTTCACAGGTCTACATCTGGCGTGTGTCTACATTATACACATCAAGTTTGAAGCAAATCGGGTAAAGCCTGTTTGATTTATGGACCAAGTTTTTGGACCCCGTTCCAGGGGGCGCTGTCGAGCCCCCCTGCCACGCCCGGGTACCAGCTTCAGCCCGGCCCTGATGGCCGCGGGTTCTGACGCGTGTGCAAAGTTTCAAGAGTTTTTGAGCATGTTAAGGGCCCCAAAAGTGCGCTAAGAATCTCAAAAGTATCCAAAAAGAATATTAAAGTTTGATGCGTTGTCACGGCAACAGCATCTAAGATATCAACAATCCTTTCACAGGTCTACATCTGGCTTGTGTCTACATTATACACATCAAGTTTGAGGCAAATAGGGTAAAGCGTGTTGGATATATGGACCAAATTGTCGGACCCGTTCAAGGGGGCGCTGTCGAGCCCCCCTGCCACGCCCGGGTACCAGCTTCAGCCTGGCCCTGATGGCCGTGGGTTTTGTCCCGTGTGCAAAGTTTCAAGAGTTTTCGAGCACGTTAAGAACCCCAAAAGTGCCCGAAAGCATAAAAAAGCACGAAAAAGCTTAAAAAAAGGAATATTAATGTTTGATGCATTGCCATGGCAACAGTATCAAAGATATCAATAATCCTTTCACAGGTCTACATCTGGCGTATCTCTACATTATGCACATGAAGTTTGAAGCAAATCGGGTAAAAATAAGAGGGTGATTTAAAAGCATTTTGAAAGTGACACACCTCATGCTGCCAGTTGGTGGCGCTATAACTTTGACTCACAATAGTCACATCCATGTGATCGGGCTCTTACAACGAACACACTGCTGAAGTTTCATCAAGATCAGTTAATGTATGCAGAAGTTATAACACACTTCCTGTTTCATGTTTCTCGCCATAATTTCGTTTCCTCGCCACGGCCAAACCGTTCGAGATATCAAAAATCCCCTCGCAACTTTTCATCCTCAGTGTCTTGACTTCATGCTGACCGAGTTTCGTGCCGTGTGTTTGAATTCTCTAGGAGGAGTATTTCACATTCCATTGCATGCGTTTTCCAAACAAGCCTTAATAGCCGACTTCCTGTTGGGCTGGGGTAAAAAGTAAGAGCATGAAGTATATATGAACCGATGAGATTTATATGTGTACTGAGTTTCATATTATTACATGCAAGCGTGTTTGATTTATGGACCAAGTGTTCAAACCCCGTTCCAGGGGGCGCTGTCGAGCCCCCCTGCCACGCCCGGGTACCAGCTTCAGCCCGGCCCTGATGGCCGCGGGTTCTGAGATGTGTGCAAAGTTTCAAGAGTTTTCGAGCACGTTAAGACCCCCAAAAGTGCCCAAAAGGTAGTAAAATAATAATAATAATAATCCTAAATAATAATCCTTAGGAAAACAATAGGGCCTTCGCCTTTTCAGGCTTGGGCCCTAATAATAAACAGAGCAATTCCAAGAGGGTCCTCACACCATCGGTGCTCGGGCCCTAAAAATTAGATGATTTAAATCATCTAAATCGACAACATGTATGTTAGACCCTATACCGACTAAGCTACTGAAAGAGATGCTTCCAGAGGTCATAGATCCTCTTATTAATATCATTAATTCATCTTTCATCTAAAAAACTTTTAAGCTGGCTATGATTAAACCGATTGTTAAAAAAACGCAACTTGATCTTACAGAATTATTTAATAACAGGCCAATCTCAAATCTACCTTTTCTGTCAAAGCTACTAGAAAAGGCAGTATCTTTATAACTATGTTCCTTTTTTAGCAAAAAATTATATCTGCGAGGATTTTCAATCAGGATTTAGACCGTACCATAGCACTGAGACTGCTCTATTAGAGTCACAAATGATTTGCTCCTATCATCCGATCGTGGTTGTATCTCTCCATTAGTGTTACTCGATCTTAGTGCTGTATTTGACACTATCGACCACAACATTCTTTTAAAGCTACAGTCCGTAGCTTTTCCTCTTTGTCGCCATCTCTGTTTGAAATCTGTAACTGCAGTTATTCGCGGAATTATCAACTTTCCGTGAGTTGTACATCGGCATGAAATAGCGTGGATGAACACAGTGTTTTGAGGAGAGTATGCTGCTGTCAATCACCGCGCTGTGTGGATACTGCCATTCAGAATCACAGATTCACTTTTTGAAAGTTTGACCAACATAAGAATTGTCACCGGATAATGTAATCTGAACAAGTAACATCCATTTTTGTTCTGATCAACTAAGGGGGAAAAAGCATTGCTGTAAATCGCGCTGATTAAATCTAACGATCGTTTATCATGTTGAACAGTGCAAATTATATTTTGTTCTCAAATTGTTAATGTTAACAACATCAACATTGCGTGACTACATTTAATGTGTTTTATGGTTACCTGTGTAGTTCAGAATTCATATTCTCCATAATAGCTAAATGAGAAAGGCACAACAAAGGAAACTCCATAACTGTGTGAATTAAGCAAACAATTGTGGTACTGTTACATGATTGAACTATTGAAATGTCTTACTTGTCCATCAGATAAAAAATGTCTCTTCTTCCGTTTCGAACCACCTTTTAAAAGCCCCGCCGATGTTTATCCTTGTGTTCGCATGAGCCGGTTGCTTTTTCTCTAGCCTTTTTAAATCCGAAGTATTAAGTCTTTTGGGTTTTATAACTGGTGAATCTCCAGTTGACACTGATGATTGTCGTTTGGATCTTTCTGAATCGCCATAAGTTTAATTATGTAAAGTGCTGCGAGAAAAGGCTATAAGCTACATCTCCCCACCGTCAACATCCTCACGCGCAGTATAGCCGGCTAACCGAAACTCCTTCTTTTTATGTGCACAGGTGTGACGTAATGACGCAAAGACATGCTCAAATTTCCCGCGGAAACCCACCAGTACCACTGGAATTAAAAGCATTATTACAAGCTAACCGTTTTGAATCTTGCTACGGCAAGCAGATAGTTTTGAACACTGGCTGAATATGTTTTTTTAAAATAATTATTTTGGATTATTTTTTACTTAAAAAAAGTTACGGACTGCAGCTTTAAATAGACTCGAAAATTATTAGTAGTATTTTTAGGATTAGTGGAATTGCACTAGCATGTTTTAAATCATACTTATCTGACCGTTATCAGCTTGTAGCAGTAAATGAAGAGATGTCTTATCCATCACAAATTCAGTATGGAGTACCACAAGGCTCAGTACTAGGACCGTTGCTGTTCACTCTGTACATTCTACCCTTGGGAGATATCATTAGGAAGCATGCCATTAGTTACTCGTTATTAGATACTCAGCTCTATATCTAGTTTTAAAACTAGACTAAAGACGCATCTCTTCAGCCAGCCATTCTTATCATTTTTTTATCTTACAGTTACTGTAAATCCGGCCTCTAGTTCATAAACACCAGAGGAGAACTGGCCCCCGACTGAGCCTGGGTTCTCCCAAGGTTTTTTTTTTCTCCATTGGGTCACCTGATGGAGTTTTAGGACACCATTAGGTCACTTGATGGAGTTTTTTCGGTTCCTTGCCACTGTTGCCTTTGGATTGCTCAGTTGGGGATATTCAAATGAATTAACCAATCATTAATACCATTGATCAGCCCTACCAAATGTGGATGCTTTTTCCACTAAGTGTTGTTTTGATTGATACTGTGACGCTGCTTTGATACAATCTATATTGTGAAAAGCGCTATATAAATATACTTGACTTGACTATATTTCTTCACGCCCTGACAAAACTTCACGACATTAACTAAATGCATAGCTGATATAGAAAATTAGATGACAAGCAATTTCCTACTACTTAATTCTGAAAAAAACAGAGATTCTATTTATTGGACAAAAAACTTCCTCACCCAATAACCTAGAATACTGTCTAACACTTAATGGCTGCTCTGTCAAGTCCTCCGCGTCGATTAGCAACCTGGGTGTGCTCTTTGATACCAGTCTTTCATTTGAAAGTCACGTGTCTAGTATCTGTAAAACCACATTTTGTTCATCTTAAAAATATATCTGAATGATGTCATATGCTCTCAATGAAAAATGCAGAACAATTAGTTAATGCGTTCATGACATCAAGGCTAGATTATTGTAATGCTATTGTGGGTGGTTGCCCTGCATGCTTAATAAACAAACTACAGCTGGTCCAAAATGCAGCAGCTAGAGTTCTTACCAGAACCAGGAAGTATTACCATATTAGCCCGGTTCTGTCAACACTGCATTGGCTCCCTATTAAATATCGTATACATTTTTAAATATTGCTGATTACTTAAAAAGCAGCACTAAATGGTTTAGCTCCCCAGTGCTTGAGCGAGCTCTTAACGCATTGTAGTCCTTCACGTCTATTGTGATCTAAAAATTCCGGCCAGTTAATAATACCTAGAATATCAAAAATGACTGCTGGCGGTAGATCCTTTTCCTATTTAGCACCAAAACTTTGGAACAATCTTCCTAATATTGTCCGGGAAGCAGACACACTAATCTAGACAAAAAACACATCTCTTTGGCCTAGCATACACATAACACATTATAGAATTCTATCATTCAATGTTAGGCTTCATTGTTTAGATCAGTCAGAACCGGCCAGAGGAGAACTGGCCCCCCGACTGAAGCCTGGTTTCTCCAAGGTTTTTTTTCTCCATTCTTTCACCTGAAGTTCCATTCAAGTTCTCTCTACTCCGTTCAGAGCACAGGTTATTTCACTGTCAGCTCTTCCCTCGTCAGAAGACGAAAGAGACACAAATGTTTTATACCATGGAAGTTCCCGTTTTACAACCGAGGGTTATTTCCATAGAAATAAAGTGTCTAAGCATATTTTCCACAACTATAAGGCCCGACGTCTGTCTGGTCCTGAGTGAACCTGAACTACAGTTCTATATACCAAATAAGAAGAGCTTGGCCCTTTATAAGGCTTATTCCTATTTTTCCCTATATGAGGCTCATTACTGATCTGGCCTCTATTAGGACTCATAACTTTACTCTTCTACGAGCCTCGGGCGCTTGGCCCTAGGCTATAGTATGGGGCGAAGTTTATAAGCATGCAAGGCATTTTGAAAGGGGTTCCCATACGCAATACGGGAGACCTCTCGAAAGGGAATGTCTCGGTTACGAACATAACCTCGGTTCCCTGAGAGTAGGGAACGAGTATTGCGTAACCCGCCGTGCTACTGTGCTTCGATCGCTTCAGTCGATTTAACCTGAATTCTATGGCCATAGGTTCAAGCAGTTGCCGCAGCACAGCCAATGAACGAGCTAGATGCTCAGCTATATGTCTGCTGTACAGCTGCACTACGTTTTAAAAATTTGGCTTCAATATTCTTGAAAAAAGGAGTTTTCCTATAGCGTAAGCTAACTCACGTAATACCCGTTCCCTACTCTCAGGGAACCGAGGTTACGTTAGTAACCGAGACGTTTATCAGCTTTACATGGTCATGAAATGAGTAGAAAACTTGGATGTAATTATAGTCACAAACAAGTTTAGTATGTGATTTTATGTTTCACATGTATAATGTGCAAGTTATATTATCATTTCAAAATAGTCTATTTTAACAGTTTATCCAGGTGAATTGTTCCATTTTAAGGTCTTTACTGTAAAAATGATTTTTGCGTTTTTGAGTTGAGCCATATTGAGCCATGAATTGAAATTATTTTCTGTGGTAACTGACAGCATGTCACGTTGTCACAGATGCTGTCACAGAACTTAAAGGTGCAATACGCAGGATTTTCGGGGGGGAAATAAAGTATATTTATAAATAATGCCTCTCTCAATCATTACCTATTGTCCACTAGAATTGTGTGGTGGTGTTTGTGTATACAGAGACATTGTTTTGTTCCTGTAATTCCTGAATTTTGTGCGGGACGTTTCTGGCCTGCAACCTTTGGCCAGCAGGTGTGCAGCCCCAGCCAATCACAAAGCGCAGTGCAGGTGAGGATGGGACTTTGTTTGTGCCTGAAGCTCTGGATGGGAAGCAGTTGTCGTCTCGACACAAAACAATTTGGCTATTGCCTTTTTGACAACTATCTGTAACTCGAGTGAAATTATTAGCCATTGTAACTAAGTTTTTATGATGACACGTAATTATTAGCGAGCTAGACTGAAATGGCTAAAACTCGCTCACAAACAGCCAGTCAGCTGACTATTAGCTTAGCTTTTCTTTCATTTACACACACAAAAATAGTATCCATGCATGGTAAACATAATATTTGCCAAATAGCTCATCACTCATCTTCCCGCAGATCATTTCTTGAGTCATGTTCCGTCCACAAGGAACTTGAATGCTGTGCTTACAAACAGTAACTGAATATCCTGCATAGTGCATCTTTAAATTGTACTGAACCCAGAACATTTCTTTAAATTAATATACTGTCTTCTTTTTCATAACTGTTATATTGTAATGAAAAATTTACAAACTTACCGCATTTAACTTCAGAGACGACTGAGCAATTAAGGTTAGTAACCTCCGTACAGTTCTTTAATTGATAGTTGTGATAAACACAGTTTGTGAAACAGGTTGTGTTCAATGGCACACTGCTCTGACTGAAACTGTAGACCTTTCCACAGCCAAGCTCATGGCAGATCTCACTGGACACATTGTGGAGAGTGTCTTCAGTCAGAGACACAGAGGATTCTGTGTCTGGGGATTTAATAGTCCAAGAACATGGGCTAGATATTAGAGCCACAGAGGGAGAACCTGGGGGTGAAAGAAGAAAATCAGCATTTCAAAAGATGGATAGGCCATGCTAATAAAGCTGTGCAATGCATTCCTTATGACTGATATAGTATCCTATAAACATACATATAGTATTGCTATACTATATTATAGATATACTACAGGATACTGAATATAGTCAAATTATGTAATAGATTTAAATTTGTTAGCAAAATACTTTTAAATAATACATTTTAAATAATAAATAAATTCAATATATTAAAATAAATAAATACATTTTAAAATAATATATCCTGATTATTTGTACAGAAGTTAATCTTACACTTAGCATACTATCATTCATTCTTGTATGGGAACAGTTTCTACAATTTCACATTGTTCCTAATACATGCCAACCTACAGACATGTTCTATTTCACGTCCCACTACATGGTTCTTACCACAAATAACCTCAGAGAGCATTTTGCAGTGGCTTCTCACAGTCTGAGTGCAGTTTTTTAGCTCAGAGTTGTGGTAAAGGCAGCCTGTGAGACATGTACTGTTAAATTCTGCATCAAATGTCTTTAATTTATACACATCATCACATCCCAGGGACAGGCAGATCTGAGAAGAGAGACTGTTTATATCCTCCACGGCTATAACTGACGTGTTGTTTCTAGAGGTGCTGAGGGTCCAGGAGCACGATCCAGAACGCTGATCTGCTTGTGACACAACTGAGAATACAAGAAAATTTACTTTTTACGATTTACTGTCTCAAAGCATATTCCTGGTCTGTGAATTGAATTGAAATTATTCATTTAAATTCAGTTTACATTAATTTGAAATAATGTGTTGTGAAAAGCACTATACAAAGTGGCTTTACAGAAAATGCATGTGTCTACATTACGATTTAGAGTGATTTGCTATTAGAGGTGACTGTGTCCAAGTAGTGTATTTCAGAAATGTACATTATACAAATCATGCAGTTAGCTAACAACGTATTAATTTAAGGCAGAAACAATGAGCTCATTGAAGTCATTATTACAAGTTGTGAACATAATGATTATGATATATAGAAATGACATAAATTATGATAAAAAAAATGTCTTTGTAATCTTTAATCAAAATGTAATAACTTTGTCAGTCTCTGCTCCTTTTCTATTGACGCCAAAACCGCAAAGGCTAACTAGATAGTTATAGCCTAATAGATTTAGCAAGCTTGTATTTGTTCTTGCAATTGATTGTTATCCAATCAAATCCCAATGCAATGGAAATCAATAATAATGATGAGAAATATATATTTTTAATGCTATTTAAAGAAATTACATTTAATGTAATTTTATCAATTAGTATATCAATAGAATTGAGAGCTAATGCAAGTTTGCTAAACCAATGCCTTCATTTGTTTATCATGTTGTGAATAACCTGTTTCTGAAATACGGATGTTGTTATCTAAGGGCACAAACCCAAATAAAACAACACAGCACAATTCTGCCTTTTGAACTTATAATGAAAGTAATATAACTGAACACACAACACTGTCACAATGCAGGTTGAAGCAGGGAAGGATGCAGGATCTACTTGCGGCAGCTTTTATTTAAGTATAACAAGACACAAGAACAGAACAACCAAACAACACAACGACAGCAGACAAGGAACAGACTGAAACAGAGGGCTTAAATACACAGAACAGATCAGGGAAACGAGACACAGCTGGGACAAATGAACTCATAATGACTAATTATCAAGACAACAGGTGACAGGGATAACATCAATGAAACACATGGACAAACTGGGTGTGCCACAGGCAAACACAACATGAACACAGACACTAAACGTGACACATACGTTTATAATCAACTATAAAAATGGCGTTTAAATAACAATAGCATAGAGCCAACATGATCTGACATCTCACAGGCTGCCTGTTTGATGTGACACCTGTTTTAGTGCAACAAAGTGAAATACAGTGGAAGTGAGCAAATTTGCAGTGGTTGGATAACAAGAGCATCACCGCAACATCCTGTCACACTGTCACACAAAGGGGTTAAGAGTTATGTGAAATTATTCTTCATGATGCTCTAAGGCTTAATGTCAAAACATTCAGCAGTCCACATTGAGACACAAAAAAGGAGTGATTTAAATGTAAACTACTAAAGGAAGCATTACCCATTATTATAAAATGACATACATTTTTAGGGAAGCAAATAACTCACATTTCATATTGACCTTGACCTTTGGATGCTCAGTAGAGATGATATTGTCATATCCTGAAAAAAGGGCAAGACATTTTACAGTCTTGATAACAGGCTTGTGCAAAATTCAGAATTTCAGAATTGGCCTGCATTCAATTCAAGAATTGGAATTGGAATTAAATGGACTCCGACCAACAGGAAGTTGAATTTGAATTTGAATGACAGGAAGTGGAATTAAATTCATGGCAATTCAAAGAAATTCCACAGTGTCACACAACAGAAGGAATGTGACGGTATCTCACAAACAAGGGCGCCGTAAAGGGGTGGAAGGTTAGGACGATTCTAAGGGCCCAGGCTGATTTAGGGCCCACAAGAGCAGACCCCCTTTTTCTTTTCTTATTTCTTTTCTCTTTTTTATACATACATTAAATGTGCTAGGGCCACTCATGCACTAAATGTGTATTTTGTCCATTTTGACCATAGATTTAATATTTAAAAAACAAATAATGTATTTACTGTTTCAGTCACACCCCTCCCCCTCACAATGGTTCATTCCACCTGCGCTGTCCGAGCTACGATCGCTAGTGTAGCGTCTCTTGCTTATTGCACTTGCTATGATGCAGTGCAGACAGTGACACACGCAGGCATGTCACATCAAAAGTCAGGGCATCAAAAACGAAAAGAAAAGAAGGACAGAGAAGACAGAGAACGCCGAAGTCGACAGTATGTCACACAGTTTTTCAAAAAGAAAGGTAGCTTGCCCTATTCCTGTATTCCAAAACTTTCAGAGTTACTTATTATTGTTGCTATAGGTGAGCCTGAGCGCGAAACTTCACTAATGGTGTGTTCACACCGAACGCGAATTTAATTATTTGCGCGAGTAGATTACATACAAAGTCAATGCAAAGACGCGAATAGACGCATCATTCGCGCCGTGCGTCGCGAATGACGCGAATTGGGCGACGCGTTTGCCGCGAATGTCTTCCGCGCAAGTTGAAAAATTTGAACTCCCGAGCGAATGTTCAAGCGTCATAACTAGACGTGTTGACGCTCAATTCGCGTTCGGTGTGAACACACCATAAGATTGAAGCCTCTAAACACGTCTTATCTACTGTGTTCGCCACATGATGATAACTTTATAAAACAAAAAGTAATCTACACGCTTAAAAAATTACAAAATCAGTTTGCCGTGTGTGTCGTGTGTTCTGTGAAGTAGTGCTGCTGTCAAACTAAAATGACGTTCTTAATGTGAATAAAATTACACAGAAAAAATAATATAAAATTGAATAAAACATGTGTCTGTAGTAACCATTGGCTATAAGGAGTTTACAAAATAGATATTTTAATATTTTATATAAAGAAAACTATAGGCCAATAAAAATAATATGGTTATTGTGTGTGTGTGTGTGTGTGTGTTTTTGTGTGTGTGTGTTTTTGACATACAGATGAAGAGTCAGCTTTATTTGTTTACCTTTTATGTAAACAAGTACATATTTCTATATTTTTTTCTTGTTTTTGTAGTAGGCTTTGTACTCATCTTTAGACATTTTAACTATGCAATGTGCTAAGTATCTTTTTTAAAGTATACAGTACTGGGCATGTTTATTGGGTTAAATTTTTTCTGTAAAAAATGTATTGGGCCCAGAAATGTTGGTTTCCATAGGGCCCAGAATTTCTGGCGGCACCCCTGCTCACAAACATTGTGTTAGTTAGTCCAAGGTTACTTTGGAAATGTAATTACTTACTGTTATTAGTTACCCATTATAAAGCTGGTTTGGGTTATTTTATTTGGATTACTTTATCAATGCAAAGCAATTTCCTTTTAATTTGATTAGTAATTAATTGAATTACACATTTTACTTCAGTAATACAAATAAATACAATTACATTAATTTTGTAATTTAATAACATAATTGCATTACACGTGACTCACTCCACAACCCTGCAAACATTTTGTTCTAAAATATAGATGATAAAATTCTTGAAATAAATTACTCACTCAATGTTGTTTAATTAGTTTTGTTCCAATTTTCATTTCAAAGTCATCAAATAACACAAAGTGTATAATGCAATCATATCTGACATATACTGTAAAGCTTAATTGTTAAACACTTCATTTAAAATATGTGAATTTCTTTGAATTGTTATTGAATTGCAATTCTGCTTCCTTTAATTCAAATTCGAATTGTAATTCTAGATCCTGTTTTTGACATCAATTCAAATTCAAGAATTGAATTGGAATTAAGGAGTCATTCTCAATTCAATTCTGAATTGTGCACAAGCCTGCTTGATAAACTGTTGTCTCTATATTACATAGCAGGAATATTTGTACCGAACTAATGAAGTAATGTTCACTAGAAAAAAATGGCTTGTTTTTGTTCCAACTCTCAGACCATTGCACAACACAATGTTTCTGCTCACGTTTTATTCTGTGGGTCCACTGAAAGATTTAGATGCATGGCAACTGAATGATTAATTACATAATGGTAGCTACAGATGCAGTAGTACATTCAGAATCTGCAAAATGATAATACGATAATAAAAATTGCTTGTTTTTTTATTTAGTACCGTCCTGAATAAGCTATTTTACATAACAGATGTTTCATAAAGACAAAATAATAGCTGAATTAGCCTAATAAAAATGAGCCAGTTCAAAAGTTTAGAAATGCTTGATTAAATGCAAATCTTTTCAGCAATCTTTCTTTTGAGATCCATTTCACACTGAGGACAACTGAGGGACTCAAATACAAGTATAAAAAAATATACAAGTATTACAAAAGTTGCAAACATTCATTGATGCTCAAGAAAACAGCACGATGCATTAGGAGCAGGGGGGTTACGAACTTTAGAAACAGGATGAAGAAGTATAACTGTTTCTTATTTTGTTTTTCATTTAGTACCCCAAGCTTTAGACGCTACAGAAGATGCTTATATGTTAATCAGAAGAAAGAATGAGTAGCTACAATTGACCTGGTCCTCTATTTAAAAAGCTTTCACCCTTAAAGCATAATGTAGAGTTCTTGAGCATCAGTGAATGTTTGGACCTTTTGTAATAGTTGTGTATGAGTCCCATAATTGTGAAAAGATGGATCCCAAAATCATATTCAGAAGATGCTGAAAGGCAAATATTGTTCAGGACCTAGAATATTTTTCTGAATAACAGTACGCATTTTAACTACGCAGGACAAACAAGGAGCTCATGAAAAACTATCACAAAACAATAGGGTAATTTTGTTTTAAATTCATCTTTTATTTTGTCTTGTGAAACACACTGTATGTAAACATTTTATGTGAAACAGCTTATTAAGGCATGTAGTACTAAAAAACAATAGGTACGTTTTATAATCCCTCGTTTTGTTAAAATTAACATTTTGTAGATTCTGTTAGGTGTATCTATTTCATGACCTCAACTATATATGCTATATTGAGAATTTGTATAATAGCAGTTAGATGCAAATTTATCATACAAACAACAGTTTATGATATTCAACCATCCTTATATGCTTTATTAATGCAATAATCTTTTGGTCTTGACTTCATATAATAAAAAGCATTACTGAATTGTTTACAACAGGTTATGATTCGGATTCTCTATCTTTGTATTGAACGAAATTGATATTATTATATTATTGCTTCAGTTTAAAAATTCAGTACTTTGCAAGTCTTAGGCACGTTAGTATTTTCACCCCCCTATATATATATATATATATGTATATGTATATGTCAGCAGCGGCAGATCCTGCAGTCACTTATTCTGCCTGTCAGAAAAGTTCATCAAAGAACAAAGGTAACAGAAAATCACTCACTGCTCTTGACTAAAGAACATTGTATCTTTTATAAGAATTAATCTGTACTTAACTTATAATGTATGCAGTGCAGACTGTTTGATAACATTATTCAATTTCTGTATATTTCGTTATACTACATATAAAAAATTTTATAGCTTCCAATTGGGCATTTTCATAGAGACATCACTGTAGCGGTATTAGTATCAGTGATTCTGGCCTTCATTCATAAAAAGTTTTTTTTTTTTTTGGTAAAAGTTCATTTATGTTGTCTCTACATTCATTTGGAGATTAACTGTGAAATTATTACATTATAAAATTTATTAAAAAGTGTTTTTAATTGCAATTAATCACGATTAATCACAGAAAAAATGTGTGATTAATCTAGTTAATTTTTTTAATCGATTGATAGCACTAAAAAAATTTAAATAAACAATGTTCTTTAAACTTGTTTATCAAAGAATCTTGAAAAAAGACAGTATTACAGATTCAACACTTCAATAAGCAGAACAATAATTCTCATCTGTAATAAGTTTGAGAAAAAACTTTATTAGAAATATTTAAATATTTAGCTTTGTCATCACAAGAAAAATCACATTTTAAAATATAAGCAGAAAATAGTTATTTAAAATTGTCAATCCTTAACACTAGTTTTTTAATAAATAAATGAGGCCGTTGTAGAAATAAGAATATTCTTATGAAAACAAAATCTCACTGATCCCAGATATATAGATAGATAAATACATACCTTGTATAAAAGCAACAGTTTGGACAATTGTCATGATCTTGAAAGCCTCCATTCTTCATGAGCTGGATGAGAGCTGTATTTAGTACTACTGTACTTCACTTTCTGAATCACTGGGAGGAAGTGAGACTGCCTAGCCGGTTTTGTGTGTGTGTGTGTATTTTGATGGTCCCTTTATAGGCTATTAATATTAGTAGGGTTGGAGAGTAACAGTATTGCCTTAAATTGAAATACGAATTATGAATAGGAACTGTAGGCAACTGTTAAAGAGTTTAGGGCTAGAATGCAGTGTGATTTGTTGGTTATAAAAAAATGTTAATAGTTTACTCTGGATTAGAAACCGCTAGGCTACAATCCCCCCAAAAAAGGTTCTGCAGTGATTGAAATCCTGACTAGTAACTGATTGTAGATATCTTTGAATTCTTCATCTTTGTCTCTTTCTCTAGGTATGTGAAGCGAAAATCTATGAATATTGAAATAAAATGTCAACAAAAGAAAAGCTATGAGGTCTCCCCCTGAAGTTTACTGCCAAAATAAAAGCTTATTGATTATTTATACAAAAGGCATTAAATTGTGCATTGGATTGTTATAAACACAAAATGGGATATATAGTATTTGACCACAAAAAAATAAAAAACAAATCATATACCTCTATGTATTTGTATATAAATGTAGGAGACAACTTATTTAGAAAAAGTTTAGCCATATTTATTTGAACTTTATTTAGATTTTTCAGTATTGAAAAAACAACAACATTCTTTTGGATTGAATTTAAAAGTAGAGTTTAGCCATGGCCTGTAGGAATTTCTTCTTTCTTTTTTGTGCTGCGAGCTGCAGGACTTCCTCTGGATTACTGGAGTTTAACTCTGTCTGTCCGATGGCCTTGATCTGTGTTCACATAAATTTAACATCATCAGCTTCATATTTATGCAAATTAGTTTCTTTTGTGATGGCCAAATGTTATTACAAAAGCTACTTCTGTACAAATCTAGCATTAAAACTGCACTGAAATTATAGATATTACTAGATATTTACATTTCTACACTCTCTGCAATAAATGTAATTCTCAAATCAATAGAGGAAACAAATCAGCTTACTGCAACTTGTCTTTTGTCACCCTCTCCTCGTTTTTGATGAATGTCTGAGGGCAAATGTTATGGTTTCACAATGGCTAGAATATCAGACATGCTGGAAAAAAAGGTCATTTAAATTTTGTAATAATACATTTGCAGATGTAGAGCTCAAGACTGATAACGCCTGACTACAGATTGTTGTTGGTCAGAAATGGAATGTTCTTTAAAAAAGGATACATGTCAGATATTCCAGAATCGTCACATCCCAAATGTAGTCATAGAACGAATCCATAGAGTCATGACTGATGGAATGGGGGGGGGGGGGGGGAAATTAAACTTCTGAAATATTTTGTAGGGTACTGATAAAGTATGCATTGTAATTTAACCTGTTTTGCTCTTGAAGAGCTTTGAATGCAGTCATGTAGTCCACTTCCCTCAGAAACTGGCAGAGAACAGCTACCTGCAGAGTGTACACAATCACATCATGATTTAGCTAGTACTATCATCTGAAACGAGACGGTTCATGATGGCTTGTTACCTGAGTGTGACAGTTCAACAACGAACAACACTTGATCATTCTCTTCAGAACCTGCAAAGACATTCAACATGTGTCAGTCCTGACAATATTTCAGTCACATCTTTAGACGGCATTTTATTACCAAGACAAAAGTAGAAATAATCGTTTTTATTATTATTTGTTCATAACAGCGTTCAACAAATTCGCAGCACCTGGTCAGTGTAGACATCAGGAGGAACTGGTTTAGTGAAGTAATCTGAGCACACAGTCCCTGCCTGCAGATAATAATGCATCGCTGCAGAATACTGGTTGGTCACTGAAAAAACAATGGAAGATTATAAAATTAAATAAAAAATTAACAAAAACTTTGCATAAATAATAGAGGGTATGCATTGATGTCACTTTCCCATAGGAATGCCCACTCAGCCGGACTGACTGGCAAAAGAGCCTGCAGCGTGACTAGATTTAATAGGGGAAACTGCGAAACCGTGGATAAAACAAACGATTATCAGTTCAAATTAAAGGTTGGAGTTAATATAGTGTTCCTTACAACTTACAACATGCAGCCAGGAGTCGTGTTTAAATTAAAATTTACATGTGCCTGTTTTCGACTCCGGGCATAAAGCAAATATGCCAGTGAACGCTTTATATAAATACAATATAGAAATCCTGGTCCAAATCCAAAATAAAATCCAGGTGATTACTTATATCAATGTTATATATACGTATCATCATATCGTCCAGCCCTAAAACTTGTATAGTTTTTTGTCAGTGTTTATTTAAAAACATCCAATTATTCAGAATATACGATGGTAAATATTTAATTGAGTTTTCAATACAATATATAAAAATACAATATAGAGGGGGTGATTTTACCCTTAAATTCAGCATATTGACAAAATGTTAACTGCAAATCCAACTTTCGCTGCCTGGAGTCCAGTTGTTTCTGTGAATTGCAGCAATCCATTTGTTTCTCTGTTCTGTATCTTTCGTCAGTCTGTAAAAATATACCTCAGATTTCTTGTCAAATCTAGCTGTACAGTCAATCGCAAAGCTCTTTCCCGTTTTAGACGCGTTTTGTAGGTTTTTCGCGGCATTCACGCTGAAAACAAATGCTCAGTGAACATAACCGCAGTCACTCCGGCCAACGGTGACGTCACGCACATAGCCTCTATTGTAGTCTAGTCACGGTTATGTTTCAAAATGCTTTCTCTGCATTTATTAACCTGTTCTGGCAAAAAGCTATCTACAAGTAGTGTATTAATCATTCTGTTAGCATTAATGCCTATTTAA
Source organism: Semotilus atromaculatus (assembly GCA_031834385.1). Lineage (NCBI taxonomy): Eukaryota > Metazoa > Chordata > Actinopteri > Cypriniformes > Leuciscidae > Semotilus > Semotilus atromaculatus. The sequence goes on from JAULUF010000022.1 coordinate 16,941,703, forward strand.
CACTGAATTTTCAGCATGAAAAAACTATCAAAAACATAAATAAAAAAAGACTGTATGCTTTGTATAAAAAGATTACCAAACAATGCATCACAATTAACTCACCTCTATGAAATACCATGCATCTGACATTAGGCTTAGAGTTTTAAATTGTTTGGATGTGAAAATCATTTCAGGTATCCGAACTTTATTTTCAGAGTATTATGAGACTTCAGCATCAATCTCAGTATAAATATTTAAATATTTTGATGCACAAAACACACCAGACATGGAAGTATCTTGTCAGGACTTTCAATTTACTTTTAATTTAAACGGCTTAGTGCTTAGAAGTGGGGCACTTAAGCTAAATTTCTTAAACCCTGCTGTACACTCACCTAAAGGATTATTAGGAACACCTGTTCAATTTCTCATTAATGCAATTATCTAATCAACCAATCACATGGCAGTTGCTTCAATGCATTTAGGGGTGTGGTCCTGGTCAAGACAATCTCCTGAACTCCAAACTGAATGTCAGAATGGGAAAGAAAGGTGATTTAAGCTATTTTGAGCGTGGCATGGTTGTTGGTGCCAGTCTGAGTATTTCACAATCTGCTCAGTTACTGGGATTTTCACACACAACCATTTCTGTGGGCAAAATGCCTTGTTGATGCTAGAGGTCAGATGAGAATGGGCCGACTGATTCAAGCTGATAGAAGAGCAACTTTGACTGAAATAACCACTCGTTACAACCGAGGTATGCAGCAAAGCATTTGTGAAAACACAACACGCACAATCTTGAGGCGGATGGGCTACAACAGCAGAAGACCCCACCGGGTACCACTATTCTCCACTACAAATCAGAATGAGCTTCACATTGAGAGAGAAGGCAGAAAGCTGAGCTGTTGAGCTCACCAAAATTGGACAGTTGAAGACTGGAAAATGTTGCCTGGTCTGATGAGTCTCGATTTCTGTTGAGACATTCAGATGGTAGAGTCAGAATTTGGCGTAAACAGAATGAGAACATGGATCCATCATGCCTTGTTACCACTGTGCAGGCTGGTGGTGGTGGTGTAATGGTGTGGGGGATGTTTTCTTGGCACACTTTAGGCCCCTTAGTGCCAATTGGGCATCGTTTAAATGCCACAGCCTACCTGAGCATTGTTTCTGACCATGTCCATCCCTTTATGGCCACCATGTACCCATCCTCTGATGGCTACTTCAAGCAGGATAATGCACCATGTCACAAAGCTCGAATCATTTCAAATTGGTTTCTTGAACATGACAATGAGTTCACTGTACTAAAATGGCCCCCACAGTCACCAGATCTCAACCCAATAGAGCATCTTTGGGATGTGGTGGAACGGGAGCTTCGTGCCCTGGATGTGCATCCCACAAATCTCCATCAACTGCAAGATGCTATCCTATCAATATGGGCCAACATTTCTAAAGAATGCTTTCAGCACCTTTCTGAATCAATGCCACGTAGAATTAAGGCAGATCTGAAGGCGAAAGGGGGTCAAACACAGTATTAGTATGGTGTTCCTAATAATCCTTTAGGTGAGTGTATATATTAGGGATGCACCGAATCCAGATTTGTGGGGTACGGCCGAATACCGAATCCACTGGTTAAGATTCTGCCGAATCCGAAACGAATACTAGTCTCATCCTCAGTCCATTAACACAGTAAAACATGAATGAAGTAATCAACATGGATTTATTTTAACGTAAAAAAAAAAAGAAAAGAAAAAAAAAAAGAATAAGCAACATTATGCACTTTAACAGCGGCGATGTTGTGTATTGTTTAGGGTCCTTGCCACCACGAGACAAAACGGCATTGCAAATTGCATGTAGCTCGACTTGAATTGCCTTCTTTTGACTGAAAGTACTGCCAAACAACACTTTTTTTGCTCACGAGTTCCAGATTCACTTTCTCACAGTCTACTGCATTTGAATGGTGCACCTACTGTAACGAGTGTAAATAAGGTGTGGCCCCTTTAAGAGCTGCGCGCTCCCTGTTGAACTGTCTGCAGTCTGTAGTGTATGTGCCGTGCGCCTCGAACACCCCATGTATGCAGGTTATTTCAGTTTGATGCTCATTTTTTATATTATTTTGTTAAGTAACGCTTACGTCTACGTTGACGGTAGAACATGTGACAGACAGAGATCTGATGAAGGACCTGCACCTGGACGCAATGACAACGCAGTCCTGGGGCCTCATTTATAACCGTTGCGTACGCACAAAACAGGCCCTGAAAGATGCGTACGCCACTTCCGACGCATAAGTTGTGATTTATAAAAACAAACTTGACGGGAAAATTTGCGCAACTGCACGCAAACTATGACCCATGCGTACGAACGTTTTGGAGACGGAGCAGTTTGGCGACACCGATGGTGAGCTGGAGTTAAATGTATTTTGGTCACTTTTAGACAGAAAATCTAAAGAAAATTATACATAAACATGAAAGATAATACAAATATAATTTGACTCACCAAGCCTATCACTTGAAGCAAATATCCATCCCTTCTTAAATGTCCGCGCCAGTGAGCGCGTTGGGCCGTTAGTGAAACTGACGCATATTGCCTATCTAACGGCATGATGAAGTAAAACCGTAAATCTTCATTGTCAGTCCTAATCATAAATACAGTGCATGTTCACAATAACAGTTTAAATAAATAAAATAATGATTTAAACTATATTTTACTTTGTTTTACGTTATTCTCGTTTATAGGCTACATTTAAACTAGCCTACATGAAATCATAGGCTACTGAGAAGTTACCATTTTTTTTTATATATTCAATAAATATAAATATTTGTTGTGGATGCAATGCAATGCTTTTCAACACTTTTCCTCTAGCATGCTGTGTTTTAATGTTTTAACTACAGAGATAATTTGCTTATCATGATAATAGCAGATTGTCTGAGAAAATATTTTTGTGCAAATAATGCACAACAAGGTCTATCTGTTTTCATTAAAAAATATAAATCAATTAAAAATACTATTTGGCCAGTGAAAAAGGTTGAGAAAAACTTTCTCTGAAATGTATTTTACACTATTTGATTTATTTATTCAAAAACAAGTCAAGGATAGGCTACTAAATGATTTTTATTAATGTAATGTGACGGCACATCCATATTTCATATTTTCCTAATGTCTTGTACCGTTAAACATGTCATCACGTGGATGAATAATCATATGCAAATGATATGCAGATGAGGATATGCATAGTAAAACGAGGCGTTATAAGCTCCATATATGGTTATTTCGGGGAGGAGACGCTTGTGCGCACAATCTTCTGCTGACTGGGATTTATAAAGTGAATTCTGCGCAGGTTCTGGCGTACGAACGGTTTTATAAGTCTGAATATTTTTTTGCGTACGCCATTTTTGGCTTTTCGGCGTATGTACACTTTTAGTAAGAATCCTACACACAGTTTTATAAATGAGGCCCCTGAGGTGTCAACTAATCCCTCTCCATGAAGGCATCCCTGAAGTGCCAGCCTCATCAGCCCTGTAAAGCCTCATCGACACGACAGCCATCGGCACTGATCCTCAACAAACTCAACGTCTCCATACCGACGTTATGATTCCAAATTCCAACCAGATGGAACTGGATAATATTCTGAATGTTCTGATCAAATCTGACCTCTGTCCTGTAATGCTGCCTGAATCATAATCATACACTGTTGGCCAGAGGAGAACTGGTCTGAGCCTGGTTTCTCCCAAGGTTTTTTTCTCCATTCTGTCACCTGATGGAGTTTTGGTTCCTTGCCACTGTTGCCCTGGCTTTTGGCTTGCTTAGTTGGGGACATTTAAATATTCAACAATATTATTGATCTGCCTTACTTAAGGTGGATGATTATGCAATTTTCTTCTAGAAACAAACTTTGTTGTATTAATTACATGTTATCACTGTGAAGCTGCTTTGATACAATCTGTATTGTTAAAAGCGCTATATAAATAAAGGTCAAGTCAAGTATATTTATCCCTCTGGGGTCTGAAATCGCGCCGGCGCGATTGTCTCGCTTTTTTTCTTATCAGTGCAAAATAGACTCAAATAACTCAGTCTATTTTTGTCATACAGGCAAGTGTTTTACATCATTCAAAACTGTTAAATTTCTTTTTATTTGTGTACACTCATAATAAAAACAAAATGTGTTTTTCGTAAAATAAAGAAAATAAACATTATGGGCTTTCTGCCGTCTCTCTCAATGTGAAGCTCATTCTGAAACGCGACAGAACATTATCTGTAACTCAGTAAATGTTTGTGACACAGACCTGAAACGCATGTCTTTACAACGCTTTGAGTCTCTATTTTTAAATGTAAATCATATCAAAAACAAATATTCTCTGTTTAAGTAATTCGTATGAAAGCAACGACATGTACAGTTTCTCCAGCCTGACCTCATTAACGTTAATGTGACCACGCGCAACAGCTGCTCGCATACTAATGAGCCATGTGGAGGAACGCAAACTGTTATGCTCTCAAAACAGATAATCCGCGACTTCAGTCTTCAGTCCTGCTCTGCTTTTCACGAGTGTGGAATACTGTGCTGTTTATCTTGGATTTACCTCAGAAGAGTTAGAAGAACACGATTTGATTATGAGAACGATGTTTAAGGTAAGACATGTTATTGTTTGTAGCTTGTTACTGACCACAACAGCTTGTTAGCAGCATGTTATTGTTGCATAAACTTGTAGCTACTAGTTAAACTGGTGCCAGACTAAAATGTAGGTTATAAAATGTGATTGGAGTAAAACATGAAGCCTAATGCTAAATGTATATACATAAAACATTCTCGTGTCACAGGCTACGAATGTTTTTATGTTTGATAATTAAACAGCACGATATAACAGAAGGCTCGTATGATTGTGAACAGGGCTTGACATTTACTTTTTTGCTCACTGGCCAATGTGGCTAGTGGTTTTTCAAAGTTACTAGCCACACAGCATTTTTACTAGCCACATTTTTGTTGTAAAATTACCTGATTAAAGTTGACTATGGCGTGCTAAAATTTACTTGAACTAGATTTACAACTCTTTTAAATGTAAAACCACTGTACACACCCAAATCAAGACTACATAAATGTATAACAATCCAGGTCATTAACATTAGCTCTGATAAGGTTGTAAAGTTCCTTTTTTAAATAAAACCATGCATTAAGATAAAGACATAAAAAGTAGCTTCTTATTGCATAATAAAAGTGGTGCATGGATGTAGAAGATTAATAATTAATAAAAAATATAAAAAACTACACTAAAAAAAACCTTTAGCATTAGAAACACTGTTCAGAATCAGACTCAGAATTAATTTATTGAGCCCCGATGGGAATTCTTTGTTACAAGTTGCAATGGAAAGTTGGTCAGTCTCGAAACCTCACGAAAAATGCATGCCATTGTTCGGACATCACATAGCTCCACCGGCGTCCAACGACGTTAGGCCGGCGACACACTGGCTGCGTGGCGTTTTCTGTGTCTTTGCACACCAGAAACGCGTCTGACGCGGCGCTGCTGGTGACGTACAGGGAGGGCTATCTCGGGACATCGCCGTTTATATATATATATATATATATATATACACTCACCGGCCACTTTATTAGGTACCCCATGCTAGTAACGGGTTGGACCCCCTTTTGCCTTCAGAACTGCCTCAATTCTTCGTGGCATAGATTCAACAAGGTGCTGGAAGCATTCCTCAGGGAGTTTGGTCCATATTGACATGATGGCATCACACAGTTGCCGCAGATTTGTCGGCTGCACATCCATGATGCGAATCTCCCGTTCCACCACATCCCAAAGATGCTCTATTGGATTGAGATCTGGTGACTGTGGAGGCCATTTGAGTACAGCGAACTCATTGTCATGTTCAAGAAACCAGTCTGAGATGATTCCAGCTTTATGACATGGCGTATTATCCTGCTGAAAGTAGCCATCAGAAGTTGGGTACATTGTGGTCATAAAGGGATGGACATGGTCAGCAACAATACTCAGGTAGGCTGTGGCGTTGCAACGATGCTCAATTGGTACCAAGGGGCCCAAAGAGTGCCAAGAAAATATTCCCCACACCATGACACCACCACCACCAGCCTGAACCGTTGATACAAGGCAGGATGGATCCATGCTTTCATGTTGTAGACGCCAAATTCTGACCCTACCATCCGAATGTCGCAGCAGAAATCGAGACTCATCAGACCAGGCAACGTTTTTCCAATCTTCTACTGTCCAATTTCGATGAGCTTGTGCAAATTGTAGCCTCAGTTTCCTGTTCTTAGCTGAAAGGAGTGGCACCCGGTGTGGTCTTCTGCTGCTGTAGCCCATCTGCCTCAAAGTTCGACGTACTGTGCGTTCAGAGATGCTCTTCTGCCCACCTTGGTTGTAACGGGTGGTTATTTGAGTCACTGTTGCCCTTCTATCAGCTCGAACCAGTCTGGCCATTCTCCTCTGACCTCTGGCATCAACAAGGCATTTCCGCCCACAGAACTGCCGCTCACTGGATGTTTTTTCTTTTTCGGACCATTCTCTGTAAACCCTAGAGATGGTTGTGCTTGAAAACCCCAGTAGATTAGCAGTTTCTGAAATACTCAGACCAGCCCTTCTGGCACCAACAATCATGCCACGTTCAAAGTCACTCAAATCACCTTTCTTCCCCATACTGATGCTCGGTTTGAACTGCAGGAGATTGTCTTGACCATGTCTACATGCCTAAATGCACTGAGTTGCCGCCATGTGATTGGCTGCTTAGAAATTAAGTGTTAAGGAGCAGTTGGACAGGTGTACCTAATAAAGTGGCCGGTGAGTGTATATATATATATAACATTTTATACATGTTTATATAAATATATAGCCTACTACTGATACAGCAAAGACAACGTCGGCAGTATAGATGGCAAAATAGGCAAGCCTACAGAATATTTCGTTCTTATTGACAGGTGCAATATTTGAAAATCGATAGTTATTTTATTTTTTTTAAATAATATTTATATCTGCATTTGTCAAAACCTATAGACTTTCAAATATAAACATTTATTAATTAATATGTGTTTGTGTCAAAATGATATCTTTTCCTATTCTATTTTGCCTGGAAACGCTTCCAACATGCTTGCGTGTCGCGTGAAAAATAGGCGTCGGTTCTATAGCATTCACGCGTTTTCGGTGCGGCTCGAGACGCGCGTTTCACACAGGCGGTGTGCAAGTTCTAACCTGTTAACATGGGAGCCGAAATAAAAACGGACACACCACGCAGCTGAGACGCGCGCTTATTTCAGATGCCTTTTGAAAAGACTACAATTATTCAACCCGCCAAAGTGGCTAGTTGGAGTGACTGTGTTACCTGCCACGAGCAAAATCCACCCGCATTTGGCGGGTTGGCGGGTGTTAATGTCAAGCCCTGATTGTGAATATTATAACGTTTAGACCTGTGTTTATTGTTAAATACTGTGTTAGTGGAATGTGGATATCTGCTCACACGTAGATATGTATAATTATGTAAGAAAAATGTTTCATAGTTTGGTCCGGCTCGATCGCATTCAGTAAATGTTTGCACGCGCTGAGTTTGAGCAGAGGTTTGAGTCACGTGCGTTGTGGGTTTGAAAAGCAAAACAAACATTAGGCTTCATGTTTTTACTCCAGCAATCTCATTTCATAACGTCGTAACGAATGGAAACGTTTGAAGTAACATGATAATCCATATAGTTTTCTCTAATGTATAGTGTTACTGAACTTTTTAGTGATTTAGGCTGCCTGCTACAGGCTATTGTTATTATTTCATGCAGCCCTGTATGCATACAAGGCACAACACACTTGGGAGTTCATATATATATATATATAGTGTATGTATGTATTTAGTAAATTTCATAATTTGAACCAGAAAAATCTAAAATAGTTTCTCCTGATATCAGCATGTTCACAGCTGTTTTTTATTTTATTTATTTTTTAATGTTTTTACAGGGACCAGCACTGATGAGTCCAGCTGACATTCACGTGAGTCTCTGTACATGAACATGGTGAAAAATCAAACACCTTGGAGATGACAGGTATGTAACCTATATGTTTTAGGAATGGCACAAAGGTGTGTGACTGTCCAAGTCTCTGTCTTTAGATCAGTGTGTTTTACTAATGTGCTTTTTTGTCTTTGGTTGTGTTGTAAATAACTTGGTTGTGTTGTAAATAAATCCAAACAATCTAAAAGCCATTCTGTTTTAAGTCTCTCCTGATTTTTTGTGCAAGGCTTCTCACAATGACAGTACCTGATAGCACCTTATAGGGCCATTAGGGGAGGGCCTTTGTCTTTCTCAGGTGTGAAAACACTATATATTAATGGATTGTTAACGCCCCTCCGCATAGAGCTTTCTTACACAAAACACATCTTACGAATTTTAAGTCAATATATTGTCTTATCTGAATAGGTAGTCAGGATGATTTTCACATAGTTTTGAAACAAATATTCGAGGCCACGTGATACAATTTTCAAAAGTCTTGTGAAGAAATAATTAGTATGGGTTTTATGACCTTATTTCAGTGACAATGTTTTTTTGTTTTTTCACAAACCACGCATAAACGTCATTATCTCAAAACTAAAATCTTTTACATACATGCTGCTGACATATTACTGTAGCAGAGTTTGTGCTGAATACAGTGTAATCAGACTTTAGCAATGAAAATGTGACAAGTATCAGAAATAAGCACAAATGTCAGAGCATGTCAGAACACCTCCAGGACCCAGAAAACACCTCTGCGGTTATATAGCGCTTTTCACAATACAGATTGTATCAAAGCAGCTTCACAGTATCAATCAAAACAACATAACAATGTTCGACCTCCACGTTTGGTAGGGCTGATCAATGGTATTAACCCTCTGGAGTCTAAGGGGTTTTTGAGGTCTGTGAGATGTTTTGACATGCCCTGACATTTGTGCTTTTTTCAGTTGCTTATAAACATATTAATGGCAAAGGTGTAATTACACTCTATTTAGCACAAATAGGGGTACCATAATATGCAAGCAACATCTATTTACATATTTGTATTTTTGAGGGAATAATGTTTATGCATGGTTATTCAAAAAACTAAAAATTAAAGTTTCTGAAAAAAGGCCACAAAACACATACTTAATATGTGTCCACAAGACTTTTGACTAATGGATGTAGTTGCCTAATGTTTTTGCTTCAAAATTATCTGAAAATCACCCTGCCTAATCATTCACATAAAACAATACATTGATTTAAATTTTTTAAAACAGTTTTTGCTTCCAAAGGCAATATGCGCAGGGGCGTGACTTGCTGTGATTCACACCTGAGAAGACAAAGACCCTGCATAGTAATGAGCCTGCATACTAATGAGCCTGCATACTAATGAGCCATTCATTCAGGTGTGTCACACAAGAAAGAATGCGAGGACAAAAATAAATAAATAAATTATATATATATATATAAAATACAAATATAAATGAAAGTCAAAAGCACATTTTTAGTACATAGTCATACCTGGAAACAAATCCTGTTCAAATAGGCTATATGGACCATCCTACAGAATTAGTTAGAGTTAGAAAGTTAGAGTTCTCAGAGAGGAAAAAAAGGTATTTTTTCACAAATTTTTTATACATTCAAATTGTATAACTTCCAAGGTAAACATTTCTAGTATGCAGTTAATTCTCATACTGTATTTTCAGAAAGTTTTGGAATCTCCTCAAATGTGTCACTAATAAAAAACAATAATATTAAGATTTTTTTTTTACATCTATCTTGTCTTTTTATTTTATTTTTTAAGTAGGCCTATAGCCTGGATTTTATCATTCATATTTCAAAGTTAAGGATTCATTAGTTTGATATAGTCTACATTGGAACAAACACATATAATAACATCTTAGATTATGAGCTTATTTTTGACAAAACATTCTAACGTTATATATTTAACATATGAGCAGAAACTGGTTAACTAAAGCTTATTTGATGTCTATTTTAGAGTAAAAATCTTTATAATCTATCCCAAACTAGTCAACTAAATGTTGTCTTTCATATTTCGTCTGTAACAACAACAGTGCGAATTCCGTTCATTCATCACACAGAGAAAGACACGCGATTCATTTTAAAACAGTATTCGCGATTAGAACAAAGAATAAACTTACTATGATCCTGGATCCATGGCTCCTCGAAGTGAAATTAATCCAGCACTGAGGTAAATTATCCAGAATTATTCCTCAAAGCCTCGAAAAACGACACAGACTACCGGTACATTAATCTGAACTTGGTGTTTTATCGAGCTCGTGTGGGCGTTGGCAAGTTTCAGATCATTTGCGTTTCTATAGCGCTGTGTGGGCGTGGTCACATTAAAAGATAATTAGCTGAAATGAGAACGCCTGGCATCTCTCTCTTTTTATATAGATTACATAAACACAGAATATTTGTTTTAGTTTTGAATTAGATAATTTAAAAGTACACACTTAAATGATTATAAAGATATATTGATCATGCCTGTGTGACTAGTATTTGCGGAGTTTTGTTTATGTTTAGTGACGTGCTCTAGAAAAAAAGTTCACGGAGACGGAGAGGCAGAAGGCACACCCTGTTTATTTTCTTTATTTTACAAAAGCACAATATTTTATTTCGATTGTAAGTGGACCCATAAAAAAGTAGACATTTAATAGTTTATTTTTTCATATTTCTTAAGTGTGTATGACCAAAGGTGACTAAGTATTTTAAGTCTATTTTGCTGCTATGTGAAAAAAATCGCGCAAAACGCGCCGGCGCGTTTCTCGACTCCAGAGGGTTAAAGGTGACTTGACTTGACAGACAGTTACACAAGTTCGATTGGGGAATAAAGTGCGAGTTGTGAGATGCCAATTGCCTCCGTGAGTCTGGCCTCTGCAATAACTTTAGCTGTGAGCTATCCCCATTTTTCTTCCTGACACAACGCGTTACACTACAGGCTTGTTCGACTTGAACCGGCGCTGCACAGACCGATCAGTTTATGACATCAAAGTACCGCAAGAGCAATTCAAAAGCATAAGGAGCCGTCTGCTCTCTATTCGCTCTTGCGGTACTTTGATGTCATTCACTGATCGGTCTGTGCAGCACCGGTTCAAGTCGAACAAGCCTACCATAAACACCTTCCCGTAATCAACGGCGTCAATCCCCCTATAGTGTCAATAGGGGGCGAGACATCATTTGAATCTTTGTGAGACTCTTAGGCGGGGTTAGATTGTGGTCAGGTAACTAATTATTGGGAGTTTTATTTATGCGGTAAGAATAGCTACACTTGGGCATCAACCCGCGCATTCAGATACAACTCAACTGAGTATAATATTTTCAGATGTCATGGACACTCGGGTTCAACCTGAGTCAGGTGCGTATGGGAAAAATCTACCACACCACACATCCGAAATCGAATACCTCCTTTCTATATAGTAGATGAAAAATCTATGCCACAAAAATTATGTCACAAAAGTGTCCAAATTAACAGTACTCATAAAAGCGTAGGCAAAAAGTACCCGGATTAACTACTTTTTCCAGTGAGATACTGAGGTGTGCATTCGATGGACACTTTACTATCCCATAAGGCCACTGGAGAGGATTTGAGAATGGTGGTAGGTCACGTGATAAGGGCAACATGGCTTAGATTATACTCAATACTCATTAGGGCGGTCAAAATTGCTCAAAAATGACGTTCGAATATTCCCTCTAAAAAAATATATTCAAACTATTCGAACATCTGGTTGAGCATTTTGTCAATGACGGCGCATTAAGTCAATAACAGGACAAATTAATACTGAAGGAATACAAATTTATTTAATGTTTAATTTAGGTTTCCACTACAATAGTATATAAACTGATAAAGTTTATTAGACTGATTTCAGATGATTGAGTCTCCAGCAAGAGTCTCCTTTCCTGCAAGTCCTGTTTTCTCCATTGTATTTTAAATTAATCAGATCACTGAGATTCTCACCTTTCAGCCTAGATGTTGAGTCGTTAGGTTGATTGGATTAGCTGTTGGAAAGACTTCCACCTTTTGTCTTTAATGGCTCTGGGATGGCCCTTGGAACCAGAGTTCCTGGCCAGTATCAGAATTTGAATAAGTTAATTTGCATGCTTTGTTCAGAGTCTCCGCCTTTATGTAAATCCCTCCCCCTTGGAATGTATATTTAACTACACTGTATACTGTTTGAGTTAGACTTTCAGACGAGTGTGCAAGACCGCAGCAACAGCACAGCTCATGTTCTTAATAAAGCAACCTTCTTAAGATACAATCTGAGTCTCCTGGTCTCTCTTCTGAGTTTCATACACTTGAGAAGAAAAGGTTTACAACAGATGGTGCCCTGTGACCCGGATGGAATTAACTTCACCTGAATCAAGAACTGAATTTCCACAAAGAACTCAACAAAGACTGAGTTCCAGAACTGAATCCTGAAACTTCAAAGCTCAACAAAGAACAAACATTTTCTGACTGAGTTCCAGACGGAATCTTTTCATACAAACAACGATTTGGTGAGTTTCACTCTATTCAAAGAACCGTTGAAGACCAGTATAAATCTCTGCGCCGTCAGAAGAACAGTTATCAGACAGCTGTAGTGTTTGGTTAACGAAATTACCCTTTAAAAGTTTTCTTTTAGAGATGAAAATAATCCTCTGTTTTTTTAGGCAGGGAAGTTTTTAGATATCCTCTACGTTGCTAGAGAAGATTTATCCTCTAAAAGTTGAAAAGGTGAAATATCCATTTTCTTTTGTAGGGAAGATTAGCGTAGCATGCTAATAGTTTGTGATGTGTTGGTAACAAGGAAGATTTAACAACAGTTGATCTGTATTAACGAGTGTAGCCTTGTTTGATCAGAGAAGAAATTTGTGTTTTTGATTGTGTGATAAAGAACATCACAAAATGGTTAAGAAAAATGCCAGACTGATCCCCACAAATGAAAAAGGTGGTCTTGCGACCCCATTGTGGACAGACAGTGAGTTTAAGTCATTATTAGGAGAGCACATGGACTCCATAGTGACTGAGTCAGTCAGATTGAATTTGATAAAGAAATTTGGTATTCATCCAGACAAAGTATGGTCAATTGAAGATTGTAAAAAGGTACTAGGAGCAAGTATTCGCAAGAACAATGTGAAAGGCATAATCTGTTGCCATAGAGAATTTGGTTTAGCACTAGCTACACAACAGTCTGAGAGTAACTCAGAGCTAGAGAAACAGATTAAAGAGCTCCGTGCTAGAGTATGTTCTTTGACCAAGAAATTAAACCGCAACAAAAATGAAAATAAAACTGATGTAGAAGTTAGTCAGCCAGATAACATTTACCCTGACTTACAAGCGTTTTTTGAAACAGATGTAGCTCTCCAATCAGTAACTGATGAGCCTGTAGACTCAGTAAATGTTTGTGGGGCTAGGAGAAGATCTCAGGGAATTGAGGGAACTGAAAGTGTTCCTCCCAACTCCTCTGTTGTTCAAATACAAACTGTTGCTAAGGCCTTAGGACCTAAAGACATTGAGCGACTGTCCCAGAACTTACCCTCAGCGCGCACACAGTTCTCTGAATTTAGAAGAGCATTGATCAGCAAAATGCGTTTGTATGACATGTCGTTAACAGAAGTCACACAGTTAATGTCACAAATTTTAACTGAATCTGAATTCAACAGTTTTGAATCTGCAGTGACTTCTGAACTACGAAATGCCAGTAGAAGTGATATGACAGAAGGTGTTCTGAAAATGCTAAAGAATATCTTAGGACCCAAAATAAATTGATCTAGAATTACTAGCTGTGTACAAAAGAAAGAAGAGAATGTAAATGAATATACTGAAAGATTTTGTCAGTCAGCCGTAACTTACAGTGGAATAGTAGATGATTCTGAAAGTGTGCTTGATCACAAAGGGCCACTAATTCGTATCTGGGCAGATGGCCTTGTAGCCGAATACAGAAGAGCTTTACCGTTCCTAAATCTAACTTGGTCTAACAGCACTCTCAGAAGTAACTTGGACAGTTTGGCTACATGGGAAAGAGATGCTGATGTTAAAGTGAGAGTAGCAGCCGCGGCTACGTTTAGCACAGCAAAACAAGAAAACAGGTGGTCTAGAAAAGATAGCAAATGCCACTACTGTGAAAAATTAGGACATTGGTAAAAAGAGTGTAGGAAAAAGTTGCAAGACACAAAAAGAATGCATAATTCTGCTCCTTCTCAGCCTTGAGAAGGAGCACACAACAGTGACGTAGATTCTGTTTTGTTCCTGTTTTGTATGAAACCCCGCCCATTGAGGTACAATTTGGCTCGAAAACTCTGACTACAAAATTGTTATGTGCTCCATTAAATACAGGTGCAATTTTAGGCATGGATCTCCTGAGACAAGTACATCTAACTTTAGACATGTCCTCAGAATCTGCTAGCATTCAAATTTCCTCAGCGCAAGTTTCTACCAATAATGAAATCCCTCCAGAGTATGCTTTCTTACAGAATCATCCAATTTGGGCTAAAGACAAGGATGATTGTGGGTTGTTGACAGGTGTAGAACCAGTAAAATTGACAGGAACTACACCTCCGGTCACCAAACAATATCCTATCAATAAGGAAGCTATACAGGGGATCAAACCTATTGTAGAAAAGTTGCTGACGCAGGGAGTGCTAGTTAAAACCAACAGTCCATGTAATTCACCCATATGGCCCATCAAGAAATCCAATGGGACATGGAGACTCACAATAGACTACAGAGTAGCCAATAAACATATTGATAAAATCACCCCCCTAGTGGCAGATCCTTCCACAATCTGTAATGGTTTACCATTGGAGTGTAAGATTTTTTCAGTAATTGATATGTCTAATGGATTTTTTTCTGTACCGTTGCACTCTGATAGCCAGCCATGGTTAGCTTTCACAGTTGACTATGAGCAATACCAGTGGACACGTTTGCCACAGGGATTTCAAAACTCCCCAACCATATACCATCAGGCTGTCAGGCGTGATTTGTGTGACCCAGAATGTCCTGTAAAACAGTCCACCATGATCCAATATGTCGATGATATTTTGATTGCCTCAACAAATCACGAGGTACATCAAACTGAATTGGCAGCATTGTTGAACTATTTGCATAAAAAAGGACACAAATGCAGCTTTCACAAAGCTCAAATTGCTAAAAAGCAAGTCACATTTCTGGGTCAAACAATTGGTGCAGGAAATAGATCCATTACACAGTATCGAGCTACGTCAATCAAAACCATACCTCCGCCTACCACCATTAAAACACTCTGCTCATTTTTAGGGACAGCAGGTTACTGTAGACCGTGGATCGAAGAATATGCCTCGATTGCTCAGCCTCTCTATGACTTGTTGAAAGGCCATGGTAAAGATTCAGATACTGTTTGCATGGAAGAATGTCACCTCAAAGCGTTCAATGATTTGAAGAGAGCACTATGTCAAGCACCAGCATTAGGAATTGCCCAATCTGATAGACCCTTTGTGCTTTATGTTCATGAACACTTAGGTTTTATGACTGCATGTCTAATGCAAGATCATGGGGGCAGTTTACGCCCAATTCATTACTATTCTGGTAAACTTGACATAGTCGCTCAAGGTATGGGCCCATGTCTTAGAGCAGTACAGGCAGTTCATTTGGCTCTTCAGGCTTCATCAGTAATGGTGTTAGGTCAGACTGTAAATGTAAAATGCCCTCATTCCGTGTCCGCACTAAAGAATCAAGCAAAAGTCACCTCTGTAACCTCCTCCCGTTGGGGAAATTGGTTAGCGACACTCACAGCCCCGAACATTGTTTTACAGCGTGCACCAGTCACAAACCCATCCTCATGTATGACGTCCGCAATGACTGAAAGTTTGTTAGAGGATGAAGGAGAAATGACTCACGATTGTGTTACGCTTACATATACACCTACGAGTGAAGTAAAAGAAACTCAGAATTTGAGTTGTTTGTCGACGGTTCAGCTCAAGTAATTGACGGTAACGGACAAGCAGGTTATGCAGTAACGTCCACCACTGAAGTGGTTGCTTCAGGTTGTCTTCCAGATCATTTTTCAGCTCAAGCTGCAGAAATAGTAGCCTTAACAAGAGCATGCACGCTAGCTTCAGGATTGTGGCAAATATCTACACAGATTCCAGGTATGCTTTTGGGGTAATTCATGATTTTGGTGTCATTTGGCAAACCAGACCGTTTCTAACTTCTGCTGGATCCCCCATTAAGCATGCTGGATTAGTAAAAGATCTAATGTTTGCAATGAAACTTCCAAAGAAATTAGCAGTGATCAAAGTGAAAGCACATCTCACAACTAATACTGCAGAAGCTAAAGGTAATTCTCTTGCTGATGTGGCAGCTAAACAGGCTTGTTTATATGCAACTGTACAAGTGTGTTCAGGTAGTACAGCACAAAAGACAATTCTGCCTCCTGAATCAATAATTGATTTGTACAAAGACGTTCCGCTGTATGAAGCATGGACATGGTTAGACAAAGGAGCCATTGTGGATTCCTCTCGTTGCTGGACCAAAGGGGGAAAGTATGTCGCTCCCGAATCACTGCTGCCATATTTGGCTCAACAAATACACAGTTTGGGTCACAGTGGTCCAGCAACGATGAATCACAGGTTCTCAAATCAGTGGTGGAATCCAAAATTCAGAAATGTAGCCACAGAAACAGCCAAGAGGTGTGTTACATGTCACAAAAATAATGATGTACCAGCAGCCATTACGCCAGCAGCACATACTCCAGCTCCACCAGGGCCATTTCGTCACCTGCAAGTTGATTACATTTCATTGCCTCGTTGTAAGGGAAAAACTGATGTTTTGGTAGTAATAGACAAGTTCTCAAGATGGGTAGAAGCTTATCCAACAGGGCGTGCTACAGCTGCACATACTGCTGAATGTCTTGTCACTGATTTCATTCCCAGATGGGGATTACCAGATTGCATTGACTCAGATCAAGGTACACATTTCACAGGACAGGTAGTCAAGGAAGTGGCTAAAATGTTGCAGATTAAGTGGAACCTTCACTGCCCCTATAGGCCGCAAGCATCAGGACAGGTTGAACAATCAAACCCAGGCTAAGCAAAATGCATCAGGCAGGAGTACCATGGGTCGAAGCGCTGCCAGCAGTAATGTGTAGTATGAGAGCGTCACCTAACAGATTAGTAGGACTGAGCCCTCATGAGATTATTACTGGACGCCCAATGCAGATGCCAGGTGTGATTGATCTTAGAAATGCTGATGTACACATTGCCTCCGATGCCCTGATAGCTTACTGTGAAAACCTCACAAAGGGAGTACAGAGTGCCAAAGAGAGAGTTGAGTCGTGTTGGCAGACTCCACCAGAAGGTGGACACGCAATCATCCCAGGTCTGTGGGTCATGATAAAGTCATTCAGAAACAAGCCATTAGAACCTAAGTGGTACGGACCACATCAAGTGATGTTGATTACAGCTGCTGCAGTATTGTCTCAGGGAAAGAAAACCTGGACTAATGTGTCACACTGTAAGGTTGTTCCCCCACCAACAGGGATAGGGTAGGACACGAAACAGTGAAGAACCGAAGGGAAGATCTGAATGCAATACGCGTCAGTGGCCACCCCGTCGGCGAAGACTCCCTCATAGGCCTTCCCCATTCGTCTAGTCAATCCTCACTTCACTGTTTCTTTAGGTGTCAAAATAATTAAGAAATAGGGAAAGAAGGAACAACCAGAGCAGACTCGGAAAAGTTTACAACCCTAGTGTTTGAACAAATACTGCTCCTGTCTTTTGTTTTCTCTCTTCCTCTGTGCAGGTAACACTTGATGGCTGACCAGAGACCCATACGCACCGACCTCCTCATATGCGTATAAAGACACAAACTCAAGAAATCTAGAAATCAACGAGACCCACTGCCAACTATCACAAAAGGATAAAGAAAAGAAAAAAAATACACAACGCAGAGAGTGAGACCCACATACGGAACCTTCAGTTATCCATCAACATGATCAAGATTGTCGTACTACTACTAACCATCGCACAAAATGTAGACTCCAGAATCCTTGTTTGCTGGAAAGAACGTTGCAGGCCACACCCGAAGATGGCTGCATTCCATAAATCACTTGTGCACAAGGACAGTTCTTGATCTTTCAGCAAGACCCCAGATGACTGAAGTTAATTCTTCCGTAAGAATTTCACGGACCCTAATTGCATGTTTTGTTTCTGTGTCAGCATGCAATTGAAGAAACACCAACACAGAGCAAGCTTTGTGCCTGTAATGATTACAAGTTGCAAGAATGCATTTTTAAGTGTTTAAATGTGTATATAGTGTGGGAGTTATTTAGAACTCCCAAAGAGGGGACTGAAGGAATACAAATTTATTTAATGTTTAATTTAGGTTTCCACTACAATAGTATATAAACTGATAAAGTTTATTAGACTGATTTCAGATGATTGAGTCTCCAGCAAGAGTCTCCTTTCCTGCAAGTCCTGTTTTCTCCATTGTATTTTAAATTAATCAGATCACTGAGATTCTCACCTTTCAGCCTAGATGTTGAGTCGTTAGGTTGATTGGATTAGCTGTTGGAAAGACTTCCACCTTTTGTCTTTAATGGCTCTGGGATGGCCCTTGGAACCAGAGTTCCTGGCCAGTATCAGAATTTGAATAAGTTAATTTGCATGCTTTGTTCAGAGTCTCCGCCTTTATGTAAATCCCTCCCCGTTGGAATGTATATTTAACTACACTGTATACTGTTTGAGTTAGACCTTTCAGACGAGTGTGCAAGACCGCAGCAACAGCACAGCTCATGTTCTTAATAAAGCAACCTTCTTAAGATACAATCTGAGACTCCTGGTCTCTCTTCTGAGTTTCGTACACTTGAGAAGAAAAGGTTTACAACAATACAAAGAGACTTAACTACTTCTATACAGGGTTCCCACACCTTGGTTAACTTCAAATTCAAGGACCTTTCAAGGACTTTCCAGGTCCAATACCCTCAAATTCAAGGACTTAATGTGGGGACACATTTCAAGTGAGAGCAAGGTTACATCGTGTTACCTTGTAAGATACATTGTTACAGTTTTCATGTGTCAAACACTGCATCATGTTTTAGGAGTTTCAGGCTATTTGTGCAATGTTTCAAGGTGTGTCTGTGAAACGTTGAGGTACCATCGTAGTAGTTTCGTGTGCGCGTGAATGTCATGGGAACGTACAACACAAAGTACCTCACGTAGGAAACACTTAAAGGAGTAGTTCACTTTAAAATGAAAATTAGCCCATGATATACTCACCCTGAAGCCATCCTAGGTGTATATGACTTTCTTCTTTCAGACGAATTAAATCATAGTTATATTAAAGGAGAACTCCGGTCAATTTTAACATTGAGCTAATTTTTTTGTACATTTGGAGTGCTGTCAGTACAGAGAACAACGACAAAAATCGACGTTGCCTACACCGTGTTATCGTCTTTTTAAAATGTGCTCCCTGTTGACTTCAATGGGGCAAGTTTTAAACCTGCTTTTAGGCTCTTAACATCCTTGATGTCATTACAAGTGCACAGACATGTGAGTGGTGTTATTCAGAGTGAACACGGTCAATCTGACTGCAGTAGATATGAAAGATATTAATAAAAATGATATTAATTCAGCCAGCTCACATACCTGTATTTATTTCCTGTTTTCGGTCGAAGTCCACAGTAGTCGATTGTGGAGTTCGCGTGCGCGATCATTGGTAACTAAGCAACAGTAGAGACTCTGACTGTCAGCTGTCAGCCGATGACGGTGCTGTGTGGTGTTCTGGGAATATCAGCTCAAATGGATAGTTCATCCGAATCAGATGTTGAACACACGGAGGAGGTTTTTGAGTTTGATGATCGCGCGCGCAAACTCGACAATCGACTACTGTGGACTTCGACCGAAAACAGGAAGAAAATACAGGTATGTGAGCTGGCTGAATTAACATAATTTTTATTCATATCTTTCACACCTACTGCAGTCAGATTGACCGTGTTCACTCTTAATAACACCACTCACATGGCTGTGCACTTGTAATATATCAAGGATGTTAAGAGGCTAAAAGCAGGTTTAAAACTTGCCCCATTGAAGTCAACAGGGAGCAAATTTTAAAAAGACGATAACATGGTGTAGGCAACGCCGATTTTTGTCATTGTTCTCTCTATTGACATCACTCCAAATGTACAAAAAAAGGAGCTCAATGTTAAAATTGACCGGAGTTCTCCTTTAATAAACACCCTGACGCTTCTGGGCTTTATAATGGCAGTGGATTGCAACCATTGCAACCATCAGATTGAAGCTCAAAAATGCATCCATCAATTATAAAAGAACACCACAAGGATCCAGGGGGTTAAAAAAGGCCTTCTGAAGCAAAGCGATGAGTTTGTGTAAGAAAAATATTCATATTTAAAACTTTATAAAGTAAAATAACTAGCTTGTGGCCAAACGAACACACGGATTCCACTTAAGTGTAAAGCGGAACTTCTGCGAGTAATGTGACGCACTGCTGATCTTACACAATCTCATCGCTTTGCTTCAGAAGGCCTTTACTAACCCCCTGGAGTCGTGTGGTGTTCTTTTATATGGATGGATGCATTTTTGAGCTTCAATCTGATGGTTGCAATCCACTGCCATTATAAAGCTCAGAAGCATCAGGGTGTTAATTAATATAACTCCGATTGTATTCGCTTGAAAGAAGAAAGTCATATATGCCTAGGATGACTTGAGGGCGAGTAAATCATGGGCTAATTTTCATGTTAAAGTGAACTACACCTTTAAGGCAGTGTTAATTTTGACAGCAAATTTTGATTTAGTTTTAGTCATATTTTAGTCATCAGAATTGTTTTAGTTTTAGTCTAGTATTAGTAGACGAAGTACAATAAGATTTTAGTTGACTAAAATCGAATGGGTTTAGTTCAACTGTAATGCATTAATTTAGAATTTCTCTAAAATTTCCAAACCCATTATATATTCCCATAGAAAACATCTATTAACCTGTTAATATGAATAATTGTTAAAGTTTGAACATGCAATACAGATTACAGAATACACAGATTTTTGCCATAAAATAATATCTTAAAATTAAATAAAAGCACTTCTCCTAAAGTAGAACAGTCTTTTTTTCCCTCTATGCATTCTTTGACTTACATCATTCTATTCATATTAAAGCAATTAAAGAGCAGTGAATGCTTTTCTCTTTTTATTTTGTTGTTTGATTAATATTAAGTGCACAGACGGCATTAGTTTATTACACACTGTCACTTTAAGACAGAGTGTGTACATCCAATTGCACTAATGCACGATATTCTCATAATTGTACGTTCTGTAAAGACATAACCGACTGTGTTTACCTGAATACTCTCCAAAAACGCACATTTAGACAAAATATTGTGTGTATTTGTTCGTTCAAACGCGAAAGAGAGCTCAATTCAGTCCTCGCGCGCTGTATAGCCGTCTATGTGCAGGGCTGCACGCTTCGGGTCGGGTGTGTGTGTGTGCGTACAGAAAAACATACCGAATAAAGCTCTCTTTCGCGTCATCACTCTTATTCAGATCTATCCATATGTCTGCTCTTCTCTTTCTCCCAAACTTGTACATTTTTGAACGATTTATGAGACATGCATCAAGCGCATGCCAACTCCTGTCCCGCCGGGTAGATCAGCTCGTTACAATTCAAATGTGCGCATCGACCACAAACGCAAATCAGTTCTGAATGGATCTCTCTATTTTCGTCATAATTGTCGTAATTTTTATTTAGTTATCGTCTCGTTTTCGTCTGTGAAAAAATGTCGTTGATGAAAATTAAACGAAATTAACACTGCTTTATGGTAACGTGTAAATGCACATAACTAACGCAAATCAAGCAAGCTAGTATGCACAGGGCACGATCGTGTTTGCGAAATAACACATTAGTGGACTGAGGGAATAATATGCAATTTTTTCCAGAAAAGTTCTTGCACAAAATAAATTCAATGACTTTCAAGGACCTGTATCTATTATGTTTATTTTCAAAAACTTTCCAGGGCCTTGAATTTTTTTTTTCAGATTCACAAACTTTCAAGGATTTCAAGGACCTGTGGGAAGGACCTGTCTATAGGTAGTTTATTTAACAACGTATTACCTACACAAAAACAAGTAAATCAACTAATGGCCAAGACCACTGACCTCACTGTCGCTCGCTCACTCACAGGCACTCATTTTCTCTCTCTCGCCCTCACCCCCACGCTCTCTGCACATTAAATAACATTAAACGCTCCGAGCGAGCTGTGTGGTGGTAAACATGGAACTTTTCCTTGACATGAAATGGTAAATAATCAAACCAGTGGAAGCCTGCAGTGCATGAAACTGCTGTATCTAAACTACCTTATTCATGCAATATCTATTCAGTCAGTACAGTAGCCTACACTTTAGTAATGTTTCTGTTTAACGTTAAATAAAATGAGGCACACAATTCCAAAAATTTGACAACAAAGACCCCTCAGGCAACGCACCCACTCGCAAAGCAGACAGCCGCGCATCTGCTACTGCGGGCATGTTTTTCCACATTCGAATATAAATTTTCACCTTCGAAAATATATATTCGAATTTAGAATACTCGTTGACAGCCCTAATACTCATACACATTCATACTATATAGAATGTACTTTTTTAGCGGTCGAGAAGTAATTACTTATTAAAAATAAGTACCAATACAGACTATTCGATCTCAGACGGAGGCATATAGTGCATAGAGAACACTATATAGCAAATTTCAACTGCTTAAAGTCCCCGTAAAGGCAATTCTAAAAAAATAATCTAAACACATTAGAAATGTTAAATGTATTGCTAAAAACATATTACAAGAAGAAGAAGAAGAAGAAGGTTTTATTTATATAGCGCCTTTCCAAAGCTCAAGGTCGCTTTACATGGTACCTTTATAATACATTTAAACACTGACGCACAACTTTACAATCACAAAGGACACATATAATCACATTTAGACGAAGTACATGTTAAACAGATATGTTTTTAACTGTGTCTTGAAAGCAGTCACTGATGAAATATTTCGAAGTGAACGGGGCAGTGAATTCCATAATGTTGGCGCATTAACACTAAATGACCTTCCACCTACTGTAGATAATCGAAAACGAGGGATGGACAGTAAACCAAGTTCAGTTGATCTGAGAGAACGTGCAGGACGGTAAGTGAAAAGTAGATCAGACAAATATGGGGGTGCAAGACCGTTTAATGCCTTATATGTTAAAAGCAATACCTTAAAGTGGATACGAGATGAAACAGGTAACCAGTGAAGGTCATGAAGCACCGGAGTAATGTGAGCAGAACGCCTGGTGGAGGTGAGAACTCTTGCTGCTGAGTTTTGGACGTACTGTAATCTTGCAATAAGTTTTTTGGGAAGGCCAAGAAATAAAGCATTGCAATAATCCAGACGTGATGTGATTGATGCATGAATTAAGAGTTCGGCGTCAGCTAAAGTTAGAGATGGTCTTAGACGAGCAATATTTCGAAGATGAAAGAAAGAGTTTTTAACAATGGAAGAAATATGAGAGCCAAAAGACAGAGCTGAATCAAATAAGACACCGAGGTTGCGAGTCAGTGATGAAGGCTTTATATGGAAACCATCAATATAGAAGGACTGGTCCATCCTTTTGACTGAGGCTGGAGAGCCAATCACTAATATCTCAGTTTTATTATCATTTAATTTAAGGAAGTTAAGGGACATCCAATGCTTTATGTCCCTGATGCATGCAGTGAGTGAGTCAGGCAGGGATGGTCTATCGGAACTGGTGGTGAAGTAAATTTGGATGTCCATCTGCATAGCAATGGAATTGTAGTCCATGCCTGCGTATGATGCTACCAAGTGGGTGTATGTAGATGATAAACAAGAGTGGACCAAGAACCGAACCTTGTGGAACGCCCCGTGTAAGTAAATTGGTGGCAGAATTATGACCTTGTATGGTGATATAATACATTCTGTCAGTGATATAGGAAATAAGCCAGGAAAGAGCGGAACCAGTGATACCAATATCAGAAAGCCGAGAAATAAGCAATTCATGGCAGACTGTGTCAAAAGCGGCGCTTAGATCAAGGAGCATCAAGATGTTTATTAACCCTGAATCCATCGATGAGAGAATGTCGTTAACCACACGCAGAAGAGCAGTTTCAGTGCTGTGAGATGGGCGAAAACCTGACTGAAAAGGTTCAAAAACACCATTCATATCCAAATAAGAGCGTAATTGTGAAGCAACAACCTTTTCAAGGATTTTGCTTAAGAATGTTAGGTTTGATATCGGTCTGTAATTGTCCATGTTTAGATGATCAAGGCCAGGTTTTTTCTACAAAGAAAAAAGGTCTTTTTTAGTCTTTTTTTTTCAGGTCTTTTTTACAAAGACTGTGAACTGTGAAGTACTGAATTGAGGAGTTAGACCGTTAAACAGTTTTTCACCATTGCTGTGTTCCGGACTTTTTGGGCGGGGCTAAAACGGGTAACGTTTAATAACGGGGTACCTAATAAAGTGGCCGGTGAGTGTGTATATATATATATATATATATATATATATATATATATATATTAGTGCTGTCAAACGATAAAATATTTAATTGCGATTAATCGCATTTGTGTCAGTTAACTTGCGATTAAATCGCAATTAATCGCACATTTTTATCTATTCTAAATGTCTCTTGATTTCCTTTTGTCCATAAAAAGCTTGATGACGCACTGGAGCCACTGAGGCTGGCCCCTCCCCTAACAATATAAATAGAGCACATTCACATCAGTTCGCCACTCAATCACAAGTTACTGTCAGTACTATTACTTACTACAGCCTACAGTTTGCTAGCTAGCTATGCCTTCGTCACGGAAATACGTACTACCTGGATGCGATCACGTAGAAAACAGATCTGTGTCCTTATTTAAATTTCCGAAAAACGATCACATCAAGAAGAGGTGGATTAATTTTGTGAAGAGACACCTTGATGGAGAGCTGAGGATCACCGCCAAAACCCGCCTCTGTAGTGATAATTTTACATGGGACAGTTTTATAAACTTTCGTCAGAGACAACTGGGATTCACTGATAATCCGCTGTTACTGGTTAATGGGGCCGAACCGACTATCTCCCGCCTCGGCCTTCATCAATTCCCGTCGCGCCGACAGCGGGTCAATGTCCTCTGAATTAGATTCTGGCTCTGGAGGCTCAAACATGTATGGCTTTGTAAAACCAATTAAGCTACTAGGATCATCTATTCCGCCTGTAGAGGTGACAGTTGAGTGTGGCAACGGCAACTTTCCCCCACGAGTGGGCATGGTTTCAGTACAGCCAGCAGACACGTATGTACTTGCCGTCATTCAATCATTCAAATTTGGCTGAGTGGCTAATAACAAATTTTTCTGTGGTGTGACAAACTCAGGACACATACTTAATTTAGACTTTACAGAGACTTTAATGGTCATCATCAAACAGTGCTCGAAATTAACTTTTTTTATTTGGTAGCACTGGTCATATACACTCACCTAAAGGATTATTAGGAACACCATACTAATACTGTTTTTAACCCTCTTTCGCCTTCAGAACTGTCTTAATTCTGTGTGGCATTGATTCAACAAGGTGCTGAAAGCATTCTTTAGAAATGTTGGCCCATATTGATAGGATAGCATCTTGCAGTTGATGGAGATTTGTGGGATGCACATCCAGGGCACGAAGCTCCTGTTACACCACATCCCAAAGATGCTCTATTGGGTTGATATCTGGTGACTGTGGGGGCTATTTTAGTACAGAGAACTCATTGTCATGTTCAAGAAACCCATTTGAAATGATTTGAGCTTTGTGACATGGTGCATTATCCTGCTGGAAGTAGCCATCAGAGGATGTGTACATGGTGGCCATAAAGGGATGGACATGGTCAGAAATAATGCTCAGGTAGGCTATGGCATTTAAACGATGCCCAATTGGCACTAAGGGGCCTAAAGTGTGCCAAAACATCCCCCACACCATTACACCACCACCACCAGCCTGCACAGGGGTAACAAGGCATGATGGATCCATGTTCTCATTCTGTTTACGCCAAATTCTGACTACCATCTGAATGTCTCAACAGAAATCGAGACTGTCCAATTTTGGTGAGCTCTTGCAAATTGTAGCCTCTTTTTCCTATTTGTAGTGGAGATGAGTGGTACCCGGTGGGGTCTTCTGCTGTTGTAGCCCATCCGCCTCAAGGTTGTGCGTGTAGTGGCTTCACAAATGCTTTGCTGCATACCTCGGTTGTAACGAGTGGTTGTTTCAGTCAAAGTTGCTCTTCTATCAGCTTGAATCAGTCGGCCCATTCTCCTCTGACCTCTAGCATCAACAAGGCATTTTCGCCCACAGGACTGCCGCATACTGGATGTTTTTCCCTTTTCACACCATTCTTTATAAACCCTAGAAATGGTTGCGCGTGAAAATCCCAGTAACTGAGCAGACTGTGAAATACTCAGAACGGCCCGTCTGGCACCAACAACCATTCCACGCTCAAAATTGCTTAAATCACCTTTCTTTCCCATTCTGACATTCAGTTTGGAGTTCAGGAGATTGCCTTGACCAGGACCACACACCTAAATGCATTGAAGCAACTGCCATGTGATTGGTTGATTAGATAATTGCATTAATGAAAAATTGAACCGGTGTTTCTAATAATCCTTTAGGTGAGTGTATATATATATATATATATATATATATATATATATATACACACTCACCGGCCACTTTATTAGGTACACCTGTCCAACTGCTCCTTAACACTTAATTTCTAAGCAGCCAATCACATGGCGGCAACTCAGTGCATTTAGGCATGTAGACATGGTCAAGACAATCTCCTGCAGTTCAAACCGAGCATCAGTATGGGGAAGAAAGGTGATTTGAGTGACTTTGAACGTGGCATGATTGTTGGTGCCAGAAGGGCTGGTCTGAGTATTTCAGAAACTGCTAATCTACTGGGATTTTCACGCACAACCATCTCTAGGGTTTACAGAGAATGGTCCGAAAAAGAAAAAACATCCAGTGAGCGGCAGTTCTGTGGGCGGAAATGCCTTGTTGATGCCAGAGGTCAGAGGAGAATGGCCAGACTGGTTCGAGCTGATAGAAGGGCAACAGTGACTCAAATAACCACCCGTTACAACCAAGGTGGGCAGAAGAGCATCTCTGAACGCACAGTACGTCGAACTTTGAGGCAGATGGGCTACAGCAGCAGAAGACCACACCGGGTGCCACTCCTTTCAGCTAAGAACAGGAAACTGAGGCTACAATTTGCACAAGCTCATCGAAATTGGACAATAGAAGATTGGAAAAACGTTGCCTGGTCTGATGAGTCTCGATTTCTGCTGCGACATTCGGATGGTAGGGTCAGAATTTGGCGTCTACAACATGAAAGCATGGATCCATCCTGCCTTGTATCAACGGTTCAGGCTGGTGGTGGTGGTGTCATGGTGTGGGGAATATTTTCTTGGCACTCTTTGGGCCCCTTGGTACCAATTGAGCATCGTTGCAACGCCACAGCCTACCTGAGTATTGTTGCTGACCATGTCCATCCCTTTATGACCACAATGTACCCAACTTCTGATGGCTACTTTCAGCAGGATAATGCGCCATGTCATAAAGCTGGAATCATCTCAGACTGGTTTCTTGAACATGACAATGAGTTCGCTGTACTCAAATGGCCTCCACAGTCACCAGATCTCAATCCAATAGAGCATCTTTGGGATGTGGTGGAACGGGAGATTCGCATCATGGATGTGCAGCCGACAAATCTGCGGCAACTGTGTGATGCCATCATGTCAATATGGACCAAACTCCCTGAGGAATGCTTCCAGCACCTTGTTGAATCTATGCCACGAAGAATTGAGGCAGTTCTGAAGGCAAAAGGGGGTCCAACCCGTTACTAGCATGGGGTACCTAATAAAGTGGCCGGTGAGTGTATATATATATTTGAGTACAGCGAACTCATTGTCATGTTCAAGAAACCAGTCTGAGATGATTCCAGCTTTATGACATGGTGCATTATCCTGCTGAAAGTAGCCATCAGAAGTTGGGTACATTGTGGTCATAAAGGGATGGACATGGTCAGCAACAATACTCAGGTAGGCTGTGGCGTTGCAACGATGCTCAATTGGTACCAAGGGGCCCAAAGAGTGCCAAGAAAATATTCCCTACACCATGACACCACCACCACCAGCCTGAACCGTTGATACAAGGCAGGATGGATCCATGCTTTCATGTTGTAGACGCCAAATTCTGACCCTACCATCCGAATGTCGCAGCAGAAATCGAGACTCTTCAGACCAGGCAACGTTTTTCCAATCTTCTATTGTCCAATTTCGATGAGCTTGTGCAAATTGTAGCCTCAGTTTCCTGTTCTTAGCTGAAAGGAGTGGCACCCGGTGTGGTCTTCTGCTGCTGTAGCCCATCTGCCTCAAAGTTCGACGTACTGTGCGTTCAGAGATGCTCTTCTGCCCACCTTGGTTGTAACGGGTGGTTATTTGAGTCACTGTTGCCCTTCTATCAGCTCGAACCAGTCTGGCCATTCTCCTCTGACCTCTGGCATCAACAAGGCATTTCCGCCCACAGAACTGCCGCTCTCTGGATGTTTTTTCTTTTTCTGACCATTCTCTGTAAACCCTAGAGATGGTTGTGCGTGAAAATCCCAGTAGATTAGCAGTTTCTGAAATACTCAGACCAGCCCTTCTGGCACCAACAATCATGCCACGTTCAAAGTCACTCAAATCACCTTTCTTCCCCATACTGATGCTCGGTTTGAACTGCAGGAGATTGTCTTGACCATGTCTACATGCCTAAATGCACTGAGTTGCCGCCATGTGATTGGCTGCTTAGAAATTAAGTGTTAAGGAGCAGTTGGACAGGTGTACCTAATAAAGTGGCCGGTGAGTGTATATTAGTGCTGTCAAACGATAAAATATTTAATTGCGATTAATCGCATTTGTGTCAGTTAACTCGCGATTAAATCGCAATTAATCGCACATTTTTATCTATTCTAAATGTCTCTTGATTTCCTTTTGTCCAATTATTTTTTCTCATTTTAATGCTCTTATCAACATGGAAAAGTGGATTGGCTTGCTTTGTGCAAATGTTTTTTATTGAAAACAACATTGGCAATACTGTGTTCAATTTCACACTAAAACATTCTCACTTGGCGCAAATAATCTCTCACACTATGTAACACTGTCCATCAATAAAAGGGTGAAAGAAATACTGACAAGGTCCTGATATTGACGAGGGGGCGGAGAAGGCGCATCAGCTGTGTGTGCGCGCGCGTGCATGTGTGTATGTGCGCGCTTGCTTGGCCATCAAGTGGTATTTTAGACTGGATGTGCTGCGATGATGATATAGCTCAGTTCACAATGACAAAACACACAGATCACTTTGGTCTTGTCAATGGAACCATTCTTACTGGCATCCATTTTGGCGTCTCGCGCTCGTCATCCGATCCACTCAAAACGTAACGTTAACTACTATTTGGTCGGCTCGCAGCCTCGCAAGCCCAAACAAGTATGTGTGGTTCGTGGTCTAGCTAGATCCGGTGCTTTCAGACAGGACGCGAAATGCGCGGCGCTACGCCAGTTTCCAAAACTTTTTGGATGCCAAAAAGTTTCTATTGGCTGCGCTGGTAATCGTCACAGCGGCAAAAGTTGAACTATTTAGAATTTTGACTGCGGTGTGAACGCCGCTGCTCTTGGGCTTTGGTCGACGAAGCAACAAAATGTCCTCGTGCGGCGCAAGCCATTAAAATGAATGTTTCATAGCGCAGCGTCGCGCATGCCGCGTCCTGTTGCAAAAGCATGCGAAAAAAAACCTACAAAGTTTGCTAGGCCAAAAAGACTTAAAAAAAATTAACCGTGTTAAAATGGGTTTGCGTTAACGCCGTTAATAACGCGTTTAACTGACAGCCCTAATATACATATATATTTATTTATTTATATTGTGATGAGTTGCCAGCAGCTCAGAAAGCGTCACCCCTGGCAACACACACATAATACCAGCTGGGGTGCAATCACCAATCCCAGCAGATGGTATTCAGTCAATCTTCTAGACTAGGATTTAAACCAATAACGCTTGTGCTTTTGTTTCTTTACCAGAGAGTGATTAACAGGTGACCTCCACACAGATTAAACACTGTCTGCTCAGCTGACATTCACCCTCACTCACCTAGACCACTAAGACACTCTTTGGGAAGCACAAAGAAGCACTATATTAGAGAAGAGGTAATATACGCGGATAATACGGGTGGACCAAGTAATAAAAAAAACAAATAATATTACATAAATTGCAGGTGGCTTGCAGGTGGATGAGAGATAAATCATTTATGTGTTGATTTTATTAAACACACAGAACATACTCGGTTACTAATGTAACCTCGGTTCCCTGAGAGATAAGGGAACGAGTATTGCGTAGCTATACGCTATGGGAAAACTCCTTTTCTTCTCGGGAATATTGAAGCCTTTATTTTTAAAAGGCTGTGCAGCTGCACAGTAGCACAGCAAGCACAGTGTAGGCTGTCTAAGCACGCTGATTGGCTGGGCTGCGGCAACTGCACGAACCAATGGCGAAGCAGTAAGGACGCGCAAACCTATCAGGGCACTTCCCGCCTTGCGCGTGCCGAAGTGCGCCAGAATGGGCATGGCTGCTGACTATATAAGTGGCACATTTCGCCATAGGAATCAGGTTAAATCAACTGAAGCGACAGCACCTGGACGTGCAGCGTAATAGCGCGGCTGGTTACGCAATACTCGTTCCCTTATCTCTCAGGGAACCAAGGTTACGTTAGTAACCAAGTACGTTCCCTATTGAGTACGGTTCACTCGTATTGCGTAGCTATACGCTATGGGAACCCATTTTAAAACGCTGTGCTATTAGCTGATGACTTTGCTCTGACTACCATCTGGAGCTGAGAAGCCAGAGACTTCTGACTTAAGTTCTTTAGTTCTATAGTAGAACTAAAGTCAGAATCCAACGGGGACTGGATGAGACGGGGCCCTCGAAGGGATATGTAGAGGCTTGGGCCCAACATATTTCATGGAAAGAAAGCTCAATTGCTTACAGAGTGGCATTAAAAGCTGCTAGATCTGCTTATTTTTCAACCATATTAGAAGAAAATAAACATAATCCTAGGTATTTATTTGAAACAGTGGCTAAACTATCGAAAAAGAAAGCTTCAAGCCCAGAAGTGTCCAAGCAACACAGCAGTAATGACTTCATGAACTTCTTCACTTATAAGATTGATAATATCAGGGACAAAATTATAACTATGCATCCGTCTACTACAATATCGCATCTGGGAGTGCATTGTAGTCTTCCTGAGGACAAATTTTATTCATTTATTGCTAGAAGAGAGGAAGAATTTTGCAAACTCGTTAATTCATCTAAATCGACAACTTGTATGGTAGAAAGGCCCTATACCAACTAAGCTACTGAAAGAGTTACTTCCAGATGTCATAGATCCTCTTCTTAATATCATTAATTCGTCTTTGTCTCTAGGATACGTACCAAAAACCTTTAAGCTGGCTATGATCAAACCGCTTGTTAAAAAAAACGCAACTTGATCTTACAAAATTAGTTAATTACAGTCCGATCTCGAATCTGCCTTTTCTGTCAAAGATATTAGAAAAGGCAGTATCCTCACAACTGTGTTCCTTTCTTGAAAGAAATTATATTTGCGAGGATTTTCAGTCCGGATTTAGACCGTACCATAGTACCGAGACAGCTCTCGTTAGAGTAACAAATGATCATCCGATCAATTTTATCATTCGATCGTGGTTGTATCTCTCTATTAGTGTTACTTGATCTTAGTGCTGCATTTGACACAATTGACTACAACATTCTTTTAAATAGACTAGAAAACTATGTTGGCATTAGTGGAATTGCACTAGCAAGAGATGTCTTATCGATCACAAGTTCAGTATGGCGTATCGCAAGGCTCAGTACTAGGACCGCTGCTGTTCACTCTGTACATGCTACCATTAGGAGATATCATTAGGAAACATGGAATTAGCTTTCACTGTTATGCCGATGATACTCAGCTGTATATTTCTTCAAAAGCTAACGAAACTTACCAATTCGCAAAATTTACGGAATGCATAGCTGATATAAAAAATTGGATGACTAGTAATTTCCTACTACTAAATTCTGAAAAAACATAGATTCTAATTATTGGACAAAAAAACTTCCACACGTAATAACCTAGAATACTGTCTAACACTTGATGGCTTCTCTGTTAAGTCTTCGTCGTCGGTTAGGAACCTGGGTGTGCTCTTTGATACCAATCTTTAATTTGAAAGTCACATGTCTAGTATCTGTAAAACCGCATTTTTCCATCTTAAAAATTTTATTGACAAATGCGGAACAATTAGTTCATGCGTTCATGACATCAAGACAAGATTATTGTAATGCTCTACTGGGTGGTTGCCCTGCACGCTTAATAAACAAACTACAGCTAGTTCAAAACGCAGCAGCTCGAGTTCTTACCAGAACTAGGAAATATTACCATATTTGTCCGATTCTGTCAACACCGCATTGGCTGCCTATTAAACATCGTATACATTTTAAAATATTGTTGATTACTTACAAAGCACTAAATGGTTTAGCTTCGCAGTACTTGAGCGAGCTCTTAACGCATTATAGTCCTTCACGTCTATTGCGATCTCAAAATTCCGGCCAGTTAATAATACCCAGAATATCAAAATCGACTGCTGGCGGTAGATCCTTTTACTATTTAGTACCAAAACGTTGGAACTGTCTTCCTACCATTGTCCGGGAAGCAGACACACTCTGTCAGTTAAAGACACATCTCTTTGACCTAGCATTCACATAATATATTATCGACTTCTATAACTCAATGTTAGGCTGCATAGATTAGGTCAGCCGGAACTGGGAACACTTCCCTTAATCCTGATGCACTCGTTACATCATAAGAAGAATGGCATCTACGCTAATATTAGTCTCTCTGTTAATCACAAGGTTTACCACTGTCCGCCGGATCCAGGTTGTATCCAGATCTGATGAAGGACCTGCACCTGGATGCAACGACAACGCAGTCCTGAAGTGTCAACTAGTCCCTCCCTGTGAAGTCAGCCGGATCCGGGCCATATCCAGATCAGATGGTGGACCTGTGCCTGGACCCATCCTCAACGCATCCCTGAAGTGCCAGCCTCATCAGCCCTGTGAAGGCCTCATCGACACGACAGCCATCTGCACTGATCCTCAACAAACTCGTCTCCATACCGACGTTATGACTCCAAATTCCAACCAGATGGAACTGGATAATATTCTGAATGTTCTGATCAAATCTGACCTCTGACCTGTAATGCTGCCTGAATCATAATCACACACTGTTGTGACACACAACTGGCCCTTTGACTGAGCCTGGTTTCTCCCAAGGTTTTTTTCTCCATTCTGTCACCTGATGGAGTTTTGGTTCCTTGCCACTGTTGCCTTGGCTCTTGGCTTGCTTAGTTGGGGACATTTAAATATTCAACAATATTATTGATCTGGTGGATGATAACGCAATTTTCTTCTAGAAACAAACTTTGTTGTATTATTTTCATGTTATCACTGTGAAGCTGCTTTGATACAATCTGTATTGTAAAAAGCGCTATATAAATAAAGGTGACATATAGAAAGGATACGTGCCTGCAGGGCAGGTACTTCCAAGTTGTAAAATCATACAAATGGAATGAGCCCCGATGCCTATGGGCATTGAAGGCCCATTGAAGTGTAGGCAAAAGAGATGCATCTACTATCCATCTTAATAATCTCTGCTTTGTGACCGGGGATCCTTTGGTGCAGCCACCGAAGCATACAAAGAGCTGTTCCAACAGTCTGAACTTGGACCTCGGGGGAAAAGGGAGCTGGCCGCGGGCGAAGGGCCTGCTGGAGCCCCGGCAGGAACCACTTATCAAGGTGGCTTCTAGCAGGCTCTTCCTGTGTAGACCAGTCGAGACCCAGCTTTTCGACAGCCCTGGTGAGGACGCGGAGAAGCTCGGACTTGAGCTTGAGCTCACTTGCCTCCGTGCGCTTGTTCATCGTCTGACCCCCCGTTTCTTCCCCCAGGCTTGAGGAGGGAAGGAAACGGGAGGGCGCGAGGGGCGGGGTCGCTCTCTAACGCAAAGAGAGATAGACGCGAGCGCAGAGCGAGTACAGCTTCGGCGTGTTCAGTGCTGAGGCAGGAAGCACACTCACTGTGTCCGTCAGTACAATGCATTTGAAACAACGTCGTTGGCTTTTTCAAAAAGGATACTCTGCCGGATGGCCGCAGGGAAACGGCGAACAGCGTTGACGGCGTCGAGTTCAGGAATGCTGAGCAGGAGGCCGCCGGTCGCTGAGCTGCTGGGCTGTTCAACGGCGAGAGAGCTTCTTTGTCCAGAGAAATCAGCGAAGAGATGCGTTGTTCGCTGAAGGAGATTAAATTTGATTCCTATGGCGAAATGGGCCGCTTATATAGCCATGCTCATTCTGGTGTGCTTCGGCGCGTGTGAGGCGGGATGCGCCCTGATAGGTTTGCGAGTCCTCGCTGCTTCGCCATAGGTTTGTGCAGTTGCCGCAGCCCACCTAATCAGCGCGCTTAGCCTACACTGTGCTTGCTGTGTCTCGAGAAATATTGAAGCCTTTATTTTAAAATGCAGTGCAGCTGTTTTAAAATAAAGTCTTCAATATTCTCGAGAAAAGGAGTTTTCCCATAGCATATAGCTACGCAATACGAGGGAACCTTTCTCGATAGGGAACTGTCATTTTACGGTAAAACGCAACAACGTATCACTCTTTTACTTCAGTTTCAACAACAAAGACCAACTCTTCAGGGAAAACCAATCAAGGAAACCATGCCTCTAGTACCTCATAGTTTTCCTTATATAAAACACAACGGAAAAACAACAAACCGAAATTGCTTAACAACTTAACCTTAACTAAAAACATACAGGAGTTATTCTGATAAAAGTGTTTTCCAACATTCCAATTTCAAGCCTTGTCAATTGTAAACTATACTATTGCTAGGGCTGGAAGATTTTGGCTAAAATCATAATCGCGATTAATCGAACAAGTCACCTCGATTACGATTATTGAACGATTATTTTAAAAAAATTCTCATGTCACTGGCAAGGCTTTTACTGTAAATATGTTTACGGTTATTTTTTCTAATGAAAGAGCATAATCCTATCTTTGTGATTCTAAAATAAGGAAACACAGATGGCTATTAATGCTTATTTATTAAATATTTCAAACATTTGAATTAAACAAAGCATACAATGCTTGAAATAAAAACACTTATAAAAAACGTAATTTAAGTTTTAATGTAAAAAAATTTCCTAAAAATTTAGAAAATAAAGAACTTTTAAAGTTATTTTTGTAAACAAAATAAATTATTGCCATCTTAAAAGTAAAATATAACTTGTATAAAACTAAAAAACAAATCATTTTCATATCGTATAGCATTTGTAGTGTTAGACACCTGCTTTGTGGGGGCACTTGCTGGGCGTTTGTCAGTCTCTCTCTCTTTTTGAGCAATGCACATGTAATGTCTCAGCAGCGTCTACAGTTTGCTTATGAGCTGCGATTTCTCTCTCGAGAAACCACGCTTGTGCATTTTTTTCTCTGATTCGATCATAAACGCTGGCGAACGATCCCGGCTTCAGCGTCATCATTACGACGACACGGCATTGATTACAGCTTTTGTTCACACAGCACGCGTTTCGGGACTGAACACGGCAATGTTACTAGGTCCCCAACATCAATCCCGGCTCGTGTTTGCGTTCACACAGAAGGAAATTTCCCGACAATTTCCCTCCCGGGATCAACGCGCTGTGTGAAAGGAGCTCATGTTGCTTCAATTTCGCAGACTGACTGGACGGTGCGGAGTCACGTGACTACACACGCGGTAATATGTTTTAAGGGGAAAGTACATTAACACGCAGTGGGCGGAAATATTAATATGATTCAAAAACCGAAATAACCGACATGGTAAAATTACGTCGGTTATAGGCTCTGAATTTCGGTTTCGATTATTTTTCGATTAATCATCCAGCCCTAACTATTGCCCAGTTCTAAAATGCTAAATGTAGACAATTAAGCATTAACATGAAACTCTGTAAAGCTGCTTTGAAACAATGTGTATTGTTTAAAGTGCTATACAAATAATACTTGACTTGAAATAACCCCTCCATGTTGGATCTTTACAGTATGAGTGATTTTTTTTCATTGTTTCTACTGTAACAAATGGCCTTAATCAAAATGCCCTAGTCATCATTAAACCTTCCCCATCTCCCCTGTTGTCATCGGCCCTCAAAACAGTCCTCTTCAAAGACCGTTATCACCTCTGCTCACCTGAACGATCTCAAGAGCAAGAGACTGTCTGCAACCCTCAAAGATAGCACAGCAGAGCAGAAGGCACGAGCCATTTGGTCAAAGACTATAGAGACAAACTCCAATACACAAAGGACATTTACTCCATTCTTACCCACAAACTTTTCCATATGTTTATAGTATTTCTCCTGTGTTTTATGCATGTCCCTATGTTTTATTAGTTATGACTAGTTATGATTCTTTGGATATCAACATCTGAAGTCACTCTAACATAACTAAAGATGTATCACTGCTTTAACCCTCTTTCTTGGTATCAAAATAATCCTCTTATGATTTTATAATCAATGGTGTGCAATATGTTGTGATAAATTGCATCATATTTTTACCATACTCGTGTAAATACTGCACAAATACTCCATGGCACCATGATCATGCAAATGGAGATAAGATGGAACAAAGACTTTCTCCTAGTCATCTTTGATTGGTCACCTCACCAAAAGAGTGTGAACTGATAGGACCCTTAAGAGTGTCTGATTAGTTCAATTCTTGGCTCAATCTCTTTGAGACAACATTCTCCTGTCTTCTTCTGGCAACTTCATCTTCAAGTTAACTTCTTTGGATTCAACGTGGACCACCCAAAGAACCCAAACGAACGCTTCAGCGCACTCCTGGAGAAATCATCAAGAATCTCCTGCATCTGGACTTGTTCAGCAACCAAAGTCAATGCAAGTACCTGTTCGCAAACCAGTGTTGGGCAGTAGCGTCGCTACAAGTAGTAACGCTACTAGTTTAACTACATTTCTCAGTAGCGTGGTGGTAGTGTCGCTGTTTTCTGAATCAAATAGCTTTTCAGTAGCGAAGCTCTTTTTTGATAAAGTAATGCGGTAACGTCCACACACTACACACAAGCTACATTTTCCCAAGCATTTCTAAAGTTCAAGCTCAAATCGGAAATACAACTGTTAAGTATCACTGATCCTGAACAAGTGACGATGACTACTTCAGGTGTTTTACGGCGGTTGGCAATCATAGGACCATATTTCATTCCCGCGATGCGGAAAACACGGACAGAATCGCGGAGGCATAAAAACGGAATTTACTTGTATAACGCGGAAATTCACGGAATTGTCATATCTTGGATGAAAAGTAGGCTAGGTCAGTACATTTAAATAAAATCGTGATATAGACTAGTGTATGTGAATATTCGCATAAAGAGTAGGAATCATGCATATTCTGCGTGACTCTGAATGAACCATTTGATGATGTTTAATTTACCACAACACTCAAACACACACTGAGGCACGCATGACGCTTGCAATGTTTTCAGCCTATATGAGAACATTAATGCATGAACTTTATCACAGCTGCTCTGAGAGTCACTTCAGCAGCATTTCAGCTTGATTTGAGAAAAACTATCGTCATGTCATTAAAACACACAGAGACTCAAAGGTCTACACGGCAACCCATCAAAATAAAAGGTTGGTTTAACCTTTGAAGAAAGTTTTGCTTAAATCCTTACATTTTAATTAATTAATTAATTTAACCATTAAATGGGAGTCTAAAAATATTAAAACGGAAAAAAAACTGAATATAGAAAAATTCTAATGGAAAAAAATAATAATTTGGAATGTGAAAAAAAGAATTCATAGGCCCCTTCAACCAGCTTTTAGGTGCATCACCACCACATTCTGCTTCAGATGTGGATATCACGTACCAATCTAAATCCTTGGGCTGACACGTGAGAAATTTGCTTAATGGAAAGATGCACTCACTCTCGACACCTGGTTTTGTTATAGTTTTATGGTTTTATGTTTTTTTTGTTTTTTTTTAAATTGGTTTGGAACAGTTTGTGAATAAACAATTGAACTGATAAATTATCTGTTTGACTGACATGATGTTTAAAAATTATAAAAATGAATTTAAAAAAAAATAGCTTAGATGTAGTAAGCTACTTTTGCCATATTGCTGTAGCTTAGCTCACTACATTTTCCAAGTAGCTTGCCCAACACTGTCGCAAACCATTAGATGCGTTTCTAAGTTAATGTGCCCTTTAAGGTGACCCTGATTCTCTGATGTTTCTCGTAGGTTGTGGTTAACTGACTGTAATCTTGCCATTCTCTTTTCTTTTCTCTTTCTTCACCTTTCTTTACTTTCTTAATTCTGTACATAATATGTGCTTAGTTTAGTTGTGTGTGTAGCCTACCATAGTTTCGTTTATTAAACCATTATATTCACGCTTTTATTGTCTCTGTGTTTGCCACACATCGAAGTCACTTAAACATCTTGATCTAGCTACCTATGATATTACCCTGCTAGTGCTGGATTTACTTTAGCTGAAAAGGTTATTCTTTCTTGGCCAGGAAGATAATATATTTCCTAGAATTAATGATTGATTATGCTTTCTGTTCACTGGATGAACTGATTAAATAGTTTTACCAATAATACTATTAATTCTGCTACAGTCAATTCTAAAAATAATTAAAATATTCATAATTAATTATACTCCGTTAAAATTAATCATAAATATATATGTTAAACTTGAACTCGTTACACTACTTACCAAAGTAAATGTCGGCCTGTGTGCAGAGCCACGACTGGTTGTTGGGGTTGAGGCTGAGAGCATAGTTAACAATCTCCTTTAATGTGACAACCACGGCTTCAACATCCACAGACTGTAAACTGCACCGACAAGATCATCATCAGAACATTTGACAACAAGATGACACCATCCATACAAACCTTATAAATTTACAAATTATCATTACATATACAGATATAAACAAAGGGGCATTTCTTCATCTAATGGCATTTCATTTGTTGTGACGTACTTGGCGAGAGATGAAGGCCATATGGAGATATGCTCAGCTGTCACTTCATTCACTATATCATCCTGGGAAATACAAAAGATCATAAGCATAATGACTTGGAATCAATCCAGTCCACAGGAATGAGCCTTTCATGAAGAATGTCTAGCACATGCCATGGAACCAACATTTAGAAATGTACTGGTCAACGTGACCAGTAAATTTCAGAAAGTAAAGCAACAATGTTGTAGGGCTAGTGTGCTAGTTTTGCAGGAGTGAAATTGCGTATTGGTGCCGTCTTTGGCACATTAATCAATTTTCAACAATATTCGATATTAACAATATTGTTTTATAATTTTATTATAAGATTATCGCGATAATAGAGCTAATAGTTGATATCGCCCAGCCCTACAAGAGACTAGTCCCTTTATAGTACCCATTCTGTCATTATTTATTTGACATACTTCACAAAATTCATGTCATACTGCAGGATGACTTACAATGAACTAGTGAAGGCAAAACAGTGATTACAACCCTAATTGTAATTGGTTTGGTGGGAAATTTATCTTTTTTTTTTAATATAAAGTAGTCGTAGTAGTAGTTTAAAATTTCAGTACTCGCTACCAATTCTAGTTAACTTTCGAGGTTCTCTGTACCAATTTCAGTACCAGAGCAAAAACTATTGGATTAAGTACTTTTAAAAATGTTGTCCTGTTTTGTCTCGTTCGTTGGTTTTCACGGTCAATCATCGCAGTTTCTGATTCAATCGCGAATTTAAATATGGTTGTCAATCCAGAAACTTTGCTGTGTAGTAACCAGGATGAAAAACTAAACATGTATTCAGATTGTGAATGGGTAATAAACAAAGCAAGAGAAGAGCCTCCCTTTGTAATCACTAAGGCTGTCAATCTTTAAACCGCAAGCTCACTGAATTCTGCACTCTCGCAAAATGTTTTGCTATAATAAATACAAAACAGCTGTCTTAATTGTAGGCTACAATTAATATCTTATTTACAGTGTGTTTACACTTTTTCCACCGTCCGGCCAAACCGTTCTCTTTGCATAACCGTTCTACTCCGTAACAATCCGGTTTAATTTTCCACTGTGGGGCTGATAACCGAGCTCTTTGGAATGTGAATTTATCCCTCAGGTCCTCTTTAGTCATTTCTGACCGAAAAATGTTCTGCTTTGAAATAAAAAATAAATAAATAAAATAAAATCACAGCTTCATCAGAATGTTACGAAACTTGGTAACTTGGTAAATATGGCATTAGGTATGTGAAAACACAAAAAATTTAGGTCATGATACGAGCAGGCTAAGTGGTTGTAAAAAAAAAAAGTTACACTTGTGCTCTTTAGTCAAAAATGACCGACCATAGGAAATGAATGGGAAATTGACAAAAACACAAAAAAATTTGTGTACAATCTACAAATCTACAATTTATCTACAAATAATATATAATATAATTATTAAAATAATAATTAATATAATGTTTAAAAATAATAATAAATTATTATAATGTTTAAAAATAATAATAATTATAATATAAATAATAATAAGCTGTGAAAAAGCATTACTGTTTATCTTTTTTATTGAATTGTAATGTTAACCTGTAACAAAATGCCTTCTCTGTATTCAGGTTTGACTGCAGTAATAATGCAAAAACGTATACACTTCACATCAAATTTATTAAAAGAATTTTTATAAACCATGGAAAAAAGTATTATTTGAGAATTAAAAAAAATACATTCAAATCCACATCTTAAAAGTAAGTAATTTTGTCCAAAAACAACTAGAGAATCCACAAGCCTCTCCATAGAGAGCTATAAAGCCATCTAGTGGTTACACCATGAAATTACATGTTTTATTTTATTTTCTCTCAACAGATGGCGCTAATCTGACTTCAAAAAATGGATTTAAAAGGCTTGGCCTCTATATTAATCTGAACTACTGCAATAATTGAAGAAATATTTAAATTCTGAATAAAAAATGCATTCCATCTAGTGGTCACAACATGGTTCTACACTTTCTCTCCATAATCTTACCAGATGGCGCTAATCTGCCTTAATTTTTTTTGAAGGCCTAGTCTCCATTTTAACCAAAAAACTGCATTAAAAAAAAAAAACATACATATATACACACACACACACATATATATATACACTCACCGGCCACTTTATTAGGTACCCCATGCTAGTAACGGGTTGGACCCCCTTTTGCCTTCAGAACTGCCTCAATTCTTCGTGGCATAGATTCAACAAGGTGCTGGAAGCATTCCTCAGGGAGTTTGGTCCATATTGACATGATGGCATCACACAGTTGCCGCAGATTTGTCGGCTGCACATCCATGATGCGAATCTCCCGTTCCACCACATCCCAAAGATGATCTATTGGATTGAGATCTGGTGACTGTGGAGGCCATTTGAGTACAGCGAACTCATTTTCATGTTCAAGAAACCAGTCTGAGATGATTCCAGCTTTATGACATGGCGCATTATCCTGCTGAAAGTAGCCATCAGAAGTTGGGTACATTGTGGTCATAAAGGGATGGACATGGTCAGCAACAATACTCAGGTAGGCTGTGGCGTTGCAACGATGCTCAATTGGTACCAAGGGGCCCAAAGAGTGCCAAGAAAATATTCCCCACACCATGACACCACCACCACCAGCCTGAACCGTTGATACAAGGCAGGATGGATCCATGCTTTCATGTTGTAGACGCCAAATTCTGACCCTACCATCCGAATGTCGCAGCAGAAATCGAGACTCATCAGACCAGGCAACGTTTTTCCAATCTTCTATTGTCCAATTTCGATGAGCTTGTACAAATTGTAGCCTCAGTTTCCTGTTCTTAGCTGAAAGGAGTGGCACGCGGTGTGGTCTTCTGCTGCTGTAGCCCATCTGCCTCAAAGTTCGACGTACTGTGCGTTCAGAGATGCTCTTCTGCCCACCTTGGTTGTAACGGGTGGTTATTTGAGTCACTGTTGCCCTTCTATCAGCTCGAACCAGTCTGGCCATTCTCCTCTGACCTCTGGCATCAACAAGGCATTTCCGCCCACAGAACTGCCGCTCACTGGATGTTTTTTCTTTTTCGGACCATTCTCTGTAAACCCTAGAGATGGTTGTGCGTGAAAATCCCAGTAGATTAGCAGTTTCTGAAATACTCAGACCAGCCCTTCTGGCACCAACAATCATGCCACGTTCAAAGTCACTCAAATCACCTTTCTTCCCCATACTGATGCTCGATTTGAACTGCAGGAGATTGTCTTGACCATGTCTACATGCCTAAATGCACTGAGTTGACGCCATGTGATTGGCTGCTTGGAAATTAAGTGTTAACGAGCAGTTGGACAGGTGTACCTAATAAAGTGGCCGGTGAGTGTATATATATATATATATATATATATATATATATATATATATATATATATATATATACACACACATACATACAGGTCCTTCTAAAAAAATTAGCATATTGTGATAAAGTTCAATATTTTCCATAATGTAATGATAAATTAAACTTTCATATATTTTAGATTCATTGCACACCAACTGAAATATTTCAGGTCTTTTATTGTTTTAATACTGATGATTTTGGCATACAGCTCATGAAAACCCCAAATTCCTATCTCAAAAAATTAGCATATCATGAAAAGGTTCTCTAAACGAGCTATTAACCTAATCATCTGAATCAACTAATTAACTCTAAACACCTGCAAAAGATTCCTGAGGCTTTTAAAAACTCCCAGCCTGTTTCATTACTCAAAACCGCGATCATGGGTAAGACTGCCAACCTGACTGCTGTCCAGAAGGCCATCATTGACACCCTCAAGCAAGAGGGTAAGACACAGAAAGAAATTTCTGAACAAATAGGCTGTTCCCAGAGTGCTGTATCAAGGCACCTCAGTGGGAAGTCTGTGGGAAGGAAAAAGTGTGGCAAAAAATGCTGCACAACGAAAAGAGGTGACCGGACCCTGAGGAAGATTGTGGAGAAGGACCGATTCCAGACCTTGGGGGACCTGCGGAAGCAGTGGAGAATGAACTTTGGAGTATAAACATCCAGAGCCACCGTGCACAGGCGTGTGCAGGAAATGGGCTACAGGTGCCGCATTCCCCAGGTCAAGCCACTTTTGAACCAGAAACAGCGGCAGAAGCGCCTGACCTGGGCTACAGAGAAGCAGCACTGGACTGTTGCTCAGTGGTCCAAAGTACTTTTTTCGGATGAAAGCAAATTTTGCATGTCATTCGGAAATCAAGGTGTCAGAGTCTGGAGGAAGACTGGGGAGAAGGAAATGCCAAAATGCCTGAAGTCCAGTGTCAAGTACCCACAGTCAGTGATGGTCTGGGGTGCCATGTCAGCTGTTGGTGTTGGTCCACTGTGTTTTATCAAGGGCAGGGTCAATGCAGCTAGCTATCAGGAGATTTTGGAGCACTTCATGTTTCCATCTGCTGAAACGCTTTATGGAGATGAAGATTTCATTTTTCAGCACGACCTGGCACCTGCTCACAGTGCCAAAACCACTGTCAAATGGTTTACTGTGCTCAATTGGCCTGCCAACTCTCCTGACCTGAACCCCATAGAGAATCTGTGGGATATTGTGAAGAGACAGTTGAGAGACGCAAGACCCAACACTCTGGATGAGCTTAAGGCCGCTATCGAAGCATCCTGGGCCTCCATAACACCTCAGCAGTGCCACAGGCTGATTGCCTCCATGCCACACCGCATTGAAGCAGTCATTTCTGCAAAAGGATTCCCGACCAAGTATTGAGTGCATAACTGAACATAATTATTTTAAGGTTGACTTTTTTTTAATTAAAAACACTTATTTTATTGGTCGGATGAAATATGCAAATTTTTTGAGATAGGAATTTTGGGTTTTCATGAGCTGTATGCCAAAATCATCCGTATTAAAACAATAAAAGACCTGAAATATTTCAGTTGGTGTGCAATGAATCTAAAATATATGAAAGTTTAATTTTTATCATTACATTATGGAAAATAATGAACTTTATCACAATATGCTAATTTTTTTAGAAGGACCTGTATATATATATATATATATATATATATATATATATATATATATATATATATATATATATATATATATATATATACATACATTTTTTATTATTATTTTCAATGGCAAAAAATGGACCATAAATATTGCAAAGAAAAATTAAAAAGAAAAAATATTATTGAACAAAAATAAATTGCATTGGTTTTACTGGGATGGAGAAAGTTTCATTTTTAGGTGTATGGTCACCTTTGACTGGGAAGATAACAAGTGTGACTCCGAAACGAAGAGCACCTGAGGGTTAAATGCTTTTACAGATGATAGGAGATGTAAATACTGACCTTGTTATGCAGGGTTATCAGATATTTATTTCGATTTTCTTATTAATTTGTGTTTACGTCACTCAAATAGTGAGTGGCCAGCTCAGCCGGCAACAGAAAAACGGGTAGCCAGGCAACAGAAAAGTAATCAGAGTTGCAACGTCACTCCACACATTCTACCAGCATGGTAA
This sequence comes from Semotilus atromaculatus, assembly GCA_031834385.1. NCBI lineage: Eukaryota > Metazoa > Chordata > Actinopteri > Cypriniformes > Leuciscidae > Semotilus > Semotilus atromaculatus. The sequence goes on from JAULUF010000022.1 coordinate 16,986,281, forward strand.
GTGTTAACTTTTTTTTTTAGTACAGACTGGTACCGGTAGTAACAGTACATTTGAAAATCCTAAATACAATCTTGAAAAAGTAATTAGTACTTTTATGAAGTAATTTCCTTTACACCGTTTAAAACATACCCGTACAATACTGTGCAGCCGCACAAACAAAGAGATGAGTGTTGTCAATACCAGTGGCTCCTAAAACAAAACAAAATTATATTTGTAGATCAAATCTGGAAGTTCTCTATATTTAAGATAGACTTATTTAATGCTATGTACTGCGAAATGTTACACTTACCCGTAGTTTCTTCATAAAAGTCATGAATTTGCTCCTAATAAAACAAAAGAAAAATGTAACAAAATGCATTAACATGACATGGAGAATTTTTTACATAATATATAATTACAGCTTATTGCAATGAAGCTTATGTTTTTCCTCAGGAAGTCATCTAGGGCAGGATTTATGTACAATATAGGTGTACAATATAGGTGTCTTGCAGTAAACGCCTTCCTTCTCACCGGGGCAGGATGCCGAGTGAGGACTCTCTCTGTTTGAGAAGGCTCACTCTACCCTCACTGGTGCGTTTGTGCTGGCTGGAAACACTGCAGATTTGGACCACTGCTTCCCAGAGCTCCTTAGCTGTGCGTCTGCTCTCTTTAGGACCTGGCAGCTCCTTACAGGCGGAAGCTATCAGTTGCCCCATCTGCACGAGTTAAAAGGTGAAGAACAAAATAGAACAACCTGAGATTGAAATCTAGACATGCATAGATTTAAATAATACAAATGAGCAATTAAGCACATTTTCCCACAATTCTCATTACTGTAATGAAAAAAAATTACTATATTCTTTAAACTGTAAGCATTTATACAGTATGGTAGCATTTTGTTGCCTTTATTTAACCCTCTGGGGTGTTTTCTGGGCCCTGGAAGTCTTCTGACATGCTCTGACATTTGTGCTTAGGGTTAGGGTTAGGGTTAGGTTAATCCATTTCTTTTACTTGTGACATTTTCATGGCTAAAGTCTGATCTTTATACAAACTCTGCTACAATATATCAACAACATGTATGTAAAAGTTTGTAGTTTTGAGATAGACGTTGTAGTAAACTTATTTCTTCTCAAGTGTAGAAGATTCAGAAGCTAAGACCAGGAGACTCGGTTGTATCGTTTGCAGGTTCTTTATTGCAGATGAGCTGGATTTGCTGTAGTTTCTTCCAAGCATCATCATGAGTCTGACTAAACATTTTACATTGTAACTAAATATACATTCCCAAGGGGGTGGGGGTTTACATACAGGGGGAGACTCTGAACAAAGCATGCAAATGAAGTAGGACCACACCCTACTCTGAAGGCACTACCCGTCCAATTGAATCAGCATAAACTATTCAAATGCTGATAGTGGCCAGGAACTCTGGAGCCAAAAGAGCCATCCCAGAGCCATTAAAGACAAAAGCTGAAAGTCTCCCCTACAGTTAATCCAATCAACCTAACGATTCAACATCTAGGCTGAAAGGTGAGAATCTCAGTGATCTGAGAAAACAGGAAAACAGGCCTAGTAGCAGGACAGGAAATTCTTGAAATCAGTCTACTAAACTTTATCAGTTTATACTATTGGAGTGGAAACCTAAATTAAACATTTGATAAATTTGTAACACGTCAATTCCCCCTTTGGGAGTTCTAAATAACTCCCACACTATATACAAATTTAAACACTTAAAGTTCATTCTTGTAACTTGAGATTGTTACAGGCACATAGCTTGCTCTGTGTTGATGTTTCTGCAATTGCATGCTGACACAGAAGCAAAACATGCAATTATGGTCCGTGAAGTTCTTAGGGAAGAATTAACTTCAGTCATCTGGGGTCTTGCTGAAAGATCAAGAACTGTCTTTGTTTGTGCACAAGTGATTCATGGAATGCAGCCATCTTCAGGTGTGGCCTGCAACGTTCTTTCCAGCAAACAAGGCGTTTTTGACATATTCATCAGCTCTAAGAATATGTTGTTTCTGGAGTCCGGACTTTGTGCGATCTTCATGATGTGTAGTAGTATGACAATCTTGATCATGTCGATGGATGACTGAAGGTTTTTTAGTCTCTGCGTTGTGTATTTTTTTTCTTTTCTTTATCCTTTTGGGATAGTTGGCTTTGCAGTGGTTCTCGTTGTTTTCTAGAGGGGCGGTGAGGAGGTCGGTGCATATTGTCTTGGGTCAGCCATCAAGAGGTATCTGCACAAAGGAAGACAGAAAACAAAAGACAGGAGCAGTATTTGTTCAACACTATAGGGTTGTAAACTTTTCAGAGTCTATTTTTATTGTTGTTCCTTCTTTCCCTATTTCTTAATTATTTTGACACCTAAAGAAACAGTGAAGTTAGGATTGACTAAATGAATGGGGAAGGCCTATGAGGGAGTCTTCGCCCAGGGTTTTGCCCCCGATTGCCTATTGCATTTCCGGTTCTTCCTTGGGTTCTTCACTGATTCGTGTGTCCTACCCTATCCCTGTTGGTGTGTACGTAAGCGGAACACAATCGTGATTCATTTCTCCTTCATCCTCCAACAAAACTTCAGTCATTTGCAGACATCATACATGAGGATGAAACAATGTTCGGCATTAGTGTGGACACTGCATGAGGGCATTTTACGTTTAGAGTCTGACCTAACACTATTACTGATGAAAGGCCGGGGCTGTAAAATAACATTTAAGGCTGTGAGTTTACTTAACCAGTGTCCCCCAAAGGAAAGCTGAGACAGTCACTTTCCTTTTGTTCTATTAAACAAAAACAAGTCTTTCATCTTTGTTGTAAGTTACTGGGGAAATTAAGCACTCACAGTCGGAATGATTAACACCTAAAACAGCTGCCTAACGTGGTTACTGATGATGGGAGGGGCTGCTTCAGAGCATCAAGCAGGTTCAGCAGAAGCTGAGTAATATTGTTCACTTCTATAACATTCTTTTTGTTTTTCCTACATTCTTTTCTCCAATGTCCAGGCTTACCACAGTAATAACAACTTCCCTCTTTCTTAGGACATTTACGTTTCGGTTGGTTCTCTGTGTTAACCTTAAAGGAGGCTGCTGCAATTTTTACTCTTGCCCTGACATCAGAATCTCTTTCCCAAATAACTAACCTGTCTAGATTACTTTGCAGATTTCTAGTGGACCATGTGACGTCTAAGAAAGGCAATGCATTTTTATGCTCTGACAAAAGACCATCAAACCATGTACAAACGAGGGGGCCATTGTTATTTAACACCATCTCTGAAGTGTCCGCTATTCCACTGTATGCTGCAGCTGACTGACAAAATCTCTCTGTGTACTCACTAACAGTTTCATCATTCTTCTGTACACAACTAGTTATCTTTGACCAGTCCACTTTTGGTCCAACAATGCTTTTTAACACTCTCAGAACTCCCTCTCTCAAGTCATCTTTTCTGGCATGTTGTAGTTCAGAAATAACAGCAGACTCAAAACTGTTGAATTCAGATTCAGTTAGAATTTGTGACATCAGCTGTGTGACTTCTGCCAACGACATGTCATAGAGACACATTTTTTTGGACAATTCTCTCCTAAACTCAGAAAAATTTCTTTGCACTGATGGCAAATTGTCAGCGATTCTCTCGATTTCTTTAGGACCTAAAGATAATTTGACTGCTTGTAGCTGCAGTATGGGGATTACAGATGGAACTGTTTCAACCCCTTTTGTATTCTGAGCCTTTTGTCTTGCTCCACACACTTCGACTGCATTTACATCTTTATCTATCAAACCAGAATTTCTAGTGTTTTCTAGTCTACAGAAAGACTGTAAATCAGGATAGCTTTCATCTGACTGTTGGTCTTCAAAATCACATTTGGTTGAGGCCTTGTTATGGCCCACCTTGGTCTTGAAACAAGACACTTGAGTCTGCAATTGTTTGTTCTGTTCATTTAACTTAGCAATACACCTAGTTTGTTTTTGTGCAATGGATAAGCTATATTCTCTATGGCAACAGATTATGCCTTTCATGTTTTTCTTTCTGATACATGCACCCAACACCTTCTTGCATTCTTCAATAGACCAAACTTCTGGATCAATACCAAATTTCTTTGTCAAATCCAATCTAACTGACTCAGTCACTATGGAGTCCATGTGCTCTCCTAATAGTGATTTGAATTCACTATCTGACCACAATGGAGGAGCTAGTCCACCTTTTTGATTTGTGGGGATTAGTCTAGCATTTGTCCTAACCATTTTGTGATGTTCTTTATCACACAATCAAACACTAAAATGTCTCTGATCAAACAGAGGCTACACTCGAACACAGATCAACTGTTGTTAAATCTTCCTTGTTACCAACACATCACAAACTATTAGCATGTTACGCTAATCTTCCCTAGAAAAGAAAATGGATATTTCACCTTTTCAACTTTTAGGGGATAAACACATCCCTGTTTGAACAGAGGTTCACCAATATTAACACGCAATGTTAACCTTCCCTAACTTTAGAGGATAAACCTTCTCTAGCAATGTAGAGGATATACTTTCATCCTTAAAATAAACTTTTAAAGGGTAACTTTGTTAGTCAAACACTGCAGCTGTATGATAACGGTTCTCTGACGGCGCAGAGATTTGTACTGGTCTTCAGCGGTTCTTTGAATAGAGTGAAACTCACAGAATCGTTGGTTGTATGAAAAGATTTCGTCTGGAACTCAAGTCAGAAAAGGTTTGTTCTTTGTTGAGATTCAGTTCTGGAACTCAGTCTTTGTTGAGATCTTTGTGAGATTCAGTTCTGGAGTTCAGTCAGCTTTGTTGAGATCTCTGTTGAGATTCAGTTCTGGAGTTCAGTCAGCTTTGTTGAGATCTTTGTTGAGATTCAGTTCTGGAACTCAGGTGATTCAGTCTGGAATGCAGTTAGATCTTTGAGCCTGAATTCCAATCTGGATTCAGGTGAAGTTAATTCTATCCGGGTCACAGGGCACCATCTGTAGTAAACTTATTTCTTCTCAAGTGTAGAAGATTCAGAAGCTAAGACCAGGAGACTTGGTTGTATCGTTTGCAGGTTCTTTATTGCAGATGAGCTGGATTTGCTGTAGTCTCTTCCAAGCATCATCACGAGTCTGACTAAACATTTTACATTGTAACTAAATATACATTCCCAAGGGGGTGGGGGTTTACATACAGGGGGAGACTCTGAACAAAGCATGCAAATGAAGTAGGACCACACCCTACTCTGAAGGCACTACCCGTCCAATTGAATCAGCATAAACTATTCAAATGCTGATAGTGGCCAGGAACTCTGGAGCCAAAAGAGCCATCCCAGAGCCATTAAAGACAAAAGCTGAAAGTCTCCTCTACAGTTAATCCAATCAACCTAACGATTCAACATCTAGGCTGAAAGGTGAGAATCTCAGTGATCTGAGAAAACAGGAAAACAGGCCTAGTAGCAGGACAGGAAATTCTTGAAATCAGTCTACTAAACTTGATCAGTTTATACTATTGGAGTGGAAACCTAAATTAAACATTTGATAAATTTGTAACACGTCAACGTTTATGCGTGGTTTGTGAAAAAAAAAAAGCCACTGAAATAAGGTCATGAAACCCACTCATTTCTTCACAAGACTTTTGAAAATTGTAAAACAGCCAAGAATATTTGCTTCAAAACTCTCTCAAAATCATCTTGTGTACAAAAAAGCACATTATTGAACAAACTGATCTAAAGACAGAGACTTGAACAGTCACACACCTTTGTGCCATTGAAACATAGTACATACCTGTCATTTCCAAGGTGTTTGATTTTTCATTTTACCATGTTTATGTACAGACACTCATGAATGTTTAAGCCAGCAGGGTTCATCAGTGGCATCTGGTCCCTTAATCATCTGGTGGATTCACGTGAAAGTTGTTGTACAAGCTGGCATTTGTACCATTGTTTGTAAATTTAAGATAGGCTACTTATTTTATTATTCAAATTTCTAAATATGATACTATATCTCACAGAAAAAAGGGCTTCCTTTGAATTTTGAACATTGCACGATAACAGTAAAACGTCCGTCGTTTAACAAATTTTAAAAACACGGATGGATAATACAAAAGTCTTTCTGACATTTTGACAGAAAAAAAACAACCAGTAACAAAATTAACTTAGCCCGTCAATTTTAATTTTACAATAATCTTCTCTCTGTGCGTGTGCGGTCTGTTTGTGAGAGAGAGCTCGCGCAGCAACATATACACAACGGCACTTTTTGAACCATAACTAAGTAATTAATGCACTAGTTTTCATACAGAATATGTAAAATAATTAGGTACTTTAGTTATTATTAACACAATAACGTAACACATCATGCAGGCTACGATTTGCAACACTGGGAATGATAAAGGGGTGGGATAGGGGTGATGATGGCGCAGTGGATAAGACACATGCCTGTGGTGTGAGAGACCCGGGTTCGAATCCACTGTGAGACACCAATGTGTCCCTGAGCAAGACACTTAACCCCTAGTTGCTCCAGAGGCGTGCGACCTCTGACATGTATAGCAATTGTAAGTCGCTTTGGATAAAAGCGTCAGCTAAATGAATAATGTAAATGTAAATAAACTCCTGTTTCTCCAGACACGCGCTTATCAGTAACTGTTAAATTAATGTTAATCCACAAATCACAGAACTTTCATAATCACTAAGCCATAGCGATTTTAATTTTATTTAGATTTATTGTTCAGCATTACTTAAGCATTTTATAATTTGTATGGGAGAATGATGTGTTATCTAAGTGACCATGAATGACGGAGTATTTTAAGATAATCCATGCGATTGCGATTACTGCTGTCCCGTGTGATTATCAAATCCAGATAATTAGCTTATAAAAACAGTCAGACGGCGGGCCACAGGAGTTGAAGGGGGATCAAGCGGGATCCTTTATTGCTGTCGCAAAATTACGAAATTACAAAAAAAATTCAAAAGCCCTTTATTGCATTACGCAAAATGTGTGCGGGTTGGCAGGTCTGATAATGAACACCAGGTTTGTTGTGCCTTGTAGGCAAATAGTTGTATATATAGTTATATATAATAATATAGTATATAATAACAATAGCCAGCAGACGTCTTATAAATGGTTAAAAAGAAACACTTCAGTAGGCTACACTACACTAGAGAAAAAAATATGGATTATCATGTTACTTCAAATGTTTCCATTCTTTATGACGTTATGAAATGAGATTGGAGTAAAAACATGAAGCCTATTGTTTGGGGCGTTTTGCTTTTAAACGCACAGCGCGAGTGTCTCAAACTCACAGCGCGTGCAGAGAAAATTTACTGAATCGATCGAGCTCCTCCTATCTACGTTAGAGCAGATATCCACAAACACAGTATTTAACAGTAAACACTGGTCTAAACATTCTAATATTCACCATTTTAGAGTAAACACTCATACTAGCCTACTCTTATTTCATGCTGTTTTATTGTCAAACATAAAAACACTGTCGTACATGTATATGAATTTAGCATCGAAAGGTTGCTTACCGGTCTATAGTTCATATTTCAACATGTTTCTGTGTGTATATATATATATATATACACACTCACCTAAAGGATTATTAGGAACACCTGTTCAATTTCTCATTAATGCAATTATCTAATCAACCAATCACATGGCAGTTGCTTCAATGCATTTAGGGGTGTGGTCCTGGTCAAGGCAATCTCCTGAACTCCAAACTGAATGTCAGAATGGGAAAGAAAGGTGATTTAAGCAATTTTGAGCGTGACATGGTTGCTGGTGCCAGACGGGCCGGTCTGAGTATTTCACAATCTACTCAGTTACTGGGATTTTCACGCACAACCATTTCTAGGGTTTACAAAGAATGGTGTGAAAAGGGAAAAACATCCAGTATGCGGCAGTCCTGTGGGCGAAAATGCCTTGTTGATGCTAGAGGTCAGAGGAGAATGGGCCGACTGAGTCAAGCTGATAGAAGAGCAACTTTGACTGAAATAACCACTCGTTACAACCGAGGTATGCAGCAAAGCATTTGTGAAGCCACAACACGCACAACCTTGAGGCGGATGGGCTACAAGAGCAGAAGACCCCACCGGGTACCACTCATCTCCACTACAAATAGGAAAAAGAGGCTACAATTTGCAAGAGCTCACCAAAATTGGACAGCTGAAGACTGAAAAATGTTGCCTGGTCTAATGAGTCTCGATTTTTGTTGAGACATTCAGATGGTAGAGTCAGAATTTGGCATAAACAGAATGAGAACATGGATCCATCATGCCTTGTTACCACTGTGCAGGGTGGTGGTGGTGGTGTAATGGTGTGGGGGATGTTTTCTTGGCACACTTTAGGCCCCTTAGTGCCAATTGGGCATCGTTTAAATGCCACAGCCTACCTGAGCATTGTTTCTGACCATGTTCATCCATTTATGGCCACCATGTACCCATCCTCTGATGGCTACTTCCAGCAGGATAATGCACCATGTCACAAAACTCAAATCATTTTGAAAGATTATGTATATTTTCAGTTAACTTTAGTCAGATTTATTTACATTGTTACTGTGCCTCAGATGTAATCAACTCTCTGTGTAATCAGCATTGCTCAGAGTGGATTAGCAAGTTAGATCGATCTCCTGTGGGAGGTCCTAACAGGTTTCTCTTCATGTATAAAGTTATGTCTCACAAACAGAACTTTGGGTTAAGATTGTTGAAGGGCGACATGCTAACATCGCTGCGGAAGGACTGCTACACAACAAACCTTCAATAAATTCTTCTCCCCACAAGAACTCTGGTCAAGTTTACTTATTTTATGTATTGGAAAAATCTATACATTGGCAAGCCACCCAAACCACTGCTCGGCCAAATACAGCAAAATCTAACAATTTGGCGAGCCAGCCAGGAGAGACTGACAAGAAGAGAACTCACCAACTTCTACAAGTAAACCAAGAACTCACCAACTGCAACAAGAAGTAAACAGAAAAGTCTTGGAGTATCTACTGTTAAGCTGAAGTTCAACAGACTGCATCTGTGGACACAATCTATTTGAATCAACTGGATCCTGTCTCAAGGATCCTAATTTGGTGAGTGAAATTTATCAGCTCTATAAAAGAACATCCTCTGAAAAGAATAATAAGTAGACCAGTAAAGATTTGTAGTGTAGTCACACATACTGTGCATTGTTGAGAATTTTAGGCTTGGGCCTTTCTCATGAGTCTGTAGGAACCTTAATTTAGTTAAATAATTTAGTTAATTCTCTTGAGACTGAAGGAGCAATAGAAATAAGTTTTATAGCTTGGCCCTGTTCCCCTGAGTCTGTAAGAATCATTTAAGAAAGAGGTTTGGTCCGTTCTCATGAGATTGTAGGAGCTATTGAAATAAAGTATAAGGTTTGGTCCTTTCTCTGGAGTCTGTAGGGATTGTTAAAGAAACAATTTAGTCCGTTCATCAAGAGATTGTAGAAGCAGAGGCTTGGTCCTTTCTCTTTGTTGTCTGTAGGAATTGTTAATTGTTGTTGTATTTTTGTTTTGAATCAAACATTCTAATTGGGTTAGAAACAAGAAGTTTATTTGCCTTCTGATGAAAGATACAGAAAGATCTAAAGTATAATGTCTAAGGGACAAAATTTAAACCAATTCAGGATAGAACTCAGAAATAACTGAACAAGTCTTATCAGTCAGGAGTTATTTCAGAAATGAAACAAGAAAACTTAGTCTGAAAGTGAATTTTAGTTTTGAATGTAGTATTGAAAACTAAGCTGAGTAAGTAAACTAATGATTTGTCTGTGTAACTGAAATGGTCAGTATAAAGACTGCTGAGAATTTAAATAAGCACCTTTAACGGCTCTAACACGTTTGTTTTGTTTCCATTCCCATAAAATCTAGCAGCAAGATAGAGAAAGAGTCACTCTACCCATTTAAAGACCTCAAGAAGATTGAGGATCAACAATGTCTTTATCTGCTAGGAGAAAGTGACAGCAGCTCGACTGGGAGCCCTGATGACAGTGATGTTGAACCTGAGACACATGCTCATGTCACCAAGAAGAACAAAAAGGTTAGACTCGCTCCTGTAATTGTCAGGAACAGAAGGACTGAAATTGAAGTTGACAATGAGGAGGAATATGAGGAGGAAGGTGAAAGACAAACCCGCATAGTAAAAAAAATTATTAAGAAATATATTCCCTGTAAGACATACCAGCCAGCTTCACCGGAGCAAGTAGATAAATAGTCTAAGGAGTTACCAGATGTGTACAAACAACCACGAAAAGTATGGCAATTTCTTCAACACTTACAGAAAATCTACAATTTACATCCAGTAGATGGTGTGATGATTGTTAATGTGAACTTGAGGGACAATGCCCAAAAGAGGCTAACTGAAAGTGTTGAAAACAGGGTAGGCGAGTCTCAAGAAAACATTGAAGCTGGATGGGAAGCTGTACGAACATTCTTGTTTGAACTGAAACCTGCAGAGGTGAATTGGGCTAGAATTACCTCATGTATGCAGAAGACTGGAGAAAGTGTTACAGAGTTTGAAGAACACTTCACACAAATTTGGTTGGAACATGCTGGTTTAAATGACAGCGAGGATCTTGACAAGAACACTAGCATGCCTCTGAAAACTGCTTTTGTAAATGGACTGAAACCTGAAGTTTCAAAAGCCCTCAAAATCAAATATGACGACTGGGACAGTGTTGGAACATCTTTTAATCAGATTGTTGAGTGGTCAGCAAAGATTGAAAGAACACAAAGTCAAACTCAGAGCATTGCGATCGAAGACAATGTCATACAACAACAGGACAATGTGGAATGAGCATAAAGAAAATGAAGATAATGGACAGTCAAAAACTCAAGGAAGATGCAACGAAGAAGGACACTGGGTTCGTGATTGCAAGCTGAGTTTAAACCATCAAAGTGATGATGAGGACAACCTGTTAAAGAGGTTTCAGCTGTTGACAGCCAAACAAAAACAGACTTAAAAGCTGTTGAGCCGCAGGGAAACTGAAGAGCCTCTCTCTGCAGCACCAACTAGTGACATCTCATCCGACAACTGATGGACTCCATGTGTATGCAAAAATGACAAATGAAGACACCACCGTAAAAGTAAAAGCATACACAGAAGTCTCAACAACTGAAGCCAAAGATGATGTCCTAGTAGAAGGTGCTGTTATATAAGCTGTAAAGGAAAGAGGTGCACATACAGCGGCATTAAGACAACTTCAGCAAGTTTTGCCATGTAAACTTATTCAAAATGAAGCATCCAGAAAGCAAATGCCATCGGTGATGGAAGCTAAAACAAAACTGCATAATGACAAGCAATGCAGTAAGGATGACCACAAAGAAATTGGACTATGCCCTTTTGAACATGTCACCGGCCGGCCCATGTCCAAAGAAAATCTAACATCTGACAGCCTTGCCCAAACTGATGAAAGACTCAGCCTGGTAGAACACAATGCTAATAATAAATTTTCATCATTAGAATCCAGGAGGGAAAGCCTTCATGATCTCATGGTAACTGATGAAGCAGTTAAGGTGCAAAGAAAAGATGAGTGGACCGACGTGAGCCATTGGGATTTGAAACATCTGCCTAGAGATGAGGGATAGACGGCAGTAGTGTTTATCAGAGTCCAGATATGGCGGGACTAGGGTTTTTAGGCCCTAGCTTGTCGCCTGAGGACGAAGACATAAACATACAGCCACTGATAAACACAGTAGTGTCCTGCCAATATTAAATAGGGACAGTTTTTCAGGCAGTTAGGAATTATTTGTTTAAAATATTTTCCTTGGCAAGATACGTTTCCCTTTTTTCTTTTGTGTGATTGCAGGTGTTCCAGCGTTCCAGAGGATGAACAAAGACATCCAACGCTTAGACTGCACTGCACTGGCCACCTAGATGAAAACTTCTGAACATTCACAGAACACAACACTATACGCCACTTCCAAAAGATCACAACTCCAAAATAAAAGCCACCAGAGGACTTCAAGCATTCAAGAGGATGCCAAGTTTCACTATGAACTCTTATCCTGTCATTTTAAGTGGAGCCTGTATGCAGCATGCTGTATATATGATTAATGAAGTTTGTTTTGTGATCAAAAATGATCAGATGAGGGATTGAAAGATTATTTACAGTGAAGAAAATAAGTATTTGAACACCCTGCTATTTTGCACGTTCTCCCACTTAGAAATCATGGAGGGGTCTGAAATTGTCATCGTAGGTGCATGTCCACTGTGAGAGACATAATCTAAAAAAAAAAATCCAGATATCATAATGTATGATTTTTTAACTATTTATTTGTAAGATATAGCTGCAAATAAGTATTTGAACACCTGAGAAAACCAATGTTAATATTTGGTACAGTAGCCTTTGTTTGCAATTACAGAGGTCAAACGTTTCCTGTAGTTTTTCACCAGGTTTGCACTAGGGCTGTCACTTTTGTGAAAAAATCCTGTTTTTGAGACATAAGTGTTGATTGAATCGATAGTAAAATCGATTTTCCATGTCTAAAGACGTTTTCATTTTCAACACTAAATATAGGCAAATCCACGGACAACTAACAGGCATTATTAGAACGAGCGTAAAGAGGGCGCTTGAGACGCGCACAAGTCAGAAATATTTCTGATGATTTATTGGCGTGAACTTTCGTGCAGAATGACAAACAGGAGTGCAACCGTCAGGAACTGAAATTAACAACCGCCAAAGTTACGCTGTCAAATCACGAGTGTTTCTATGTTTACTCATTTTGCTGGGGAAGTTCGTGTAGCCAAAGCTGCGCGGATTTAGCGCAATTACGCAACTAGTGAGTCCTCTTGATATATTAAATACAGCGTATTGCGCAGAACCTGTGCATTTCTGGCTTGCTTGAACACACACGTCACTAAGCAACAAATAACGGCGCGCTTGTTCACTTGCATTGAAGTATTGCGAATATTAAAAAGCATTTGGTTAACAGAAAAGACATTGTTATTTTCCAATATCCTAACTTACATGTTCTGTGTACTGTATTGATCTGTCCACCTAAAACACTTTTTTTGGTTTAAAAAAAGAAAGAAAAGAGGAAGTTAAAATCGATTCCCTATTTTCGTTTTCGAAACTTGTGTTGGTTGGTCCGATCGATTGTGCAATCGATTTTCGAACGTAAAGTGACAGCCCTAGTTTGCACACACTGCAGGAGGGATTTTGGCCCACTCCTCCACACAGATCTTCTCTAGGTCAGTCAGGTTTCTGGGCTGTCGCTGAGAAACACGGAGTTTGAGCTCCCTCCCAAGTTTCTCTATTGGGTTTAGGTCTGGAGACTGACTAGGCCACGCCAGAACCTTGATATGCTTCTTACAGAGCCACTCCTTGGTTATCCTGGCTTTGTGCTTCGGGTCATTGTCATGTTGGAAGACCCAGCCTCGACCCATCTTCAATGCTCTAACTGAGGGAAGGAGGTTGTTCCCCAAAATCTCGCAATACATGGCCCCGGTCATCCTCTCCTTAATACAGTGCAGTCGCCCTGTCCTATGTGCAGAAAAACACCCCCAAAGCATGATGCTACCACCCCCATGCTTCACAGTAGGTATGGTGTTCTTGGGATGGTACTCATCATTCTTCTTCCTCCAAACACGGTTAGTGGAATTATGACCAAAAAGTTCTATTTTGGTCTCATCTGACCACATGACTTTCTCCCATGACTCCTCTGGATCATCCAAATGGTCATTGGCAAACTTAAGACGGGCCTTGACATGTGCTGGTTTAAGCAGGGGAACCTTCCGTGCCATGCATGATTTCAAACCATGACGTCTTACTGTATTACCAACAGTAACCTTGGAAACGGTGGTCCCAGCTCTTTTCAGGTCATTGACAAGCTCCTCCCGTGTAGTTCTGGGCTGATTTCTCACCTTTCTTAGGATCATTGAGACCCCACGAGGTGAGATCTTGCATGGAGCCCCAGTCCGAGGGAGATTGACAGTCATGTTTAGCTTCTTCCATTTTCTAATGATTGCTCCAACAGTGGACCTTTTTTCACCAAGCTGCTTGGCAATTTCCCCGTAGCCCTTTCCAGCCTTCTGGAGGTGTACAATTTTGTCTCTAGTGTCTTTGGACAGCTCTTTGGTCTTGGCCATGTTAGTAGTTGGATTCTTATTGATTGTATGGGGTGGACAGGGGTCTTTATGCAGCTAACAACCTCAAACAGGTGCATCTAATTTAGGATAATAAATGGAGTGGAGGTGGACATTTTAAAGGCAGACTAACAGGTCTTTGAGGGTCAGAATTCTAGCTGATAGACAGGTGTTCAAATACTTATTTGCAGCTGTATCTTACAAATAAATAGTTAAAAAATCATACATTGTGATTTCTGGATTTTTTTTTTAGATTATGTCTCTACACATGCACCTACGATGACCATTTCAGACCCCTCCATGATTTCTAAGTGGGAGAACTTGCAAAATAGCAGGGTGTTCAAATACTTATTTTCTTCACTATATATATATATATATATAAAAACCTGTATGAACCATGAAAACATGCTAAATGAAATAAATATATAAATATAAATAAATATTGAAGTCAATAAATACATTAATTCAAACTGAAACAAAAAGTAATAGAAAAAGTAAAGTGTAATACATTCAAAATGTAACACTTTAACTCATCCAATACAAGATGATTACAACAATATTATCAAACTCTGTAAACAATAAATCAACTCTGATTTCATGTTAAATACAATCAAAAACGGAGACGCAAGACGGCAAGTTGTATTTGAATGAAATGAGAGCGCGGGTCCATTGTGATACATGGATGTGCCACACATGTGCGCTGTTATAATGCGTTGCTATTGATGACGGTAATTATAAGGAAGGAAATGCCACATAATCTTGCTTTAAAACGTTTTTCCACTGTTCAAACATTGAAATGTTTTCATCTGTTCTTTTTGAACACGAATCGAATGCTTTTCTGATTTGTTATGTTTCGCGGCTGTATGAACATCAGTTTACTATTTTACGTCTAGCTTTAAATATGCAACTTCGCTGCATTATGAGTGCATAAAAGTGACCAGTTGTATAACGTTATAATCTAATGCAAATAAATGGTAACAATTAATTAAACATTAAACATTCGGGTCGGACTTTGTCGCGTTTTAACCGCTTGAGGTACTAATGTTAGCGTCCTCTCAGCCTCGAAGGCAAACAAACATGCGTTTCTTTTTCTACTAATGCAGCATCTAGTCAACAAATTAATCACTTTATAATGATATGACAAAATGTACTGTATACCTTTTCGCTGTTGGTGCTTTAAACGCGCATCTGATGTCAGGCTTTCCACGCAGCGTGTGCTCGAAGTGCAGCGTCACGTGTGGAAATAAACAACACGAGGCATCAGTGCTAGTTTTATTACACCTCTAGAGGCTGCTCTTGTACTGCATGATGCCAGTAGACCCTTCTCAGCTCTCTCCTACTGTGTAATGAATGACAGCGCATTACGCATGACAGCGTAATAACCCAGAATACTGTCTAACAATTGATGGTTGCTCTGTTAAGTCTTCGTCGTCAGTTAGGAACCTGGGTGTGCTCTTTGATACCAATCTTTCATTTGAAAGTCACGTGTCTAGTATCTGTAAAATCACATTTTTCCATCTTAAAAATATATCTAAATTACGTCATATGCTCTCACTGACAAATGTGGAACAATTAGTTCATGCATTCATGACATCAAGGCTAGATTATTGTAATGCTCTACTGGGTGGTTGCCCTGCACGCTTAATAAACAAACTACAGCTAGTTCAAAACGCAGCCGCTAGACTTCTTACCAGAACAAGGAAGTATGACCATATTAGCCCGGTTCTGTCAACACTGCATTGGCTGCCTATTAAACATCGTATAAATTTTAAAATATTGCTGATTACTTACAAAGCACTAAATGGTTTAGCTCCCCAGTACTTGAGCGAACTCTTAACGCATTATAGTCCTTCACGTCTATTGCGATCTGAAAATTCTGGCCAGTTGATAATACCTAGAATATCAAAATCGACTGCTGGCGGTAGATCCTTTTCCTATTTAGCACCAAAACTTTGGAACAATCTTCCTAACACAGTCCGGGAAGCAGATACAGTCTGTCAGTTTAAATCTAGACTAAAAACACATCTCTTTGGCTTAGCATACACATAACACATTATAGATTTCTATAATTCAATGTTAGGCTGCATAGTTTAGATCAGCCGGAACCGGGAACACTTCCCATAATTCCTGATGTACTTTGTACATCATAAGAAGGATGGCGTCTACTCTAATATTAGTCTCTCTGTTTATCCCGAGGTTTACCGCAAACCGCCGGATCCAGGCCATATCCAGATCTGAGGAAAGACCATCACATGGACACGACGACAACGCATCCCTGATGAGCCAGCCCCATCAACACTGTGAAGGGCCATGGACACCTCAACACACTCATCTTCTCACCGGCCGGATGACCCAACCTCCAACCAGATGAACTGGATAAATATCGTGAAAGTTCTGATCACATCTGACTCCTGACATTATGCTGCCTAACTCATAATCATACACTGTTCGTTCGTTGGCCAAAGGAGGACTGGCCCCCTGACTGAGCCTGGGTTCTCCCAAGGTTTTTTCTCCATTCTGTCACCTGATGGAGTTTTGGTTCCTTGCCACTGTTGTCTTTTTCGCCTCTCTTCGCCTTTGTCGCCATTGGCTTTTGGCTTGCTTAGTTGGGGACATTTAACATTTAATTTTGAATTTAACAATACTATTACAACATCTCTGTAAAGCTGCTTTGAAACAATTTGTATTGTAAAAAGCGCTATATAAATAAAGGTGACTTGACTTGACAGCGCGCACTTCTCAGCCGCTCCAGCAACGTACGCAACCAGGAAAAACTATTGGTATGGATTTTTGCCGATAACTATAGTTCCACCAATCAACTATCGGTGCCGATTAATCGGCAAAACCGATGAATCGGTCGACCTCTATTAAATATATATATATATATATATATATATATATATATATATATATATATATATATATATATATATTAGGGCCGGGACTTTAACGCGTTAATTAAGATGAATTAATTACAGACTTTAACGCGTTAATTAACGCGATAACTGATTTTAATCGCTTATTTTTGCACGAATAACATTCTCATTTTCCACTAGATATTTTCCTATATCTCATCAGCAATTGTGATTTCGGCCCGCTCTGCACCAGCTGACCACTGAGGAGCGAATGTACAGTGAAGTGACATCACTGCCAGATTCAAACTGTGCTTTCGCGCTGTGGCTGAGCCAAAGACGGACACACTCAGCGCTTGTCATAGGCGATCACAACTGTTCAGTGTTTT
This sequence comes from Semotilus atromaculatus, assembly GCA_031834385.1. NCBI lineage: Eukaryota > Metazoa > Chordata > Actinopteri > Cypriniformes > Leuciscidae > Semotilus > Semotilus atromaculatus. The sequence continues at coordinate 17,003,560 of JAULUF010000022.1, forward strand.
TAACCACTTAATGTTTATTTTAGGTTTTAGACATTTAAATATAATTTATAGCAAAACACATTTATAGTTTGTAAAATACACAATGCCAATGGTGTCTATGGAAGCAGCAATAACAACCCAGGAAAATATATTTGCCGACGGTTTTTATTCATATCAGACACACAGTGTAAATAACTATAAAGTCAACTCTGTTCTACTCCCAGTTCACCGGCCACTTACTTTCATGTATTTCGGAGAAACTGATGAATTCACGCGCTGTAATAAATCCAACAGACAGACAGGAATCTCTGAACTGCGGCCCAAACACGGCGCCCATCTCACGTTACAGATCAAGATCATTTATAAAGATTTTTTAAACAACAAAACAAACTCACTTAGACATATTTGAGAATCGGAAAAGAAAAAAGTTGATGACATGGTAAGCAAGTCTTTTAATATTTAGAAATAAAAGCGCTACATCTGTCATGCAGCGCTATTTTGGCTGTGGTGAATCACGTGCCAAGCCTGACGCGTCACCCTGGAAACCTTTTTCAACTTAAAAAAACAGTTTACAGAAGGTCTTCCTACCTATAGGCTACCCGAATTTCTAAAATGTAGGCCTACTATATTTCTAAATATGCTATTGCTACATTTAATGGCAAAAATTGCACTGGTCTGCTGAACTTGGTTGAACAAAAATAAACAATATTTTGTTGCTTAAGCTTATTTATTCAGTCATTATTCAATGGTATACTAAAAATCCATGTGAAAAAATTACTTCACACTGTTCTCAGGTCAAATATATATGCGATTAAAATGCGATTAATTTCGATTAATTAATTACAAAGCCTCTAATTAATTAGATTAATTTTTTTAATCGAGTCCCGGCCCTAATATATATATATATATATATATATATATATATATATATATATAGATGCACACACACACTCTTACATTTTAGTCTGGCACCAGTTTAACTAGTAGCTACAATATGAAGTTTATGCAACAATAACATGCTTACTATTATGAGTGGAAATGTCTTACCTTAAAAATCTCTCATCTTCAAATCACGGTCTTCTAATTCTTCTGAGGTAAATCCAAGGTAAACAGCACAAATACAGCGTTTCTTCCAAACTTGATGAAAAGCAGAGTACTGAAGTCTGATTCTTTATTTTTGAGGTGATGAGGGCGTTAACAGCTCTGCATTCCTTCATGTAGACGATTTGCATGTCAATTGCTCGTGCACGCGTGGGTGTGGTCACTTTAGAGCTAATGAGGAGTCGTTTGAGAAACTGAAATGTCGTTGGTTTCATACGGATTACTTAAACAGCGAATATTTGTTTTTGATTTACATAATTTAAAGCTTTGTAAAGATGTCTTCTTGTCTCATATGTCTCATTCGCTGAGTTACAGATCATTTTCTGTCGAGTGTCAGAATGAACTTCACATTGAGAGAGACGGTAGAACGCGCATTGTTTATTTTCTTTATTTGACGAAAAACACAATATTTTGTTTTTATTATGAGTGTACACAAATAAAAGAAGACATTTACCAGTTTTGAATGATGTATAACACTCTGTATAACACGCCTGTATGACACAAATCGACAGTTATTTGAGTCTCTTTTGCACTGATAAGGAAAAAAGCGAGCTGGTCGCGCCGGCAAGACCGCCAAGGGTTAAATAACTCACTGTATTAAAAAAAATTTCCATACTAAAATAAATGACTATATTACAGTAACAAGAATCAAACTTGGAATTTTTCTTTTTAAGACACTACAGAAACAGATTATTTAGATTAAAAACTCAATGGTCCTAAACCAGGCTTCATTTTCTTTATGCAGTTTGCCATTTCTTTTCTTTTTTTAATATTTTTTTGTGGTGAAATCTGATTTGACATTTTTCATTCGATTAAAATGTCCAACCGTCTGAATGCCGTATGAGTAGCAGGGTGTGTGGAGAGAGTGCAGATACCTTTACGTATGGGTTGTTGTTGACCAGTGACTGAGGCACCTGCAGTGTCAGATATTCATTCTCCCTCCAGTTAAGCATGAACACAACACATTCCTCACCAACAATCTGACGCAGCGGGAGATCTGTGGATGTGAAAAACACTGTAAAAAACTACAGCATCCTCTCCTAAAATATGAATTCCACTTCATCTGATTTAATTAGAATAACCACAGAAACCCAAAATAGCTTGTTTTGTCAGAAAAATTAAATCAACACTTTCACTGTTTTGGCACAATTTGTTTTGATTACATCCTGAGTAAATGGTCATTAACTAATAAGAGCAGGTGGACCTTCAGACCAAAATCTGCAGAGCGGAACTGACACTCACCGGCCTTAAAATGTGCAATCCAAACTATACAATGCTACCTTAAAGTCCCCCTGTAGCAGAGACAATTTATATGAGACATGCCACTTCCTCAAACCTCAATACAACTATATAGGGAAAACCCGTAACGCCAAATATGGCGGTTGTATGCACATGCCCCGCCCCTCCCGCTGGAAAGCCAATCGTCTGCTTTTAACAGTCAAGCCAGGAAACATTTAAGCCTCTCGTCTGGTTACCCTGACGCATGCGCACAGTTGAGGTTTGCGACAGCGGAGACGAGAACCCTTGCGCATGCGTAGTAAAAGTATAACCTGTGGGGAAAAGGCGTTTTAAACCTTATTTTGGGGAAAAGTCATCAAACTTTTTCAGCGATTTTTATCACATTTTACTGCTGTTTCTATACATGCAGTTTTTATGTCCCGTCGACCAGTGAAAGTGCAGTTCTGACTCTCTGCCCATTCATTTAGATAGGAGCCTGGTCTTGTTAGTCCGAAATAGCTGCCCGGAGGCGTTGCCAAGATGGCGGCCGAGTGGCATGACTTACCTAAAAGGACTTTGCCTGTAGTCAATGATTTTATACCTTTTTTTTACCTTTGATCACCAAAATTACATTTAATAGTTTTTTTACTATAAAAAAAGCATCATGCCTTAAAATAGCTTGAATGTAACTCTACACCCTTGCTTCATGTAGTATCAGTGGAACCATAGATATCCTAATTAGCCCCACCTCCACTCACACCAGCTCATAGATCCAGTCGTTGACAATCACACATTGGCATACTTTTTTTCACTGCAGTTTTAAGGAGAAAATACTCAGCAATGGTGTTGACTTATTAGTTTGCACATGGTATGTCTTAAGGCATATTAATAACACATACACAGCAACATTAAAAAGTTGATTTTGACCACAGGGGGACTTTAACAGCTTTTGCCTTCTATCATATTTGTCAGACTAAAAGCAATTTCTCTTTTTTTTATGTAAGGACTGCATGTTTAGATAAATTCTGTGCAGACCTATTAATGACCAAGGACAGACTGGCATGAAAACTGAAAGTGAATGAATGATGGTACACTTTTGTCAGTAACAGTTTAAAAAAAAGCCAAAGAAATGTAAATAAAAAGTGAGCAACAGTTACAGATTATATATATATATATATATATATATATATATATACATACATACAGTGAAGAAAATAAGTATTTGAACACCCTGCTATTTTGCAAGTTCTCCCACTTAGAAATCATGGAGGGGTCTTTAAATTGTTATCGTAGGTGCATGTCCACTGTGAGAGACATAATCTAAAAAAAAAAATCCAGAAATCACAATGTATGATTTTTTAACTATTTATTTGTAAGATACAGCTGCAAATAAGTATTTGAACACCTGAGAAAATCAATGTTAATATTTGGTACAGTAGGCTTTGTTTGCAATTACAGAGGTCAAACGTTTCCTGTAGTTTTTCACCAGGTTTGCACACACTGCAGGAGGGATTTTGGCCCACTCCTCCACACAGATCTTCTCTAGATCAGTCAGGTTTCTGGGCTGTCGCTGAGAAACACAGAGTTTGAGCTCCCTCCAAAGATTCTCTATTGGGTTTAGGTCTGGAGACTGGCTAGGCCACGCCAGAACCTTGATATGCTTCTTACAGAGCCACTCCTTGGTTATCCTGGCTGTGTGCTTCGGGTCATTGTCATGTTGGAAGACCCAGCCTCGACCCATCTTCAATGCTCTAACTGAGGGAAGGAGGTTGTTCCCCAAAATCTCGCAATACATGGCCCCGGTCATCCTCTCCTTAATACAGTGCAGTTGCCCTGTCCCATGTGCAGAAAAACACCCACAAAGCATGATGCTACCACCCCCATGCTTCACAGTAGGGATGGTGTTCTTGGGATGGTACTCCTCATTCTTCTTCCTCCAAACACGGTTAGTGGAATTATGACCAAAAAGTTCTATTTTGGTCTCATCTGACCACATGACTTTCTCCCATGACTCCTCTGGATCATCCAAATGGTCATTGGCAAACTTAAGACGGGCCTTGACATGTGCTGGTTTAAGCAGGGGAACCTTCCGTGCCATGCATGATTTCAAACCATGACGTCTTAGTGTATTACCAACAGTAACCTTGGAAACGGTCGTCTCAGCTCTTTTCAGGTCATTGACCAGCTCCTCCCGTGTAGTTCTGGGCTGATTTCTCACCTGTCTTAGGATCATTGAGACCCCACGAGGTGAGATCTTGCATGGAGCCCCAGTCCGAGGGAGATTGACAGTCATGTTTAGCTTCTTCCATTTTCTAATGATTGCTCCAACAGTGGACCTTTTTTCACCAAGCTGCTTGGCAATTCTAGCTGATAGACAGGAGTTCAAATACTTATTTGCAGCTGTATCTTACAAATAAATAGTTTTAAAAAATCATACATTGTGATTTCTGGATATTTTTTTTAGTTATGTCTCTCACAGTGGACATGCACCTACGATGACAATTTCAGACCCCTCCATGATTTCTAAGTGGGAGAACTTGCAAAATAGCAGGGTGTTCAAATACTTATTTTCTTCAGTGTACACTCACCGGCCACTTTATTAGGTACCCCATGCTAGTAACGGGTTGGACCCCCTTTTGCCTTCAGAACTGCCTCAATTCTTCGTGGCATAGATTCAACAAGGTGCTGGAAGCATTCCTCAGGGAGTTTGGTCCATATTGACATGATGGCATCACACAGTTGCCGCAGATTTGTCGGCTGCACATCCATGATGCGAATCTCCCGTTCCACCACATCCCAAAGATGCTCTATTGGATTGAGATCTGGTGACTGTGGAGGCCATTTGAGTACAGCGAACTCATTGTCATGTTCAAGAAACCAGTCTGAGATGATTCCAGCTTTATGACATGGCGCATTATCCTGCTGAAAGAAGTTGGGTACATTGTGGTCATAAAGGGATGGACATGGTCAGCAACAATACTCAGGTAGGCTGTGGCGTTGCAACGATGCTCAATTGGTACCAAGGGGCCCAAAGAGTGCCAAGAAAATATTCCCCACACCATGACACCACCACCACCAGCCTGAACCGTTGATACAAGGCAGGATGGATCCATGCTTTCATGTTGTAGACGCCAAATTCTGACCCTACCATCCGAATGTCGCAGCAGAAATCGAGACTCATCAGACCAGGCAACGTTTTTCCAATCTTCTATTGTCCAATTTCGATGAGCTTGTGCAAATTGTAGCCTCAGTTTCCTGTTCTTAGCTGAAAGGAGTGGCACCCGGTGTGGTCTTCTGCTGCTGTAGCCCATCTGCCTCAAAGTTCGACGTACTGTGCGTTCAGAGATGCTCTTCTGCCCACCTTGGTTGTAACGGGTGGTTATTTGAGTCACTGTTGCCCTTCTATCAGCTCGAACCAGTCTGGCCATTCTCCTCTGACCTCTGGCATCAACAAGGCATTTCCGCCCACAGAACTGCCGCTCACTGGATGTTTTTTCTTTTTCGGACCATTCTCTGTAAACCCTAGAGATGGTTGTGCGTGAAAATCCCAGTAGATTAGCAGTTTCTGAAATACTCAGACCAGCCCTTCTGGCACCAACAATCATGCCACGTTCAAAGTCACTCAAATCACCTTTCTTCCCCATACTGATGCTCGGTTTGAACTGCAGGAGATTGTCTTGACCATGTCTACATGCCTAAATGCACTGAGTTGCCGCCATGTGATTGGCTCCTTAGAAATTAAGTGTTAACGAGCAGTTGGACAGGTGTACCTAATAAAGTGGCCGGTGAGTGTATATATATATATATATATATATATATATATATATCAGGGATGCAAACACATGTACGGTCAAAAAAGAGAGAGGTAATCGAAGCTCTGCTGCAAATATCTTACATTGCCACCAACCCCTGCCATCCCCAGCCCAGCCCTAGGCACATATGTGACCCTGGACCACAAAACCAGTCGTAAGTCGCACGGGTATATTTTTAGCAACAGCCAACAATACATTGTATGGGTCAAAATGATCGATTTTTCTTTTATGCCAAAATCATTAGTATATTCAGTAAAGATCATGTTCCATTAAGATATTTTGTAAATTTCCTACCGTAAATATATATAAAAAATATTTTTGTGAGTGGATGCAGCAAAATCGCGCAAAAAAAGTCAGAAAACACGCCTAAAAAACTTCGCTCGCTGCTAAGTTTGGTATCGTTGTCAAACTTAGATTTCCCACTTTCGGTTTCATAACTCTCCACAACGTCATTAGAGCAGTAAGCCAATAGAGAGCGTTAAAACAAAACTTTCTCATGTAAAAAAAAAACAGTTTTCTTCTTAGCAACGGCCTGCTACAGCGCCTCTCATTGGCTGGCGACTTCTTCGCGTGCACAGTGTACACAATCCGCAATGGTTACGGTGCAAGCCATGGATTCTGAGATAGCGCGTTTGCTCAATTTAAACTTTAATGACAGCAATAATGTAACGAACATAGTAAATTATTTTTTCGAAAATGATTGGGAAGATGATACAGAATGTCCAGAGACCGGCTTGGCAAAGGATATGCCCTGGAAGACGACGAATTCGATCAATGTGTGGATCTCTTCAATTGTATATGTTCCTGGTGAAATGTGATGCGATCTGGTAAATGCCACCACATGGTGACAGGTTTTGATAATCTGTTTTCCAAATCATCCATAATTCATTGATTAAAATGACGATTTTTTCTCTCTCTCCGTGCGTGTTCTTAAAGTGAAAGACAGTCTTTTCAGCTTGCCACTATAAATCGCAATTTTTCTGCACTAAACTTGTAAATTTTCCCAAGATATATTCAAAGAGGATAGACAAGATGTTATAGAATAATAATTTAATGAAAACCCAATTTTGACAAAAAAACTGACATTCGATCTATTTTTAGACCTTACTGAAACCGTACCAGCGCGACAGCAGATGGGTTTGCCTAGATCGCATTACAAATAGGCTATTTTAATGAGATTTTTTTGTGTGTATAAAGGTTTAGTTGTGGTAAATCAATGGTGTAAATTTTATTTATTTCCCTTCATTAGTAATATGCATAGCTAAGGACTTCATTTGGACAACTTTAAAGGCGATTTTCTCAAGATTTAGATTTTTTGCCCCATCAGATTCCAGATTTTCAAAAGGTTGTATTTCGGCCAAATATTGTCATATCCTAACAAACCATACATCAATGGAAAGCTTATTTATTCAGCGTTCATGTGATGTATAAACCTCAATTTAAAGAAAATGACCCATAAGACTGGTTTTGTGGTCCAGGGTCACATATAGTAAAATTAAATTCAAAAAAAGTTTTGACAAAAAAGGTTTTATAAAAAGATAAACCTCACATATTTCAGCCTTTAAATCATTTTTCATACAAAAGGTTTTCTAAAAAGATAAACCTCACATATTTCAGCCTTTAAATAATTTTTATAAAAAGAATGAGTCAAAAAAGATAAATTACTTGACATTTACATTAATGCACATAAGCTTATCTTTTATTATTTAGTAAAATTCGGTCTGATTTTCCCGTGGCGTCTGTCGTTGCTATGCAACCATGCACTGCGCTCTCCACAACAACAAAGTTTTAGTAGCTAGTAGATTTCCACCACAGAAAAACGCTTGCTGTAGCTCTGCTACAAGATTTATTTACGGAGAAGAGAGAAACACCCATAGCGTTTGGGTGCACCCCCATCCTTCATATTGACTGAGCTTTCAATGTTGTTACGGAAAGGGTGAAGCTGATTGGTTGGTTCTTGTCACGTGAACTACGGTGCGCTTGTGGCATTCTGAAAAGTTGAGGTAATTTCTTTTCATCTCGCTGCGCCTGAAAAAATATGAGCGTGCTTTCCGCACGCCTACATTTGAAATAACGAACTTGAGAGCGCAAAAGACACGATATGTGAACGTCCCCTTGCCGAGCTACCTCCAATCTATGAGGCGCCGGACTGGACAAAAGTGAAGCGAACTGCGCAAGCAAGCGATAGCGCGCGAGAGAGACGGTGGAGGCAATCCAGAATTACTGTTGGTGAAATTATAACAGACCCTCCTAACCCCAAAAAACTCTTCGGATCTGCACGATTCACATAAGTCACCCAAACTGACGTGAAAAAAGTGGGAGGTGCCAAAAAGCGCGCTGTTTGCATCCCTAATATATATATATATATATATTAGGGATGGCTCGATACCACAATTTTGGCTTCGGTACGATACCAGAATCTGATACCTCGGTATCGATACTAAATCGATACCACAGGTAAAAAAAAAAAAAAGTCTCATTTTAAGTGACGCTTAAAAAACACTGCTTGAAACTCTCCACTACCAAATGCGCAAAGAAAAGGTATCAAAATGTACATGTAAAAAAAAAAATCAGTCAGGGAACATACAGTAGGTAAAAAAAAAATTTTTTTTTGAAAAAACCCCCCCTGAAATTATACAATTAAAATAGGTTACTATCTATAATAGATTCACATATAGGCTAATAATAATAATAGAATAATGAAATGACATGTAAACCATAGCTGTCATGCATCAACAATCACATTATTCATCTTGGTTTGGTTACTGTTTGGGTTCATATTAGTTTATTGCATCGCATAAAGTAATGTTAACATGCTATACATGTATTAGTATATTTAATTTTTTAGGTCATTTAATTATTGATTGATATAGATTAATAAATGCTATAATACTGTTTGGTCAGGTTACCTAATGAATGTTGACAAATGTAGCTTAATTGTAACATTAGTAATATTCACATTACTACTATTTCTCTCTCTCTCTCTCTCTCTCTCTCTCTCTCGCGCGCCACAGCGGCACTACTATGCCATTCATTTTACTATCACTAATACTAAAATTAATATTATTCACATTTGTATTCTTTATTCATTCAAATTCAATGAATATATGTTTGTTTGAAGGTATAACAATGATGAGACCTAAACTGAATTGGTTCTACCGTGTCATGCAAGCAGATTTGTGCTTTCGTGTTTACCGTATCATATAATTGATAAGCTCAGATTATGTATGTGCGCTGTTCAGTGTTCAATAAAAGTCTAAATTAAATCAGTCGAATGATGGACTAACCTGTCGATCTCTGAACTCTTTGACCAAGTCAAGATGAGCAACTGACAAGTCAAGTGCTTGGGCAGATTTGATGTTTGCAGAGTGGTGCATTGAGATCTGTTTCTTTACTTTTTGTCATGACTTTTGTAGGCAAAGTAATGCCTTATTTCACTCATACTGCTCTCTCTATTTATTAATTTCGGGCGTGTAGAAATTCGAATGAGCTTCGTTTGATCCATCGTGATCCATCGTGTTCCTCTGTTGTCACCGTTTGCCGGTTTCGCATGACCCGCGTAAGTTTAGATAGCGCACTGCCGCCTAGCGGTGAACTTCGAAACGGCAGCGCATCAAATACCGAATTGAACAAAATGATGATATTGTACCGTTTGAAATATAATATATACCGGTATTTTTGCAGTACCGGTATACCGCGCATCCCTAATATATATACTGTATAAGGTCAGATTAATTAATTGCTCTTAATAGTTTCTTTACATTGCCAGAAGTGAGTGTAAAAGACCATACTCTTGTTCAGTTCAAAGACCTCCTGTTAAAAGACCTTGTAACAGTAGACGTAATACCATGTATCCTCATCTCCAGATATCCGCGTACCCTGCTGACCAGGTCGGATGGAGGCCTCTCCATGTTGCCTTCAACAGTACCCGCCTCGTGTGCTCTAACCTCCATCAGCAGTAGTTCATTGAGCATGACCTGACGCAACTTAGGAGAAAACTCCGTCACCAGCTCCAGGCACGCTGTGAACAGCTGACGAGCATGAACAAAATCCTGCAACACCCAAAGAGACAAAAAAGTCTGGTTCAAATTACAAACTAAAAGAAACCTGACATTTGAACCCCCAAAATATAAGACTTGATGTAATATTTAATTCAAATTTATTTAAATTTACATACTGTCTCTTTATGTGCTGCTTTGTCAAAACTATGCAGAAATTGTGTTTTTGTCAAACAGCGACCCCTAGAGTCGCTGTGCAATACTTGCACTGTCGTAAATACACCCCCCATTCATTATTTTATTACATTAACAGTTATGCTGACTGAATTCCAACTAAATTAATGAATAAGTGGGACCCTTTCAATTAAATGAAATGTTCTCAATTTATGGAGAACGAAAGAAATAGACTCATTCAGTAAATGAATCGTTTTTACAAAAAATCTAGCAGCTCTAGACAAGAATGTCTTCTAAAGCGATTGAGGTGTTTTATTGTTGGATGTAAGAATGAACATAGCAGTCTTCATTTACTCTCGTTCTTACTCGAGGATGGATCTGTACCAACAGTTCGTGATCCAGCTTACAGTCTCCGGAGATAGGCCTAACGTTACTGATCACGGCAGAAATGACAGTGAGAGCACGCACTTTATGACAGCTCATCGAGTCCTTTTATGGATATAAAGAACTCCGCTCCGTGTCGTGCCAAACAACGCCCCTTAGCTGTTCTAAATTCACTGTAAAACACGGCTTCACGGGGCTTATTACTTTATTTTACATCTTGTGAAAAGGGGGATAATAGGTGCCCTTTAAGGGAAGTATTGGCACAATTTCACCTGTAGTAAGTCAGACTTACCCATAGGAACCTACTATAAGCTTTGGAACATGAAAAAACCTTTTAGGTAAATTAGTTACGTTTTAACCACTCGGTGAAATTGGCAGATGTTCCCTTTAGGCATTGTGCGCCATGGTAGCGCATCAGAGTATAAATACACAGCTATAATGCACGTAGGTAATTTTTTATTAATATTTCATGTCGATATACAATGGTTACATACTGTTAAAACTAATCGTGGTTTTGATATCTTTGTAAGACTACCAACTCCATAGAACTGGTGCTAACTTTTTAAAGTTAGTTACATAAAAAGGTAAATCAATCTAATTTGAATCAGAAAAGTAAGGGTGATTACCTCTTGACTAATTTCTAGTTGGCCAAATTAGTTCTTAAGACACAGTCTTAACATAGTGGCTAAGTTTATGCAACTGGCCCCTGACACGGCCATTTGAGTAACTTTTTTAATATTTGAAACTTTTTTTTCAGTACTCTGAGTAACTTTTTTAAATTGACGCACACAGGTTAAGAAGCTGGTTTTCTGGTGTGCATGGAAACATGCTGAATGGTGTTAAAGTGAGTCTTAAACTCACACCTTTACACACCTTTATACTGATGCAGTGTAGACCTTTGGCCATGAGGATGTACACCAGGTCTCGTGTCATGTTGTCTTTTATTGCTAGTATGACGTTTACATAGTCAACAGGAACCTCCCACTACAGAAAAAAAGCACTTTTGGTTAAACTAACACTTTTTTTATCACAATGTCACAAATATTAAATTATTTGTAAAAATGTAAATTGCTTTATGACAAGCATTTTTGGTTTGCGAATCAGTTCACAAGTTGATTAGCTGCAAAACAAAAGTCTTTCCCGACCTTACTGTTAATCCTCCAGAAGGGTCGTTCGGCCATCCCATGCAGCTCAATGAGGATTTGTCGGATATGTAGAGCATCCAATGACAGAATGAGCTGTTGTTCAAGCTGGCTGATATTCACACTGGCAGACACTGTTGAGAACAAGACATAAATAGCACACCACAACCAAAACAAGCAAAGCTCCTCATATCATAATTTCTATTACACAAGAGTAGATGTTAAAACTTCATGCTGATCTGCACTCTGCTTTTTGCCAAGATAAGCACCAACTAAGCTTTACAGTAAGCTTTACAGTAACCTATGCGTCTCCATCCATTTACGCTTCCTTCCATATGGTGATGTGAATATCACTAGATTTGGTGTTAATGGCTGAAGTATATTTCCTGGCACGTCAGCACACACAACGGCTGTGATGCTGGCTCCGGGGATCAACCACAGTGTGGTCTCCCCAGCGGATCAGCACGACAACCATCTGGATTGAGCTGAGTAGGGTATATCTCTGGGCTCTTCAAGTTCGTCGACTAGCCAACGACACCTCAAGAGGGCTCGACAGTGATTCTAGCGTCCCAGACAGAGTCACCCCCCTCTGTCCCCCACTCAACTCAGTCCAGCTTACTTACCTGTACATCAGCGTTTCTTTCTTTCTATTGTGCTTGAGATCCCTCCTTCTGCTGAGGTTGATGTGACCTAACCACAATCTCTAACGCCACAATTTCACCGCAACCTGACCATTCGCGCCAACCCGTTTGACTAAGGCTGTCGAAGCTCCACTGTCGTCATTAAAGCAGGTTCAGTGGCAACGGTTTCGTATGGCATACTACCCAAAAAAACGACCATACGCGCCAAACCCATTTGACTAAGGCTGTCGAAGCCTCACTGTCGTTGTTAAAGCAGGTTCGGTGGCACCGGTTCCATATGGCATACTACCTATTGCAACACACAACAACTGACCATACGCGCCAACTTTTCAACGCTTAACTAAAATTAAAAAATTCATATTGTCACGATTAAATATCTGCCCTTCAGGATGTACCAGGTATATCGTAGAATGAGGGCAGTGGTTTGGCACTGAGGTTGACTGTGGCTGAGCTCTTCCTCATCTGCTCTATCAGGATCTTCTTCTCCTCATCTTGAAGATGTTCATTGAAGAGTTTATGAGATGACACCATGAAGGCCAGAGAAACATCCTCCAACTGGTCACAAACAGTCCTACAATGAAAACAAGAAAAAAAAATCTAAAATCTCTGAAAAACAGGCAAGCTCAAAGCTCAAATTAACAGAGAGAGGTCATGGAATATTTGAGTAATTGTTACACAATAGGAAAATTTTACATTAAATGTAGTGACGAAGTGAAAATATTATTGTAGCAAAACCCACTTTAAACAAATCCACCCTTAAAAACCATCTGACAAAACAAAATGCAGAAAAAAACATTTGAAAATGCAATGGCCAGTGGAAGATAGTTATTTAAAACTATGTAAAGGTACTCACTTGATGAAAAGAGCCATGTTTCTCTTGCTCGTTTCTGACAGGTGCTCCTTATCCAATGACCTTGTACACACCTGGAGACATGAGATCACTGAGTGTAAAAGAGCATTTAATTTCAACAAAAGACCATGTGAACTAGATCAGTTTAGAGTGAGAATGTAGTGAATTAAGAGAATGGAGTGTGCAATGTGTATGATTCAGTGATGCAGCAGGGTTTATACCTCCAGCAGAAAGCTGATGGTGTTTTTGCTGGGTTTGAGAAAAAGCTGATGGAAGGACACACAAGGGACACCACCCTCCAGTGCATCTCTTACTGCATTACACACACAAAGTTTATGACATACTTCCTCCAAAGCCCTGTCCCTGTCACAAACACAAACACACATTAAAGGAATATTCTAAGCTTAAATACAACAAGCTAAAACGTTGTGGAATGTCATTTACCATATGTTGGCATAACTAGAATTGTGTTTATAGTAAACCACTTATTATGGAATCTATTGGGCAAGACATTCGGGTGAGTTTACAAACAAAAAATATGAAGCTTTTACACAAATTCTTTAGTAAAAAACAAATGGTATTTGATCTTTTAGGTGGGACTACTTATCTAAAGGGCTTTTCACACTGCGCTTAACCCTATTTGAGCGGGAAAATGTAAAATGGTCAAGTCAAATCACCTTTATTTATTTACAAAAGTTTTACAGTGATAACAGGAAAATAATGCAACACATTTTGTTTCTGCTGTTCAGCAGATCTAGAAGAAAATAGTGAGAAGGGCAAGCATTGTCCAGCTTACGCAAGCTCAGTAATGGTTGTAAAAAAGTTATTAATTTAGTTAATTTATATATACACTCACCGGCCACTTTATTAGGTACACCTGTCCAACTGCTCCTTAACACTTAATTTCTAAGCAGCCAATCACATGGCGGCAACTCAGTGCATTTAGGCATGTAGACATGGTCAAGACAATCTCCTGCAGTTCAAACCGAGCATCAGTATGGGGAAGAAAGGTGATTTGAGTGACTTTGAACGTGGCATGATTGTTGGTGCCAGAAGGGCTGGTCTGAGTATTTCAGAAACTGCTAATCTACTGGGATTTTCACGCACAACCATCTCTAGGGTTTACAGAGAATGGTCCGAAAAAGAAAAAACATCCAGTGAGCGGCAGTTCTGTGGGCGGAAATGCCTTGTTGATGCCAGAGGTCAGAGGAGAATGGCCAGACTGGTTCGAGCTGATAGAAGGGCAACAGTGACTCAAATAACCACCCGTTACAACCAAGGTGGGCAGAAGAGCATCTCTGAACGCACAGTACGTCGAACTTTGAGGCAGATGGGCTACAGCAGCAGAAGACCACACCGGGTGCCACTCCTTTCAGCTAAGAACAGGAAACTGAGGCTACAATTTGCACAAGCTCATCGAAATTGGACAATACAGGCATGAAAACGGGTAAGGGGTAAAAAAGGTGAGAAGGATACGGCAGCAAAAAATCCAATCCAATCAATTTATATATATATATATATATATATATATATATATATATATATATATATATATATATATATATATACACACATATACATATATACACCGCCACTCCCACCCAAAAAAAAAAAAAATGAATGAGTGAGTAGGAACGAGCGAGAGTTAACAGATCCAAAAAAATCCAATCCAATCAACTTAACATACATAAAAAAATAATAATTTTTTATATGTAAAATTTATTATAATATTTTTTACACACACACATATACATACACATACATATATAAGAACAAAGAAATTAAACAATTAAACAAAGAAAAATTCAAACCTCTTTTAGTTAATGTCTGTCTACATTACTACTACATAATAATAGTTATAATATTAATCCAATGATATTAATAGCCATATATTGTAAAACAAATACACTGAAAAATAAAGGAAACTTTCATAATTAGTCTTGTACTAATTTCTATACTTGAAAGTTTATTTCTATACTTCACATTAAAGATGTGATTGGGCCAGCCCAGTGTCAATCAAGAAAAGAACCAATGGGCCGCTGATCTACGCGTTTCATCATGGGGTGTCAAACTATAAGGCTGAATTTTTTTTGACCAATGCATAATGCATTACACCGGCACACTAACCCAGCGCCGCCAATCAAGCAAAACAAAACGAATGGGCCGATGTACGAGTTCTATGGGCCGTTAAGACAAACAAACAAAAAAGTATGAGATGTATCGGCCCAAAAAGCACCGGACCAGGAATCTCCCGGTAGTCCCGATGGCATTAGCCTACATGCCTGGACGTCACACTTTGAATCCTACCTGTGGCCTTGCACCATGCACTTATTGAGCTGCGGTCGCATCAGTTGACATGCCATCTCCTTTCCCCTCGATCTTTTTCTATTTGCTTTATTCATCTTTTTCGACGACAACTCACTAACTTGCTCGTTCCTTGCTCTGCGCTAACGGCCCGCTCGCGACATTATATAGCCTATACCGCTCATTTTATAACATTGAGGAAATGCAGAAATGATTTAGAAACCCACAAAAGCAGCTAAATATATAAAATACCCAAACATTTTTATTTATCCATCGTTTTTGATCTAAAATTAGTCAAAATCACTGTGTAGGCCTATCTGACAGGAGCGTTAACATTGTAAGCTATGCCTCAAGCTTGCTGTCCGACGTGCAGGTCTCTGTTCGGCAGTGTCCAGTTTCAGACTCGCGGTGTAAAATACTTTGAAAAAACTTCTGCCCTACTCTGACTCGGATTGGCTGTCAGGTATCGGCGTTAGGAATGATGATTGGTTTTTTAAAGCTGCGAAGTTTATGGTAACTATAGAGATATAGCGGGTTAATGCTGGCCACGACCCAAACCCCCAACCCCCCCCCCCCCCAACATTTTTCTCATCGGATCTGCACAAATCACGTAGGTGACCCATTTTGGTTTTAAAACGGCGAATTTCGCCGAAAGGTGAGGAGTTTTCATGCCTGACAATAGAAGATTGGAAAAACGTTGCCTGGTCTGATGAGTGCGACATTCGGGTCTGATGCTGCGACATTCGGATGGTAGGGTCAGAATTTGGCGTCTACAACATGAAAGCATGGATCCATCCTGCCTTGTATCAACGGTTCAGGCTGGTGGTGGTGGTGTCATGGTGTGGGGAATATTTTCTTGGCACTCTTTGGGCCCCTTGGTACCAATTGAGCATCGTTGCAACGCCACAGCCTACCTGAGTATTGTTGCTGACCATGTCCATCCCTTTATGACCACAATGTACCCAACTTCTGATGGCTACTTTCAGCAGGATAATGCGCCATGTCATAAAGCTGGAATCATCTCAGACTGGTTTCTTGAACATGACAATGAGTTCGCTGTACTCAAATGGCCTCCACAGTCACCAGATCTCAATCCAATAGAGCATCTTTGGGATGTGGTGGAACGGGAGATTCGCATCATGGATGTGCAGCCGACAAATCTGCGGCAACTGTGTGATGCCATCATGTCAATATGGACCAAACTCCCTGAGGAATGCTTCCAGCACCTTGTTGAATCTATGCCACGAAGAATTGAGGCAGTTCTGAAGGCAAAAGGGGGTCCAACCCGTTACTAGCATGGGGTACCTAATAAAGTGGCCGGTGAGTGTATAGCTGCTCTAGAGAAAACAGTGATGTCATCGTCCAGCTCAGTTCAGTTCTCATGTAATGGTGTCAATGCAGGCAGATCAATATTGTTGACTATTAAGTGTCCCTAACTAATAGTTAGGGAAAGTTACGCCCATTTCACACATACTCCGTGTGCAGTGCGTATGCGGTGCGTGTTGCGGTGCGTATACGGTACAGCAGCAGCACGCGCTATAGAGCTTTCACACATGCTGCGTTTGCTGTGCGCAACTGATCCGCGTCTGTAGGCTACCACAAACACAAACAAGCATATTTACTCACTATTTGTATTTCAAATCCAGAAGTTATCAGGAACTTTTATTTAAAAAAAGTTTTGTCACCAGTCGATTCTCTTTGTACACAGGCTACACACTTTAATAGACGTATTCACGCTTAAACACAATTTAAACAACGTATTATTCAATGCATTACTTCTATATAGATTATATATTAAGTTGCTCAAGCAAGGTAACATATTGAACCATATGTATAGCCTATTATAGGCTATTAAAATCGCAAACATTTTAAATTAAAACTTAAAATTGACAAAAACAGCAGACTCATACCTTTTCTTTTGCATAATTTAAATCTTTATACAATAAATCTTGCATCACAAAGAACTTTTTTTTCCTCCTCCATGAATAAGACGAGTGTCGTTCATTATGTCGCCTTGTTGAAGCAAATTGTGGTTTTCCTTGTTTTACCCCGGTCTTAAAGTAAAAAGATGACTATGAAAAATAGTAGGCCTATTTAATTAAATGCATTTATGGTCAAATTACTATACATTTTATTTAATTAAATGCATTTATGATGAAATTACTACATTTTCATATCAATTTGTGTTAATTTTGACCACGAACTATGCGCTGTCACTTTAATTCAGCGCGTACAGCACAGCAAAAATAGACTCGGTGCGGAAACGATCGCTGCACTGCTGTATACGCACCGCAACTGGAACGGATAGCCGGACCGCATCCGCGTGCAGTGTGAAAGCTCTAACCTGTTAACATGGGTACGGAAAAAAATACGCACCGCATACGCACTGCAAACGGAGTATGTGTGAAACGGGCGTTAGGCATTTTTATTGCCAATCTGCCAAAAAAAAATTCTTACCAATAGCTTTTTTTTTACCATGTGTTCCTATAAGTGTCTAGTAACACCTCCCAATTTATCCACGGCCAAATCCTCGGGGAAACACCTGGAGAGGCAATCAAAGTTCGGGTGCCCAGAGGGCCTGGGTAAAAATAATGTTTTTTTTTGTTCGTTTTTTTTATACCAATATTAGCTTTTGAGATGTCTAACTAGGGGTTTTTAGGGGTGCTGAATCTATCCCAGCCATTAGTTTTGAGTAAAAATTACTCCAAGTCCATGCAAAAATACATAAAAAGTGGTTTTATTGAACAATTACGAAACAAAACTTCCTAAATCAGTTTAAAATTTAACAAACCTCATCCAACTCCCCTGCATCTCTCTCACTCATGTTATCATCTGGCAGGTCGATGTTCTGGCAAGATTTTCCATGACAGTTCCCACAAACAGAAATGCACTTGACTCCTTGCTTTTTACAGCAGCACCTGAGAGTGTCACAGTCCCCTGCACAGTTGCAGCTGACAAACTTCAGAAGGTAGTCTGGTGCAATGGGATCTTTTGTAGGGTCTGGTGCATAACCTTGTTCTCTTTGTTTCCATCCATACTCAAGGACATCCAGTGATGGACTTTGAAGCAGTAGCCAATCTCTGGTCTGGAGATATGCCCGCAGAGAGTGCTGTACTGCAGCTCCTGTAGTCTGAGGCAGTTTCTCAGGCTTGATGCTCCTGGCTGCGGCCCGCTTTCTGAAGATATCAAATCTTAAGTCTTCCAAATCTTCTGGTGGATATTTGCAGAATATGAGCTTGAACAGTTTGCAGCCAGCTTTGATGTCACTTTTCTTGGCTCTGAGTCTGATGTCATTGAACACATCCATGGCCCCATCTGCTTTGTCAGTCTTCCAGAGCTTGGTGAGTAAAGTTGGTTTGCTAAACCCAGAAATTGCTGATACGGTATCGCAGCCAGAGACCATGTCTATGTCTATGGGTAGCCAGCACCTCCGGATCACTGTGGTCTATGACGGATATGGTAGCTCCACCAAGGACCATGACCACCTGAGTCATACAAAGAATGCATGCTGTTACATTCAGATTCGTTCAGACTTAAAAAATATTGTTCCACGGGAAAAGTTCCTTGACAACAAGCACAACAAGGCCCAGCTAATTCTGCTCCTTACTGAGACCTTCCAAAGAAGTAGGATCAGTGTACAACAATGCTCTGTTGATACTGACACTTCTATAGTGTGTGCAGCACTAAATGAGGCCATAGAGTCCTCTATTGAGGTGAGGGCAGAGGACACAAATGTAATGGTTATGCTGGTCCATCAAGGGGAAAACACATCATAGGTCTTCCTCACGACAGCTAAAGACACATCTTACGATGTCGGTAAGATCCGGAAGGCCCTCCCGAGAGGTACCGTGAATATCTGATCTTCCTACACAGCTTCTCTGGCTGCGATACCGTATCAGCAATATCTGGATTTAGGAAACCAACTTTGCTCACCAAGCTCAGGAAGACTGAAAAAGCAGATAGGGCCATGGATGTGTTCAATGACATCAGAGCCAAGAAAAGTGACATCATCAAAGCTGGCTGCGAGCTGTTCAAGGTCATATTCTGCGGAAATCCACCTGAAAATTTGGAAGACTTAAGATTTGATATCTTCAGCAAGTGGGTCGCAGCCAGGAGCATCAAGCCTGAGAAACTGTCTCCGACTACAGGAGTTGCATTACAGCACTCTCTGCAGGCATATCTCCAGACCAGAGATTGGCTACTGCTTCAAAGTCCATCACTGGATGTCCTTGAGTATGGATGGAAACAAGGTTATACCAGACTACCTTCTAAAGTTTGTCCGCTGCAACTGTGCAGGGGACTGTGACACTCTCAGGTACTGCTGTAAAAAGCAAGGAGTCAAGTGCATTTCTGTTTGTGGGAACTGTCATGGAAACTCTTGCCAGAACATCAACCTGCCAGATGATAACATGAGTGAGAGAGATGCAGGGGAGTTGGATGAGGTTTGTTAAATTTTAAACTGATTTAGGAAGTTTTGTTTCATAATTTATGTATTTTATGTATTTTTGCATGGACTTGGTGTAATTTTTACTCAAAACTAATGGCTGGGATAGATTCGGCACCCCTAAAAACCCCTAGGTAGACATCTCAAAAGCTAATATTGGTAAAAAAAAAAAAAAATTAATCATTATTTTTACCCAGGCCCTCTGGCCACCCGAACTTTGATTGCCTCTCCAGGCGTTTCCCCGACGATTTGGCCGTGGATAAATTGGGAGGTGTTACTAGACACCTATAGGAACACATGGTAAAAAAAGCTATTGGTAAGAATCTTTTTTGCAGATTGGCAATAAAAATGCCTAACTTTCCCTAACTATAAGCAACCCAAAAGCGAAAGGTGACATTGGCAAGGAACCAAACTCAGGTGACAGAATGGAGAGAAAAAAACCTTGGGAGAAACCAGGCCCAGTCGGGGGCCAGTTCTCCTCTGGCCAACGAATGCCAACAAGTCATCACGCTGGTATGGAGACAGGTTTGTTGAGGATCAGTGGTGATAAAAACGTGTGAATTTCAGTGTTAATTTTTTTTTGCCTTTGCGGTCCTAAAAATATAATCAGGAAAACCTTGACAGTGTAGTATAAAATATGTATAATATGAGGATGCACAATGCTAGAGCCTTATATACAAACAGGTAATGTTCTGCAGTCTAATTAATGACACAGACAACGCAAATAATAACATCAACCCAAGGTTCAGGAATGTTGTACACAATTTTGGGCAAATGATTGACAGTGAAACCTGACACAGAATAGTGATTAAAATATTTAATAAATTCATGAAGCATGCACGTGTGATAATTTTAGCGTCTCAGAGCGGCTCAGTTCATTAAGCATTTATTTTTGCACATTTTTAACAAGAAGAAACTCATTCCCTCCAATGACTGCACTGTATTCTGCATGAGATCACATTACACCGGAGAATTCAAATGTCATGAAAGGCTGATTCAGGTCTGGGCTGCGTATCCCAAAAGCATCGTGAGCTGAGTTGATCATAGAGACCATTGGTGGCAATAGTTCTACGATCTACATACGATGCTTTTGGGAAACGCATTCATCCCTGTCGTCTGTTCAACTCAGTGCTGTTGCCTTTCAGAGATACAGTCGTTGTAAGAGTGCGTTGTTTGCGTTCCCTCGCGTGCTTTTGGCTACCTACCAAAACATAGGGAAAATATTTATGAAAAAGGTATTTCACATGCATTCACTGCACAAACCTATGGCGAGTCGGCTAGGATGCGCAAACCAATCAGGTCGCTTCACGCCAGAGCGCGTCGGAGCCTGCCAGTATAGGCGTGGCTTCTAGCTAAATAAGCCCCCATTTTCGCCATAGAATTCAGATTTAATCTCCTTCAGCAAGTTTCACTTCGCTGACCTCCGGTTGAGAAGCTTCTTCACCGCCGTCAGCCCGCTGTTCTGCTGTGCCATCCGGCGCGCTATATCCTTTTAAAGCTAGTGTATTTGCCGCTTCGACTCACTTTCTAAAAGAGCAATTTCTAGGCGTTGTTTCAAATGCCTCGGGTCACCTGCGCCTTGTGCAGTAGCCCTCTCTTCGGCGGAGATTGTCACATCCTATTTTCCTATTTAGCACCAAATCTTTGGAATAGTCTTCCTACCATTGTCCGGGAAGCAGACACACTTTGTCAGTTCAAAGCTCGATTAAAGACACATCTCTTTGCCCTAGCATACACATAATACATTATAGAATATAGACTTCTATAATTCAATGTTAGGCTGCATAGATTAGGTCAGCCGGAACTGTGAACACTTCCCTTAAATCCTGATGTACTCGTTACATCATAAGAAGAATGGCATCTACGCTAATTTTAGTGTCTTTGTTTATCCCGAGGTTTTCCCGCAAACTGCCGGATCCAGGCCGAATCCAGATCTGACTAGGAGCTTCACCTGGACCCGATAACAATGCAGTGCTGAAGTGCCACCTAGCCTCTCCCTATGGAGGATCCCTTTCCCACTCTACAGATAAAGCGTTGTGAATTTCGTTTCACGTACCTACCCCGAAGTGATAACATAAAACAAAATTCTGTATCCAATTTATAGGCAAGACAGTTTGTAGTTTGTTCAGGCATGATTTGTAGGAAATTACAAACCTGCGCACATATATTCAAACGCACATAACTATAGAATCAATTCTTAAAGGGCACCTATTATAGAATTTTGAAAATTACCTTTCATGTAGTGTGTAACATAGATCTAAGTGAACGAAAACATGCTGCAAAGTTTTAAATATGAAAGTTCACCGTATACAAAGTTATTGTCTCTCAAAAGTAAGAGTCGACTGAGTTGCTGATATGAATCGATAGACGAACGATGCTTTTTCTCTATCTAGATGACGTCAACTTACGTCAAGTTATTTGAATAAGATACGCCCACTTATTCGTAATTTCGTAGACGCCAGGGAAAACTTGAAAACATCATGGCGACGAGACGCTGTGTTCTGAAGTGCGACGCAAAAGTGAACTTTTTTCATCTGCCCAGGGAGGAGCATTTGAAGATTAAGTGGCTACAGTTCATATATACAACTAACGTTATACCACAGAAGTATCGCCGAACCTTGTGCTTTGTTCACGTCATTTTGAAGATGATTGCTTCACAAACATAAATGCTATCAAATATGGATTCGTGAGCCGGCTGATATTGAAGGAAGGTTCAGTACCAAGTTTATTTGGATCAGCTTCCTCCTCCGAATCACAACCTGTAAGTATTATTAATATTAATAATTGTTGCTTTTATGTAGCATGCTTAATAATTATTTTGTGTGTTGTGTACACACAGCGCAGCTTCTATAGTCTTCAATGTCAATTGTATTGAAATATGTGAAGTGTTTGTCGTTGTTATTCAGAGTTGTCATAAAGAATAGAGCAATACCTCGTAGTAGGCTAATGCATTATCAATGTTTATGCGTTGGGCTAACGCAAACAAAAACTGAATGTGCTTTTACCACTGAACTTTGGGCTATGGTCGCTAACATAACTCAACTTAAATTATTTCTCTTAATTTGAATTTTCTACTACAAAGCAGTGCACTATAATCATTATTATAACACAATGTAATTGATAAAAGCATTGTACACTGTACTCCGTGTTAACCAGCTGACTGGTTGTTGACTCCGTGTTTACACCAACTGACTGGGTCATCTGACCAATCACCGCAGATTAGCGTCATGTAAAGGCAGGGTTTGGAAAAATGAATCTCTGAACGATTCATATGGGAGTCACTGAGCAAATCAGGAAAAAATAAATGCATATTATAAAACAACAAAAGTGTTTTTTTGTCATTGCATGCTTGTAAAACTGTTGTTGGGGACTCCCAAACCAATATTAGGAACATTTTAAATGCTCTCCGCTCCGTGAGCGGCCGGTCTCTTCTCTTTTGGGGGATAAGATGTGGAAGACAAGAAGGATGACAGCATTTCTCTCGCTGCATCCGAATGCGAGGAGTGGGCAGGCTCTGTGGTCGACCCCGTGCCCTCAACATAAACCAGCCCGAACAACGTGATAACCAGCCTTGACGCAGAGCTTCCCCGTGTGTTGACTAAGGCTGTTGAAGACCTCGGGCTTGAGTGGTCTTCGCCCGAGAAGCCCACGTGCAGCAGGCTAGAAGAATGGTTCCTGCAGGGGCACCGACAGGCCCCTTGTACATACCGAGCTAACGAAGTTGTGGAAAGAGCCACATTCAGCTTGTTAAAGCCTTCCATCTCCTCAATGCTCTAGATCGTCAACGGTGCTGTGTAGACAGAATACAAGCCAATTCCTCTCTTCAAAGAAGCGGTGGCCGCACACCTTTGCCTGCCCACCGCTATGGGATGGAAAGCTAAGGTGACCCACCCATCTAAGGCTTGACGCGCCACTTCAGCTCTCGCTGTCCAAGCTGCATCGACGCTTCACACTATGGCTGTCCTCCAGGTGTTTCAGGCCAAACATCTCCGCTCGATGGTCAAGTCTGGACCTGAACCGGAAGCTTTCAGAGAACTGCGCAGCGCCACAGACCTGGCTCTGCGAGCTACAAAATCAAGCACCCAGGTGATTGGAAAGAGCATGGCGACCCTGAAGGTGCACAAACGTCATCTTTGGTTGAACTTAACAGAGATGAGAAATGCTTTTCTGGACTCCCCTATCTCCACCACCGGTCTGTTCGGCCCAACAATCAGCCACGTTGAGAGGAAGGAAAAGAGAGTGTTTGAGAATGTCAATATTGCAGTAAACAAGTCTGTTTTGAAACATGCACACCTGCAAACAAACGCCGTTTTTACGGCGATCAAAATAAAGCACGAAAAGAGCAACTTTCTGTCTGTAATAAATGTAGGTTGTGTGCCCACTATAAGTATGCACATAAGCACTGATCCTACAGTAACAGCTTTCCCTCCAGGCCAGGTCCCTATCACAAAGCGGCCCGTCTCCAGACTTCATTCAAACCCTATGCGGGCCAAAGCCTGGGAAGCCATTCCTGAAATATCAGAATGGGTGTTGAAACATATTAAAACGAGTTTTTCATTTTAATATGTTTATTTGTTTTAATAAAGTTTGCTTTATTAAAAGTAAACAGTTTGTTTACTTTTGCTCGCAGACCCCCGCGCTTTCTAGCTGTGGTCGAGACATCGGTGAGAAGCGACGTGGCTCACGTCCTTCGCACCGAAGTGTCAAAACTGTTAGTGAAAGGGGCTGTAGAGCCAGTCCCTTTATCACCAAGCAAGTCAGGATTTTACAGTCGCCATTTCCTCGTCGCTATTTCCTTGAGATTCAGCTTATCAGAACACAGTCCTACCATTAGGTCTATCCCTAACACCCTGTACATTTACGAAATGCATGGACGCAGGCGCTCACCCCCTTGAGACAACGGGGAGTGCGAGTGTTAAACTACCTCGACGATTGGCTGGTTATAGCCCAATCGGAGACGCAGTTAATAACTCTCAGTTCCTGTCTAGAATGCCATCTAGAATGCCTAGGTCTCAGGATAAATGCTTCAAAAAGCCTACTGTCTCCTAGCCAGAGTATATCTGGGAACAGTCATAAATTCTATACAGATGAGAGCGCAGCTGATGTCAGACCCTCACCATCCAGCGTCTAGCGGTATCGTTCAGAGCAGGTGCTTGCGTGCCTATCAAGAGATTTCAGAGGATGTTACGACTCAAGGCCTCAGTATCATCAGTACTCCAGCTGGGTCTACCATAAATGCATCCCCTCAAGCGCTGGTTGAAACCCTGTGTACCAGCTCACGCGTGGCGATCTGGCCACTTACGGCCACTGTGTTGGAGCCCTGGCTCCTTGGAAAACAGCCGACTGGTATCAGTCTGGCGTGAGTATGGGTGTATTTAGAAGAGGAAAGTGATCTCGACAGATGCTTCCAACAGAGATTGGGGGGCCCTATACGAGGGCAGGCCAATCTCCGGCCTTTGGTCGATCCCGGAGAGGCGCCTACACATAAACTGTCTAGAGATGAGAGCGGTCGCTCTATCACTAAAAGCTTTCCTCTCATACATAAAAGGTCACCACGTATTGGTCCGGTCAGACAACATGTCAGTGGTTTCCTATATAAAACGCCATGGCAGGCTCAGGTCGAGCAACCTGCACACCATGGCCAAACACCTCTTGCTATGGGCTCAGCTCAATCAATCGCTGAGAGCGGCACGCGTGCCAGGCAATCTGAACCAGGATGTGGATATTCTATCCAGAGACAAGGTTCCCCCGGGGGATTGGTCTCTTCACCCGCAAATGGTTCAGCTGATATGGAGCATCTTTGGCAAGGCAGAGGCCAACCTCTTCGCCTCAGAAGACAACGCTCGTTGTTAAGCATTTTTCTCCAAAGACAGGGATGCGCTGGCCCAGAACTGGCTACGCCACCCATTGTATGCATCCCCTCAGGTCACGATGCTACCTCAGGTCATCGAACGGATCAGGGAGATCAAGTGTGCAGTGCTCTTGACAGCCCCGCTCTGGAGGAACCAGCTATGGTTCTCCAAGTTGACTCAGCTGCTGGAATCAGCCCCATGGCCGATACTGCTAAGGAGAGACCTCCTCACGCCGGCGAATGGGACGATCTGGCATCCCCATCACGACTTGTGGGCCCTACATGTATGGCCCCTCAACGGGTATCCGGGAACCTTCCGGATAAGGTGCTAAACACCATTGCTGAAGCAAGAGCTCCTTCAACCAGGCATCTTTATGCTCTAAAATGGTCAGTGTTCTCCAGCTGGTGAAAAGCACGGAACCTGGACCCCTACTCATGCGGAGTGACAAGGGTACTTTCCTTTCTACAAGAGCTTTTGGACATGGGTCGCACCCCCTCCACGCTCAAAGTATATGTGGCGGCCATAGCAGTTCTTCACGCTCATGTGGCCGGGTAATCATTGGGAAGAAACGACCTGGTCGTGCATTTCCTCAAGGGGGCCAGTGGGCTAAACCGGCCTCGACCTCCGTCTGTACCTATTTGGGACCTCTCCACGGTCCTGGAGGCCATGAAGTGGGTCCCTTTCGACCCGCTTCAGTCTGCTGACCTGAAGACTCTTTCACTCAAAACTGCTCTCTTGCTAGCACTGGCATCAGTCAAGCGAGTAGGTGATTTGCAAGCACTCTCAGTGAGCGCTTCCTGCCTTGAATTCGGGCCCAACGACTCTAGAGTCGTCCTTAAGCCAAGGCACAGGTATGTTCCTAAAGTGCTCTCTACTCCAAAGCAGAGACTGTCACATTGGATAGTTGATGCTATTTCACTCGCTTATGAGTCTAAGGGCCTCCGTTGTCCCATAGGCATCAAAGCTCATTCCACGAGAGGCATGGCCTCGTCATGGGCATGGTCGAGTGGAATACCAATTGTAGATATTTGTGCAGCGGCCGGCTGGGCCTCACTGTCAAGTTTCTTTTCAGATTTCACACATCAGTTCTCCTTTCAACCACGGACACAGGAATCATCTCAGAATGGCTTTTACTTTCACTCTTCCTTAAAATTGTTACAATCTTGACTTGCAGTCTTTTACTTTCCATTCATGTCACAATACATTGGAACAGATGAACTTCATTTGCAGTTAGATTTTCTTCAAACAGTAAATTCTTCGGTAGAAAGGTTAAAGCTCAAATTAGGTTGATAACCTTTTTAAAAGAAAAAGAAAAAAAAACAGTTAGAGAAAAAGAATACAAAATCTAATTACAATCGGACATTTTGATGCTCAGCTAACTTTTAATTCTCATTTTAAAAACATAACGAAGGTTGCTTTTTTCCATTTGAGGAACATTGCACGTATTAGACCGTTTCTCTCTAGGTCTGATGCAGAGAGGCTTATCCATGCCTTCATCACGTCAAGGCTTGATTATTGTAACTCTCTCTTTGCGGGTTTACCAGCAAACTCTATTAAGAGGTTGCAATATATACAGAACTCTGCCGCACGTGTTTTGACTCACACATCATCACACCATCACATTACCCCCGTTCTCCAGCAACTGCATTGGCTTCCAGTTCAGTCACGTATTGATTTTAAAGTTCTGATTTTAACTTATAAAGCAGTACATGGGCTGGCTCCAGATTACGTCTGTGAATTGGTTACTCCATCCATTCCTGCTCGCTCTCTCCGCTCTGCTGGCTCTCTCTCTTTGTTTCAGCCTCGTTGTAAATTAAAAACTATGGGGGGAAGGGCCTTTTCCTGTAATGCACCAAAGTTATGGAATACATTACCTGCGTTTATCAGGGACGCTGCTTCTGTGGATTGTTTTAAGAAACTTCTTAAGACACATCATTTTAGTCAAGCTTTTAATTTATAAATTGTGTATTTTTTATACTTATTTACGGCAATGTTTGATTGTTTGACTTTTTTGTTCTGTATGCTGTAGCGCTTTGAGTATGAGAAAGGCACATTATAAATAAAAAATGATTATTATTATTATTATCTTGACATTGCATTACAACAATATTCACATTCTACTAGACATTTAAATTCATATATACATCGTATATACTTTTAATCATAATCGAGTAAAAATGTCTTATCAGAATATAAGTTAATCAAGCTTCAAGCAGTCATCCTACCAGCAGCGTCTCGGGTTGATTCATCACTGATGCTTCGTTTCGTATGAATAAAGTGTTTAAGAACATTTTCCACAACTATAAGGCTGTCTGTCCGTCTGTCTGGTCCTGGGTAAACATGAACTATAGTTCTATATACCATATGAGGAGGAGACTGGCCTTTTATAAGGCCCATTCCTTTATTTTCCGTATATGAGGCTCATTACTGATTTGCCCTATATTAGGACTCATAACTTTACTCTAATATGGGCCTCGGGTGCTTGGCCCAGGGCTATAGTATGGGGCGAAGTTTTTAAGCACTCACATTTTGAAAGGGGTTCCCATAGTGTAAGCTAACTTACGCAATACGAGAGACCTCTCAAAAAGGAACGTCTCGGTTACTAACGTAACATCAGAGAGTAACATCATCCCTGAGAGTAGGGAACGAGTATTGCGTAAACCGCCGTGCTACTGTGCTTCGATCAGGGGAACGATCAGGGAACGTTCAGTCGATTTAACCTGAATTCTATGGCGAAAATGGGGGCTTATATAGCTATAAGCCACACCCATACTGGCGGGCTCAGTCGCGCTCTGGCGCGAAGTGACCTGATTGGTTCACGCATCCTAGTTGACTCGCCATTGGTTCGTGCAGTTGCCGCAGTACAGCCAATGAGCGCGCTAGTACAGCCAATGAGCGCGCTAGACGCTCAGCTATATGTCTGCTGTGCAGTTGAACTGCGTTTTAAAAAATGTGGCTCCAACATTCTCGAGAAAAGGAGTTTTCCCATACAAATGACGGTGACATGTATTTCCCAAAATACCATTTTAAAGTATATTAAAACAAAACGGTAACACTTTATTTGAAGGGGTGTGCATAAGACTGACATGACACTGTCATAAACATGACATAAAACCTGTCATGAACATGAAGGAGTCTTTATGAATGTTTATGACTGTTGTCATTAAGTGTCATTCGGTAAATTATGACACTTTTAATGCAAAGTTGACATTGTTTAAAATGTCTTTGTTATGACAACTTGACATTACCCAAGACAAAAATGTCTTGATTATGACAACTTGACATTAACAAAGACAGAAATGTCTTTGTTATGACAACTTGACATTAACCAAGAAATCATAACCTGTCAACCTGTCACAACTTTGGCCGTCATGACACCATTATAACTGTGTCATGAATATTACTTGTCCTCAAGTAAAGTGGAACACATTGTACTAGTTATAAAGATGTCATTAAGGGTTATTACACTGTCAAATGCTTTAAGTTTGATAATTAGGTTATGATTTCTTGGTTAATGTCAAGTTGTCAAAACAAAGACATTTCTGTCTTTGTTAATGTCAAGTTGTCACAATCAAGACATT
Source organism: Semotilus atromaculatus (assembly GCA_031834385.1). Taxonomy (NCBI): domain Eukaryota; kingdom Metazoa; phylum Chordata; class Actinopteri; order Cypriniformes; family Leuciscidae; genus Semotilus; species Semotilus atromaculatus. Next base: position 17,033,040 of record JAULUF010000022.1, read on the forward strand.
TTTGTCTTGGGTAATGTCAAGTTGTCATAACAAAGACATTTTTGTCTTGGGTAATGTCAAGTTGTCATAACAAAGACATTTTAAACAATGTCAACTTTGCATTAAAAGTGTCATAATTTACCGAATGACACTTAATGACAACAGTCATAAACATTCATAAAGACTCCTTCATGTTCATGACAGGTGTTATGTCATGTTTATGACAGTGTCATGTCAGTCTTATGCACACCCCTTCAAATAAAGTGTTACCAACAAAACTATTATTTTAAATTGTAATATTTCAAAATATTACTGTTTTTTTCTGTATTTTTGGTCAAATAAATGCAGGCTTGATGAGCATAAGAGACTTCTTTCAAAAACATTTAAATTGTAATGTTTTGAAACTTTTGACTAGTACTGTATATAGGGCTTGACATTAACTTGTTTGCTCACCAGCCACTGTGGCTAGTGGTTTTCCAAAGTTCACTGGCCACAATTTTGTTATTGGGAAATTACATTTTAGTTCGGCTGTGACGATACACTTAGCTCACAAGACGAGACGATACACATATTGGGTTCACTAGAACAAGACAATATTTTAAAATCACAAAACGGACACCAATGCAGGTGCATTTTGAAATGTTTTAACTAATCTAGGGCTGTCACTTATGATTAATCAGTTATTATTTTGACGATAATCAGATTTTTCTCAAAATACATTTAATTCTAATGTCCACTTAATCTTTATAATTTGGCCACTTCTTTATGATAGAAATACATGTTATTGGATGGCCAAACAAACAGCACAACAGAGTTCATTAGGAGCAGCATTTAGTGTAAACAAAGCCACTCTAAAACGTGTAACTTGCACACGTAAAAAATTTAAGCGTTGCGCTTCACTCAAATACCCACCAAATTGGCAAGTGCTCCCACTTGCCAATTTGGCTGTGTTCACTGCTGAAATCCACCCACATTTGGTGGGTTGACGAGTGTCAATGTCAAGCCCTGTATACACATATAAACAAGGTGAATATAATTAGATTTTTAATAAAATAAGAATTTTGTATAAATTTCTGATTTAAAAAAGGAAAAAAGAAAGGAGACAAAAGCACACAGAGCTACTATACTTTATGTACTTGTGTAATTTTCTCAAAACAGTGTGATTTGCAGGATTGTCTTCTTGCTCGACAGGCTTTTATTGTAAGTAATAAAGACATTCTATGCTTTTTTTATGCAAACTGTAAAATTAGGCTCTGAACATTTCAGTAGATATCAACAGTCTCAGGTGCTGTCCAAAAAGTCATTTTGAACCCTAAATACATATAATTATCCATTAAACATTTAAAAAGCATCAAGCCATGTCTCACCCTTGTTGAAGCTTGTGCAACAGCTCTAGCTGAATAGAATGTCTGAAGCTGTTGGGTAGACTGAGCGCAACATTGTCCCTGATAAAGGCTTCGATCAGCGCCTACAGCAAAAATACACAAAACAGAGATAAAAGTTACTAATATACAAATCGACAAATTCACATTTCACCAACTGCACAGTCCTGGCAAGCTCCAGTGAAAAACAAATACTCAATTTTCTCCTGGTATAAAGTTGCAATCATCTAGAAAAAGTTCGTCGAGACAAACTTTAAGTTGGCTTGTGAAAGTTTGGACCAGAAAGTTTGAAGAAGTTTAAAGTAGTTTAAAATTTAAATTAGTTTATAGTTTAAAGTAGTTTAAAGTTTAAAATAGTTGAAAGTTTCTAGGGTGTTTCTAGTGGGTTGCTAAGGTGGGTGGTTGCTAGGCTGTTCTGGGTGGTTGCTAGGGTGTTCTTAGGTATTTTGGGAGGTTGCTATGGTGTTGCTAGGGTGTTGTAAGGTATTTTGGGTGGTTGCTAGGGTGTTCTAAGGTATTTTGGGTGGTTACTAGGGTGTTGCTAGGGTGTTCTAAGGTATTTTGGGTGGTTGCTAGGGTGTTCTATTGTATTTTGGTTGGTTGCTAGGGTGTTCTAAGATATTTTGGGTGGTTGCTAGGGTGTTGCTAGGGTGTTCTAAGGTATTTTGGGTGGTTGCTAGGGTGATGCTAGGGTGTTCTAAGGTATTTTGGTCGGTTGATAGCTAGGGTGTTGCTAGGGTGTTCTAAGGTATTTTGGTTGGTTGCTATGGTGTTGCTAGGGGTTCTAAGGTATTTTGGGTGGTTGCTAGAGTGTTCTGAGGTATTTTGGGTGGTTGCTATGGTGTTGCTAGGGTGGTCTAAGGTATTCTGGGTGGTTGCTAGGGTGTTGCTAGGGTATTTTGGTTGGTTGCTAAGGTATTTTGGGTGGTTGCTAGGGTGTTGCTAGGGTATTTTGGTTGGTTGCTATGGTGTTGCTAGGGTGTTTTAAGGTATTTTGGGTGGTTGCTAGGGTGTTCTAAGGTATTTTGGGTGGTTGCTAGGGTGTTCTAATGTATTTTGGGTGGTTGCTAGGGTGTTCTGGGTGGTTGCTAGAGTGTAAGGTATTTTGGTTGGTTGCTATGGTGTTGCTAGGATGTTCTAAGGTATTTTGGGTGGTTGCTATGGTGTTGCTAGGGGGTTCAAAGGTATTTTGGCTGGTTGCTAGGGTGTTGTAAGGTATTTTGGATGGTTGCTAGGGTGTTGTAAGGTATTTTCGATGGTTGCTAGGGTGTTCTAAGGTATTTTGGTTGGTTGCTAGGGTGTTGCTATGGTGTTTAGGGTGGTTGCTAGGGTGTTCTAAAGTATTTTGGTTGGTTATCAAGGTGTTGCTAGGGTGTTGTAAGGTATTTTGGGTGGTTGCTAGGGTGTTCTGGGTGGTTGCTAGGGTGTAAGGTATTTTGGTTGGTTGCTATGGTGTTGCTAGGATGTTCTAAGGTATTTTGGGTGGTTGCTATGGTGTTGCTAGGGGGTTCAAAGGTATTTTGGCTGGTTGCTAGGGTGTTGTAAGGTATTTTGGATGGTTGCTAGGGTGTTCTAAGGTATTTTGGTTGGTTGCTAGGGTGTTGCTATGGTGTTTAGGGTGGTTGCTAGGGTGTTGTAAGGTATTTTGGGTGGTTGCTAGGGTGTTCTAAAGTATTTTGGTTGGTTGTCAAGGTGTTGCTAGGGTGTTGTAAGGTATTTTGGGTGGTTGCTAGGGTGTTCTAAGGTATTTTGGTTGGTTGCTAGGGTGTTGCTAGGGTATTTTGGTTGGTTGCTAGGGTGTTCTAAGGTATTTTGGGTGGTTGCTAGGGTGTTCTGAGGTATTTTGGGTGGTTGCTATGGTGTTGCTAGGGTGTTCTAAGATATTTTGGGTGGTTGCTAGGGTGTTGCTAGGGTGTTCTAAGGTATTTTGGTTGGTTGCTAGGGTGTTCTAAGGTATTTTGGTTGGTTGCTAGGGTGTTCTGGGTGTTTGCTATGAAAGTGTGAAAGTGACAGTTGGATTTGAATTTTTGAAAGTTCCGCAATGTTAAGTCAATGGGACTTTTTTGGCCGCTTTTTCGTCCGCTGTATGAACATCGTACACCCGATTGCTTATAAAAATCATAGCAACCGTCTCCTCAATGAGCCGGTCGATTTGACGCCTCACTCAGGGGTCTGTGACAAACGGTGCGTGACGAGTTACGCGCCGAACTCGGTCCTCAATAAGAATAATAAGAACTAGACAAAGTTCGTCGAGACAAACTTTAAGTTGGCTTGTGAAAGTTTGGACCAGAAAGTTTGAAGAAGTTTAAAGTTTAAATTAGTTTATAGTTTAAACTAGTTTAAACTTTAAATTAGTCAATAGTTTAAATTAGTTTAAAGTTTAAATTACAGAAAGAAAGATTAGCTAGAAAGAAAGAAAGAAAGATGGATTTGATTAGAAATCAAAGAAAGATAGATAAATTGATTAGTTATAAAGAAAGATAGATAGATTAGTTATAAAGAAAGAAAGTTTGATTAGTTAGAAAGAAAGAAAGATAGATTTGTTAGAAAGAAAGATGGATTTGTAGATAGATAGATAGATTAGGTAGCAAGAAAGAAAGATTAGTTAGAAAGAAAGAAAGAAAGAAAGATAGATTAGTTAGAAAGAAAGAAAGATTGATTAGTTAGAAAGAAAGAAAGATAGATAGATAGATTAGTTAGAAAGATAGATAGATAGATTTGTTAGAAAGAAAGAAAGATTAGTTAGAAATAAATATTAGTTAGAAAGAAAGAGATATATTTGTTAGAAAGAAAGAAAGATAGATTAGTTAGAAAGAAAGAAAGATAGATTAGTTAGAAAGAAAGATAGATAGATTAGTTAGAAAGAAAGATAGATTAGTTAGAAATAAATATTAGTTAGAAAAAGATAGATAGATTAGTTAGAAAGAAAGATAGATAGATAGATAGATTGGTTAGAAAGAAAGAAAGAAAGAAAGATAGATAGATTATTTAGAAAGAAAGAAAGAAAGACAGATAGATTAGTAAGAAAGAAAGAAAGAAAGACAGATAGATTAGTTAGAAAGAAAGAAAGAAAGACAGATAGATTAGTTAGAAAGAAAGAAAGATAGATAGATTAGTTAGAAAGATAGATAGATAGGTTAGAAAGAAAGAAAGATTAGTTAGAAATAAATATTGGTTAGAAAGAAAGAGATATATTTGTTAGAAAGAAAGAAAGATAGATTAGTTAGAAAGAGAGAAATATTAGTCAGAAAGAAAGAAAGATAGATTAGTTAGAAAGAAAGAAAGATAGATTAGTTAGAAAGAAAGATAGATAGATTAGTTAGAAAGAAAGATAGATTAGTTAGAAAGAAAGATAGATTAGTTAGAAATAAATATTAGTTAGAAAAAGATAGATAGATTAGTTAGTAGAAAGAAAGAAAGATTAGTTAGAAAGAAATATTAGTTAGAAAGAAAGAGATATATTTGTTAGAAAGAAAGATAGATAGATTAGTTAGAAAGAAAGAAAGATAGATTAGTTAGAAAGAAAGATAGATAGATTAGTTAGAAAGAAAGATAGATTAGTTAGAAATAAATATTAGTTAGAAAAAGATAGATAGATTAGTTAGAAAGAAAGATAGATAGATAGATAGATTGGTTAGAAAGAAAGAAAGAAAGAGAGATTAGTTAGAAAGAAAGAAAGAAATATAGATAGATCAGTTAGAAATAAAGATAGATTAGATAGAAAGAAAGAAAGATAGATTAGTTAGAAAGAAAGATAGATAGATCAGTTAGAAATAAAGATAGATTAGATAGAAAGAAAGAAAGATAGATTAGTTAGAAAGAAAGATAGATAGATAGATAGATTAGTTAGAAATAAATATTAGTTAGAAAAAGATAGATAGATTAGTTAGAAAGAAAGATAGATAGATAGATTGGTTAGAAAGAAAGAAAGAAAGAGAGATTAGTTAGAAAGAAAGAAAGAAAGATAGATAGATCAGTTAGAAATAAAGATAGATTAGATAGAAAGAAAGAAAGATAGATTAGTTAGAAAGAAAGATAGATAGATCAGTTAGAAATAAAGATAGATTAGATAGAAAGAAAGAAAGATAGATTAGTTAGAAAGAAAGATAGATAGATAGATAGATAGATAGATAGATAGATAGATAGATAAAGTTCATTAGTACAAATAGAATGGGAGTTTAATTGAGTCTAGGGCTTCAGGGAGTTTAGATTTGAGTTTTTGTGTTGTACACTACTGGGCCACCGTAGTCTTGGCTCAATTTGAACTTTTGCAATGAAAGTCAATGGGATTTTTATGATTTTTAATATTAATTTTTAAGAAATCTGAAAGTCAAATCAGTCTGAAAAGATATAGCATACCGAGTCAGAACAGTTTGAGTGTCTGAGCCGAGTTTGGAGTATGTGGAGTTAAAGCTCTAGGAGGAGTTTAAATTGTAAATTTTGAGTAAGAAGAATAATAATAATAACTAGAAAAAGTTCGTCGAGACAAACTTTAAGTTGGCTTGTGAAAGTTTGGACCAATAAGTTTGAAGAAGTTTAAAGAAGTTTAAAGTTTAATTAGTTTATAGTTTAGTAAGAAAGAAAGAAAGATAGATTAGTTAAAAAGAAAGAAAAAAAGATTAGTAAGAAAGAAAGAAAGATAGATTAGTTAGAAAGAAAGAAAGAAAGAAAGAAAGATAGATAGATTAGTTAGAAAGAAAGATAGATTAGTAAGAAATAAAGAAAGAAAGAAATATAGATAAGTTAGAAAGAAAGAAAGATATATTAGTTAGAAAAAAAGAAAGAAAAAAAGATTAGTAAGAAAGAAAGAAAGATAGATTAGTTAGAAAGAAAAAAGGAAAGAAAGATAGATTAGTAAGAAAGAAAGAAAGAAAGATAAATTAGTAAGAAAGAAAAAAGATTGATTAGTAAGAAAGATAGAAAGATAGATAGCTTAGTTAGAAAGAAAGAAAAAAAGATTAGTGAGAAAGAAAGATAGATTAGTTAGAAAGAAAGAAAGATAGATTAGTTAGAAAGAAAGAAAGAAAGTTAATTAAAAAGAAAGAAAGAAAGATAGATTAGGTAGAAAGAAAGATAGAAAGATAGATAGATTAGTTAGAAAGAAAGAAAGAAAGATAGATAGATTAGTTAGAAAGAAAGAAAAAAAGATTAGTTAGAAAGAAAGAAAGAAAGATAGATTAGTTAGAAAAAAAGAAAGAAAAAAGATTAGTAAGAAAGAAAGAAAGATAGATTAGTTAGAAAGAAAAAAGGAAAGAAAGATAGATTAGTAAGAAAGAAAGAAAGAAAGATAAATTAGTAAGAAAGAAAGAAAGATTGATTAGTAAGAAAGATAGAAAGATAGATAGATTAGTTAGAAAGAAAGAAAGAAAAAAAGATTAGTGAGAAAGATAGATTAGTTATAAAGAAAGAAAGAAAGAGATTAGTTAGAAAGAAAAAGAAAGATAGATTAGTTAGAAAGAAAGAAAGATAGATTAGTTAGAAAGAAAGAAAGAAAGAAAGAAAGTTAATTAAAAAGAAAGAAAGAAAGATAGATTAGGTAGAAAGAAAGATAGAAAGATAGATAGATTAGTTAGAAAAAAAGAAAGAAAGTTAATTAAAAAGAAAGAAAGAAAGATTAGTTAGAAAGATAGATTAGTTAGAAAGAAAGAAAGAAACAAAGATTAGTAAGAAAGAAAGATAGATTAGTTAGAAAGAAAGAAAGAATGAAAGAAAGAAAGAAAGTAAGAAAGAAAGAAATATAGATAAGTTAGAAAGAAAGAAAGATAGATTAGTTAGAAAGAAAGAAAAAAAGATTAGTTAGAAAGAAAGAAAGAAAGATAGATTAGTTAGAAAAAAAGAAAGAAAAAAAGATTAGTAAGAAAGAAAGAAAGATAGATTAGTTAGAAAGAAAAAAGGAAAGAAAGAAAGATTAGTAAGAAAGAAAGAAAGAAAGATAGATTAGTGAGAAAGATAGATTAGTTAGAAAGAAAGAAAGAAAAAAAGATTAGTGAGAAAGAAAGATAGATTAGTTAGAAAGAAAGAAAGAAAGAGATTAGTTAGAAAGAAAAAGAAAGATAGATTAGTTAGAAAGAAAAAAGGAAAGAAAGATAGATTAGTAAGAAAGAAAGAAAGATAAATTAGTAAGAAAGAAAGAAAGATTGATTAGTAAGAAAGATAGAAAGATAGATAGATTAGTTAGAAAGAAAGAAAGAAAAAAAGATTAGTGAGAAAGAAAGATAGATTAGTTATAAAGAAAGAAAGAAAGAGATTAGTTAGAAAGAAAAAGAAAGATAGATTAGTTAGAAAGAAAGAAAGATAGATTAGTTAGAAAGAAAGAAAGAAAGATAGATTAGGTAGAAAGAAAGATAGAAAGATAGATAGATTAGTTAGAAAGAAAGAAAGAAAGTTAATTAAAAAGAAAGAAAGAAAGATTAGTTAGAAAGATAGATTAGTTAGAAAGAAAGAAAGAAAAAAAGATTAGTAAGAAAGAAAGATAGATTAGTTAGAAAGAAAGAAAGAATGAAAGAAAGAATGAAAGAAAGAAAGAAAGTAAGAAAGAAAGAAAGAAATATAGATAAGTTAGAAAGAAAGAAAGATAGATTAGTTAGAAAGAAAGAAAAAAAGATTAGTTAGAAAGAAAGAAAGATAGATTAGTTAGAAAAAAAGAAAGAAAAAAAGATTAGTAAGAAAGAAAGAAAGATAGATTAGTTAGAAAGAAAAAAGGAAAGAAAGATAGATTAGTAAGAAAGAAAGAAAGAAAGATAGATTAGTGAGAAAGATAGATTAGTTAGAAAGAAAGAAAGAAAAAAAGATTAGTGAGAAAGAAAGATAGATTAGTTAGAAAGAAAGAAAGAAAGAGATTAGTTAGAAAGAAAAAGAAAGATAGATTAGTTAGAAAGAAAGAAAGATAGATAGTTTAGTTAGAAAGAAAGAAAAATAGATTTGTTAGAATAAAAGATAGATTAGTTAAAAAGAAAGAAAGATAGATAGATTAGTTAGAAAGAAAAAAGATAGATTAGTTAGAAAGAAAGAAAGAGATTTGTTAGAATGAAGGATAGATTAGTTAGAAAGAAAGAAAGATAGATAGATTAGTTAGAAAGAAAGATAGATTAGTCAAAACGAAAAGATGGATTAGTTAGAAAGAAAGAAAAATAGATTTGTTAGAATAAAAGATAGATTAGTTAAAAAGAAAGAAAGATAGATAGATTAGTTAGAAAGAAAAAAGATAGATTAGTTAGAAAGAAAGAAAGAGATTTGTTAGAATGAAGGATAGATTAGTTAGAAAGAAAGAAAGATAGATAGATTAGTTAGAAAGAAAGATAGATTAGTCAAAACGAAAAGATAGATTAGTTAGAAAGAAAGAAAGATAGATTAGAAAGAAAGATAGATAGATAGATTAGTTAGAAAGAAAGATAAATAGATTAGTTAGAAAGAAAGAAAGATAGATTAGTTAGTTAGAAAGAAAGTTAGATTAGTTAGAAAGAAAGATAGATTAGTTAGAATGAAAGAAAGATAGAGTAGTTAGAAAGAAAGAAAGATAGATTAGTTAGAAAGAAAGATAGATAAGTTAGAAAGAAAGATAGATTAGTTAGAAAGAAAGATAGATTAGTTAGAAAGAAAGATAGATTAGTTAGAAAGTTAGAAAGAAAGATAGATAGATTAGTTAGAAAGAAAGATAGATTAGTTAGAAAGAAAGATAGATTAGTTAGAATGAAAGAAAGATAGAGTAGTTAGAAAGAAAGATAGATTAGTTAGAAAGAAAGATAGATTAGTTAGAATGAAAGAAAGATAGAGTAGTTAGAAAAAAGAAAGATAGATTAGTTAGCAAGAAAGATAGATTAGTTAGAATGAAAGAAAGATAGAGTAGTTAGAAAGAAAGAAAGATTAGTTAGAAAGAAAGATAGATTAGTTAGAAAGAAAGATAGATAGATTAGTTAGAAAGAAAGATAGATTAGTTAGAATGAAAGAAAGATAGAGTAGTTAGAAAGAAAGAAAGATAGATTAGTTAGAAAGAAAGTTCGATTAGTTAGAAAGAAAGAAAGATAGATTAGAAAGAAAGATAGATAGATAGATAGATTAGTTAGAAAGAAAGATAAATAGATTTGTTAGAAAGAAAGAAAGAAAGATAGATTAGTTAGTTAGAAAGAAAGTTAGATTAGTTAGAAAGAAAGATAGATTAGTTAGAATGAAAGAAAGATAGAGTAGTTAGAAAGAAAGAAAGATAGATTAGTTAGAAAGAAAGATAGATAAGTTAGAAAGAAAGATATATAGATTAGTTAGAAAGAAAGATAGATTAGTTAGAAAGAAAGATAGATTAGTTAGAATGAAAGAAAGATAGAGTAGTTAGAAAGAAAGAAAGATTAGTTAGAAAGAAAGATAGATTAGTTAGAAAGAAAGATAGATTAGTTAGAAAGAAAGATAGATTAGTTAGAATGAAAGAAAGATAGAGTAGTTAGAAAGAAAGAAAGATAGATTAGTTAGAAAGAAAGATAGATTAGTTAGAATGAAAGAAAGATAGAGTAGTTAGAAAGAAAAAAGATAGATCAGTTAGAAAGAAAGATAGATTAGTTAGAAAGAAAAAAGATAGATTAGTTAGAATGAAAGAAAAAATAGATTAGTTAGAAAGAAAGAAAGAAAGAGATGTATAGATAGAAAGAGAGATAGATAGTTGAAAGATAGATAGATAGATAGATAGATAGATAGATAGATAGATAGATAAGTTTATTAGTACATATAGAATGGTAGTTTAATTGAGTCTAGGGCTTCAGGGAGTTTAGATTTGAGTTTATTTGGTGTCCACTGCTGGGCCACCGTAGTCTTGGCTCAATTTGAACTGTTGCAATGAAAGTCAATGGGATTTTTATGATTTTTCATATTAATTTTTAAGAAATCTGAAAGTCAAATCAGTTTGAAAAGATATAGCACGCCGAGTCAGAACAGTCTGAAGGTCTGACCCGAGTTTGGAGTTTGTAGAGTTAAAGCTCTAGGACGAGTTAGAGTCAGAATTTTTTGGGTAAGAAAAATAAGAAGAAGAAGAAGAAGAAGAATAATAATAAGTTTAAATAGGATTTCAGTAAGTTGGCTTTTCCAAGCCAACTTAATAATAAGTTTAAATAGGATTTCAGTAAGTTGGCTCTCACAAGCCAACTTAATAACTAGAATGTACATTTCCTGAAGAAAATGTGAAGTGGTGCTTGCAGTGGCAAAAAACACCACCCGGTTGCTAGGGTGTTCTTGTAGTTTGCTATGATGATGCAAGGCAGTTGCTAGGGTGTTCTGGGTGGTTGCTAGGCAGTTGCTAGGGTATTCTGGGTGGTTGCTAGGTGGTTGCTAGGGTTTTTCTAGGTCGTTGCTAGGGTATTCTGGGTGGTTGCTAAGCGGTTGCTAGGGTGTTCTGAGTGGTTGCTAGGGCGTTGCTAGGTGGTTGCTAGGGTGTTCTGGTTGGTTGCTAGGCGGATGCTAAGGTGTTGTAGGTGGTTGTTAGGGCGTTGCTAGGGTGTTCTGGGTGGTTGCTAGGGTATTCTGGGTGGTTGCTAGGGCGTTGCTAGGTGGTTGCTAGGGTGTTCTGGTTGGTTGCTGGGGTATTGTGGGTGGTTGCTAGGGTGTTCTGGGTGGTTGCTAGGCGGTTGCTAGGGTGTTCTAGGTGGTTTCTAGGGTGTCGCTAGTCGGTTGCTATGGTATTCTGGGTGGTTGCTAGGCGGTTGCTAGGGTGTTTTGGGTGGTTGCTAGGGCGTTGCTAGGCAGTTGCTAGGGTATCCTGGGTGGTTGCTAGGCGGTTGCTAGGGTAATCTGGGTGATTGTTAGGGCATTGCTAGGTGGTTGCTAGGGTATTCTGGGTGGTTGCTAGGCGGTTGCTAAGGTGTTCTGGGTGGTTGCTAGGGCGTTGCTAGGCAGTTGCTAGGGTGTTCTGGGTGGTTGCTAGGGTGTTGCTAGGGTAATCTGGGTGGTTGCTAGGGCGTTGCTAGGTGGTTGCTAAGGTGTTTTGGGTTGTTGCTAGGGCGTTGCTAGGCAGTTGCTAGGGTGTTCTGGGTGGTTGCTAGGGTGTTGCTAGGGTAATCTGGGTCGTTGCTATGGTGTTACTAGGTGGTTGGTAGTTGTCAAAGATGGTTCCTATGGAGTTTGTAGCATTTTATTGCCATGATTTAGCACTTAGCTAATCAATATTAGCATGTAGCTATTCACTGCTAGCATGTGTAGCATGTTGGAAGTGTTGTTTGCTAGCATGAGTCAAAAGAGCCAACCCCCATGTCTCTACGATGTTCTGATGCAGAGATATAGGTCTTGCTAAATGGTTGCTAGGGTACTCTGTTTAGTTGCTAGGGAGTGGCTTGGCAGCTGCCAATGATGGATCTCCAAAGGCTGCCTGTCAGTGTGAATGATATAAACCAATCCCCATCTCTATACGATGTTCTGATGCAGAGATATAGCTCTTGCAATATGGTCGCTAAGGTACTCTATTTGGTTGCTAGGGAGTGGCTTGGCAGCTGCCAATGATGATTCTCCAAATGCTGCTTGTCACAATGAATACTATAAACCAACTCCCATGCCTCTGTGACATTCAGAATGGAAGATATCCCTCTTTGGATTTTGGTTGCTAAGGCGCTCAACAATGGTCGCTAGGGATGGGCCAGGAAGTGTTGAGGTGATTTATGATTGGCTGTTTGCTGCCCTGAGTCAAACGAGACCACCCTTGTATTTCTATGACACTTCTATCCGGAGATACCCATTTCATCTCTTTCATTGGAAGTCTATGGGAGTTGTTGCTAAGGTGCTCTAATTGGTTGCTAGGGCCTGGCTTGATAGTTTCACAATGATCCTGAGAGACTGATTGGTCGTCTGAGTAAGATAAGCCCGCCCCCTTGTCTCTGTGACACTGTGATCCAGAGCTATGTTCAATACAAAATCCCAATGCAATTTACCATAGTAGGAAAAACACATGCATTTTATGGGCCGTCCTTCACCATAGTAAGTCAATGGGGACACTTTTGGGGCCTCTTGTGCCCCAGGGGTGCAACTTTTACCCCATGGTGAGGTATGTTCTTACAGAGCCTGCCAGCCTCTTCAAATGTGGTAAATTACAAGTTTCTGAGAAATCATCGGTCAGTGCTACGAGTCGTCAAAGTTTGTGGCAATGTTAAGTCTATGGGATTTTTTTTACCCAATGATTTGCCCCTGGGCGAACACCGTACCCCCCATCGCTAAGAAAAGTCACAGCACACCTCTCCTCAATAATCCGCACAATTTGACGCCTCAATCAGGGGTCTGTTATGTCGGCGTGTATTTTTTAACAGATGATTACTATGGAGTTTTTAAAAGGAGTTTTTATAGAGTTTTTATAGAGTTATTTAGTACCTCTATTTAGTACCTCGTGCCTATCGCCCACGGTTGCTAGGGTGCTGTAACTGGTTGCTATGGTGTGGCTATGAAGATTTGAGGCCATTACTTATTGGCTGCTTGATAAAATAAATCCTCTGAGGGAGAGAGAGAGGGCCTGACAGCAGGGCTGTCAGGCCCTTTTCTCTGGGTGTGTGTGAAAGTGACAGTTGGGTTTGAATTTTTGAAAGTTCCGCAATGTTAAGTCAATGGGACTTTTTTGGCCGCTTTTTCGACCGCTGTGCGAACATCGTACACCCGATTGCTTATAAAAATCATAGCAACCGTCTCCTCAATGAGCCGGTCGATTTGACGCCTCACTCAGGGGTCTGTGACAAACGGTGCGGGACGAGTTACGCGCCGAACTTTTGTCCGGAATAATAAGAAGAAGAAGAAGAAGTAGAAGAATAATAATAAGTATGGAGAATAACAATAGTGATGCCTTGCTTTCAGCAAGCACCACTAATAAGTATGAGCAATAACACTAGTGTTGCCTTGCTTTCAGCAAGCACCACTAACTAGAATGTACATTTCCAGAAGAAAATGTGAAGTGGTGCTTGCAGTGGCAAAACTCGCCGCTCGGTTGCTAGAGTGTGGGACGTGATTGCATACGAGCCAACAACCATGTCTGTACGATGTTCTGATGCAGAGATATAGGTCTTGCTAAATGGTTGCTAGGGTACTCTGTTTAGTTGCTAGGGAGTGGCTTGGCAGCTGCCAATGATGGATCTCCAAAGGCTGCCTGTCAGTGTGAATGATATAAACCAATCCCCATCTCTATACGATGTTCTGATGCAGAGATATAGCTCTTGCAATATGGTTGCTAGGGTACTCTGTTTGGTTGCTAGGGAGTGGCTTGGCAGATGCCAATGATGCATCTCCAAACGCTGCTTGTCAGTATGAATGATATAAACCAACTCCCACGCCTCTGTGACATTCAGAATGGAAGATATCCCTGTCTGGATTTTGGTTGCTAAGGTGCTTGATAATGGTTGCTAGGGCGTGGCCAGTAAGTGTTGAGGTGATTCAGGATTGGCTGTTCGCTGCCCCGAGTCAAACGAGCCCACCCTCATGTTTCTATGACACTTATATCCTGAGATATCCCTTTGATCTCTTTTAATGGAAGTCTATGGAACTTGTTGCTAAGGAGCTCTAAATGGTTGCTAGGGCGTGGCTTTATAGTTTCACAATGATCCTGAGAGACTGATTGGTCGTCTGAGTAAAATGAGCCCGCCCCCTTGTCTCTGTGACACTGTGATCCAGAGCTATGTTCAATACAAAATCCCAATGCAATTTACCATAGTAGGAAAAACACATGCATTTCATGGGCCGTCCTTCACCATAGTAAGTCAATGGGGAAACTTTTGGGGCCTCTTGCTCCCCAGGGGTGCAACTTTTACCCCATTGTGAGGTATGTTCTTACAGAGCCTGCCAGCCTCTTCAAATGTGGTAAATTACAAGTTTCTGAGAAATCATTGGTCAGTGCTACGAGTCGGCAAAGTTTGTGGCAATGTTAAGTCTATGGGATTTTTTTTACCCAATGATTTGCCCCTGGGGCGAACACCGTACCCCCCATCGCTAAGAAAAGTCACAGCACACCTCTCCTCAATAATCCGCTCAATTTGACGCCTCAATCAGGGGTCTGTTGTGTCGGCGTGTATTTTTTAACAGATGATTACTATGGAGTTTTTAAAAGGAGTTTTTATAGAGTTTTTATAGAGTTATTTAGTATGGCACGAGGCCTGCGGCCTCGTGCCTATCGCCCACGGTTGCTAGGGTGCTGTAACTGGTTGCTATGGTGTGGCTATGAAGATTTGAGGCCATTACTTATTGGCTGCTTGATAAAATAAATCCTCTGAGGGAGAGAGAGAGGGCCTGACAGCAGGGCTGTCAGGCCCTTTTCTCTGGGTGTGTGTGAAAGTGACAGTTGGGTTTGAATTTTTGAAAGTTCCGCAATGTTAAGTCAATGGGACTTTTTTGGCCGCTTTTTCGTCCGCTGTGCGAACATCGTACACCCGATTGCTTATAAAAATCATAGCAACCGTCTCCTCAATGAGCCGGTCGATTTGACGCCTCACTCAGGGGTCTGTGACAAACGGTGCGGGACGAGTTACGCGCCGAACTTTTGTCCGGAATAATAAGAAGAAGAACTAGAATGTACATTTCCTGAAGAAAATGTGAAGTGGTGCTTGCAGTGGCAAAACTCGCCACCCGGTTGCTAGAGTGTGGTACATTATTGCATACGAGCCAACAATCATGTCTGTACAATGTTGTGGAGCTGCAATATGGCTTTTATATGTTGCAATATGGTTTCTAGGTAGCTTTAAATGGTTGCTAAGGTGTGGTTGCACAGTTACCATGATGATATTTACAGACTGGTTTCTCAACCAAAACAAACAAACACACCTCCATGTCTATACGATGTTCTGGTGCTGAGATATAGCCCATTTATGTGTTTTTACTGTTGCTAGGGTACTCCAAATGGTTGCTAAGGGTTGTTTATACAGTTTATGGGGTAATATTTAAAGATTATTTGCAAGTCTGGGTCAAAAAATGCCCAACTCTGTGTATTTACAATGTTTTGTTGCTGAGATATGGCTTGTAAATGCTGTTCAATGGTTGCTAGGGGCCTGTAACTGGTTGCTATGGCGTGGCTATGAAGTTGTCATGTAACTACTTGTTGGTTGCTTGATAGGACGAATCAAAAGAGCCCAACCCCAAGCCTCTATGACCTTCTGAGCCAAAGATATGATTTTACAAATTTTGTGCCAATGTTAAGTCTATGGGACATTTTTCGGTAGTTTTTTTGCCCGTGAGACGGACATCGTAGACCCAATCGCTTATAAAAGTCATAGCACACCTCTCCTCAATAAACCTGTCGATTTGACACCTCATTCATGGGTCTACGAGTAACTTTGGGCCGCTCCTGCCCCCCAGGGGTGCAACTTTTACCCCATTGTGTGGTATGTTCTTACAGAGCCATTCTCATTCATGGGTCTACGACAAAAGGTGTGGGAGGAGTTGCGTGCAGAAGTTTTGTCTAGGTGAATAGTAATCACAACACTAGAATGTACATTTCCAGAAGAAAATGTGAAGTGGTGCTTGCAGTGGCAAAACTCGCAACCCGGTTGCTAGGGTGTGGTACATGATTGCATACGAGCCAACAACCATGTCTGTACAATGTTGTGGAGCTGAAATACGGCTTCTATATGTTGCAATATGGTTGTTAGGTAGCTTTAAATGGTTGCTAAGGTGTGGTTGCACAGTTACCATGATGATATTTAAAGACTGGTTTCCCAACCGAAACATACAAACACACCCCCATGTCTATACGATGTTCTGGTGCTGAGATATAACCCATTAATGTGTTTGTACGGTTGCTAGGGTACTCCAAATGGTTGCTAAGGTTTGTTCATACAGTTTATGTGGTAATATTTAAAGAGTATTTGCAAGTCTGGGTCAAAAAAGGCCCAACTCTGTGTTTTTACAATGTTTTGTTGCTGAGATATGGCTTGTAAATGTTGTTCAATGGTTGCTAGGTGCCTGTAACTGGTTGCTAGGGCGTGACTATGAAGTTGTTATATCACTACTCGTTTGCTGCTTGATAGGACGAATCAAAAGAGCCCAACCCTAAGCCTCTATGACCTTCTTTGCCAAAGATATGATTTTACAAATTTTGTGCCAATGTTAAGTCTATGGGACATTTTACGGCTAATTTTTCACTCGCCAGACGAACACCGTACACCCGATCACTTATAAAAGTCATAGCACACCTCTCCTCAATAAACCGGTCGATTTGACACCTCTTTCATGGGTCTACGAGAAACAGTGCGGGAGGAGTAACGTGCCGTAGTTTTATCCAGGTGAATAGTAATCACAACACTAGAATGTACATTTCCTGAAGAAAATGTGAAGTGGTGCTTGCAGTGGCAAAACTCGCCGCTCGGTTGCTAGGATAGTTGCTACAATGTTGTACATGATTGCATACAAGCCAACAACCATGTCTTTACAATGTTGTGGAGCTGCAATATGGCTTTTATATGTTGCAGTCTGGTTGCTAGGTAGCTTTAAATGGTTGCTAAGGTGGGGTTGCACAGTTACCATGATGATATTTACAGACTGGTTTCTCAACCGAAACAAACACACCCCCATGTCCATACGATGTTCTGGTGCTGAGATATAGCCCATTCATGTGTTTTTAGGGTTGCTAGGGTACTCCAAATGGTTGCTAAGGTTTGTTTATACAGTTTATGGGGTAATATTTAAAGAGTATTTGCAAGTCTGGGTCAAAAAATGCCCAACTCTGTGTATTTACAATGTTTTGTTGCTGAGATATGGCTTGTAAATGCTGTTCAATGGTTTCTAGGGGCCTGTAACTGGTTGCTAGGGCGTGACTATGGAGTTGTTATGTCACTATTTGTTGGCTGCTTGAAAGGACGAATCAAAAGAGCCCAACCCCATGCCTCTATGACCTTCTGAGCCAAAGATATGATTTTACAAATTTTGTGCCAATGTTAAGTCTATGGGAAATTTTTCGGTTAATTTTTTGCCCGCCAGATGGACATAGTAGACCCAATCGCTTATAAAAGTCATAGCACACCTCTCCTCAATAAACCGGTCGATTTGACACCTCATTCATGGGTCTATGAGAAATAGTGCGGGAGGAGTAACGTGCCGAAGTTTTGTCTAGATGAATAGTAATCACAATACTAGAATGTACATTTCCTGAAGAAAATGTAAAGTGGTGCTTGCAGTGGCAAAACTCGCCGTTCGGTTGCTAGAGTGTGGTACATTATTGCATACGAGCCAACAATCATGTCTGTACGATGTTCTGGTGCTGAGATATGGCTTATTCATGTTGTTCAGGTGGTTGCTACGCGGTTGCTAGGGTGTTCTGGGTGGTTGCTAGGGTATTCTGGGTGGTTGCTAGGGTGTTCTGGTTGGTTGCTGGGGTATTGTGGGTGGTTGCTAGGGTGTTCTGGGTGGTTGCTAGGCGTTTGCTAGGGTGTTCTAGGTGGTTTCTAGGGTGTCGCTAGTCGGTTGCTATGGTATTCTGGGTGGTTGCTAGGCGGTTGCTAGGGTGTTTTGGGTGGTTGCTAGGGCGTTGCTAGGCAGTTGCTAGGGTATCCTGGGTGGTTGCTAGGCGGTTGCTAGGGTAATCTGGGTGGTTGTTAGGGCGTTGCTAGGTGGTTGCTAGGGTATTCTGGGTGGTTGCTAAGGTGTTCTGGGTGGTTGCTAGGGCGTTGCTAGGCAGTTGCTAGGGTGTTCTGGGTGGTTGCTAGGGTAATCTGGGTGGTTGCTAGGGCGTTGCTAGGTGGTTGCTAGGGTGTTCTGGGTGGTTGCTAGGCGGTTGCTAAGGTGTTTTGGGTTGTTGCTAGGGCGTTGCTAGGCAGTAGCTAGGGTGTTCTGGGTGGTTGCTAGGGTGTTGCTAGGGTAATCTGGGTCGTTGCTATGGTGTTACTAGGTGGTTGGTAGTTGTCAAAGATGGTTCCTATGGAGTTTGTAGCATTTTATTGGCATGATTTAGCACTTAGCTAATCAATATTAGCATGTAGCTATTCACTGCTAGCATGTGTAGCATGTTGGAAGTGCTGTTTGCTAGCATGAGTCAAAAGAGCCAACCCCCATGTCTCTACGATGTTCTGATGCAGAGATATAGGTCTTGCTAAATGGTTGCTAGGGTACTCTGTTTAGTTGCTAGGGAGTGGCTTGGCAGCTGCCAATGATGGATCTCCAAAGGCTGCCTGTCAGTGTGAATGATATAAACCAATCCCCATCTCTATACGATGTTCTGATGCAGAGATATAGCTCTTGCAATATGGTTGCTAGGGTACTCTGTTTGGTTGCTAGGGAGTGGCTTGGCAGATGCCAATGATGCATCTCCAAACGCTGCTTGTCAGTATGAATGATATAAACCAACTCCCACGCCTCTGTGACATTCAGAATGGAAGATATCCCTGTCTGGATTTTGGTTGCTAAGGTGCTTGATAATGGTTGCTAGGGCGTGGCCAGTAAGTGTTGAGGTGATTCAGGATTGGCTGTTCGCTGCCCCGAGTCAAACGAGCCCACCCTCATGTTTCTATGACACTTATATCCTGAGATATCCCTTTGATCTCTTTTAATGGAAGTCTATGGAACTTGTTGCTAAGGAGCTCTAAATGGTTGCTAGGGCGTGGCTTTATAGTTTCACAATGATCCTGAGAGACTGATTGGTCGTCTGAGTAAAATGAGCCTGCCCCCTTGTCTCTGTGACACTGTGATCCAGAGCTATGTTCAATACAAAATCCCAATGCAATTTACCATAGTAGGAAAAACACATGCATTTCATGGGCCGTCCTTCACCATAGTAAGTCAATGGGGAAACTTTTGGGGCCTCTTGCTCCCCAGGGGTGCAACTTTTACCCCATTGTGAGGTATGTTCTTACAGAGCCTGCCAGCCTCTTCAAATGTGGTAAATTACAAGTTTCTGAGAAATCATTGGTCAGTGCTACGAGTCGTCAAAGTTTGTGGCAATGTTAAGTCTATGGGATTTTTTTTTACCCAATGATTTGCCCCTGGGGCGAACACCGTACCCCCCATCGCTAAGAAAAGTCACAGCACACCTCTCCTCAATAATCCGCTCAATTTGACGCCTCAATCAGGGGTCTGTTGTGTCGGCGTGTATTTTTTAACAGATGATTACTATGGAGTTTTTAAAAGGAGTTTTTATAGAGTTTTTATAGAGTTATTTAGTATGGCACGAGGCCTGCGGCCTCGTGCCTATCGCCCACGGTTGCTAGGGTGCTGTAACTGGTTGCTATGGTGTGGCTATGAAGATTTGAGGCCATTACTTATTGGCTGCTTGATAAAATAAATCCTCTGAGGGAGAGAGAGAGGGCCTGACAGCAGGGCTGTCAGGCCCTTTTCTCTGGGTGTGTGTGAAAGTGACAGTTGGGATTTAAATTTCTGAAAATTCCGCAATGTTAAGTCAATGGGACTTTTTTGGCCGCTTTTTCGTCCGCTGTGCGAACATCGTACACCCGATTGCTTATAAAAATCATAGCACACCTCTCCTCAATGAGCCGGTCGATTTGACGCCTCACTCAGGGGTCTGTGACAAACGGTGCGGGACGAGTTACGCGCCAAACTTTTGTCCGGAATAATAAGAAGAATAAGAAGAATAACTAGAATGTACATTTCCTGAAGAAAATGTGAAGTGGTGCTTGCAGTGGCAAAACTCGCCGCTCGGTTGCTAGAGTGTGGTACATTATTGCATACGAGCCAACAATCATGTCTGTACAATGTTCTGGTGCTGAGATATGGCTTATTTATGTGTTCAGGTGGTTGCTAGGCGGTTGCTACGGTATTCTTGGTTGTTGCTAGGGTGTTGCTAGGTGGTTGCTAGGGTATCCTGGGTGGTGTTTAGGCGGTTGCTAAGGTGTTCTGGGTGGTTGCTAGGTGGTTGCTAGGGTATCCTGGGTGGTTGCTAGGTGGTTGCTAAGGTGTTCTGGGTGGTTGATAGGGTGTTGCTAGGGTAATCTGGGTGGTTGCTATGGTGTTACTAGGTGGTTGGTAGTTGTCAAAGATGGTTACTGTGGAGTTTGTAGCATTTTATTGGTATGATTTAGCACTTAGCTAATCAATATTAGCATGTAGCTATTCACTGCTAGCATGTGTAGCATGTAGCAAGTCCTGTTTGCTAGCATGAGTCAAAAGAGCCAACCCCCATCTCTATACGATGTTCTGATGCAGAGATATTGGTTGCTAGGGTGTTCTGGGTGGTTGCTAGGGCGTTGCTAGGTGGTTGCTAGGGTGTTCTGGTTGGTTGCTGGGGTATTGTGGGTGGTTGCTAGGGTGTTCTGGGTGGTTGCTAGGCGGTTGCTAGGGTGTTCTAGGTGGTTTCTAGGGTGTCGCTAGTCGGTTGCTATGGTATTCTGGGTGGTTGCTAGGCGGTTGCTAGGGTGTTTTGGGTGGTTGCTAGGGCGTTGCTAGGCAGTTGCTAGGGTATCCTGGGTGGTTGCTAGGCGGTTGCTAGGGTAATCTGGGTGATTGTTAGGGCGTTGCTAGGTGGTTGCTAGGGTATTCTGGGTGGTTGCTAGGCGGTTGCTAAGGTGTTCTGGGTGGTTGCTAGGGTGTTGCTAGGGTAATCTGGGTGGTTGCTAGGGCGTTGCTAGGTGGTTGCTAGGGTGTTCTGGGTGGTTGCTAGGCGGTTGCTAAGGTGTTTTGGGTTGTTGCTAGGGCGTTGCTAGGCAGTTGCTAGGGTGTTCTGGGTGGTTGCTAGGGTGTTGCTAGGGTAATCTGGGTCGTTGCTATGGTGTTACTAGGTGGTTGGTAGTTGTCAAAGATGGTTCCTATGGAGTTTGTAGCATTTTATTGGCATGATTTAGCACTTAGCTAATCAATATTAGCATGTAGCTATTCACTGCTAGCATGTGTAGCATGTTGGAAGTGTTGTTTGCTAGCATGAGTCAAAAGAGCCAACCCCCATGTCTCTACGATGTTCTGATGCAGAGATATAGGTCTTGCTAAATGGTTGCTAGGGTACTCTGTTTAGTTGCTAGGGAGTGGCTTGGCAGCTGCCAATGATGGATCTCCAAAGGCTGCCTGTCAGTGTGAATGATATAAACCAATCCCCATCTCTATACGATGTTCTGATGCAGAGATATAGCTCTTGCAATATGGTCGCTAAGGTACTCTATTTGGTTGCTAGGGAGTGGCTTGTCAGCTGCCAATGATGATTCTCCAAATGCTGCTTGTCACAATGAATACTATAAACCAACTCCCATGCCTCTGTGACATTCAGAATGGAAGATATCCCTCTTTGGATTTTGGTTGCTAAGGCGCTCAACAATGGTCGCTAGGGATGGGCCAGGAAGTGTTGAGGTGATTTATGATTGGCTGTTTGCTGCCCTGAGTCAAACGAGACCACCCTTGTATTTCTATGACACTTCTATCCGGAGATACCCATTTCATCTCTTTCATTGGAAGTCTATGGGAGTTGTTGCTAAGGTGCTCTAATTGGTTGCTAGGGCCTGGCTTGATAGTTTCACAATGATCCTGAGAGACTGATTGGTCGTCTGAGTAAGATAAGCCCGCTCCCTTGTCTCTGTGACACTGTGATCCAGAGCTATGTTCAATACAAAATCCCAATGCAATTTACCATAGTAGGAAAAACACATGCATTTTATGGGCCGTCCTTCACCATAGTAAGTCAATGGGGACACTTTTGGGGCCTCTTGTGCCCCAGGGGTGCAACTTTTACCCCATGGTGAGGTATGTTCTTACAGAGCCTGCCAGCCTCTTCAAATGTGGTAAATTACAAGTTTCTGAGAAATCATTGGTCAGTGCTACGAGTCGTCAAAGTTTGTGGCAATGTTAAGTCTATGGGATTTTTTTTACCCAATGATTTGCCCCTGGGGCGAACACCGTACCCCCCATCACTAAGAAAAGTCACAGCACACCTCTCCTCAATAATCCGCACAATTTGACACCTCAATCAGGGGTCTGTTATGTCGGCGTGTATTTTTTAACAGATGATTACTATGGAGTTTTTAAAAGGATTTTTTATAGAGTTTTTATAGAGTTTTTATAGAGTTATTTAGTATGGCACGAGGCCGCGGGTGCTGTAACTGGTTGCTATGGTGTGGCTATGAAGATTTGAGGCCATTACTTATTGGCTGCTTGATAAAATAAATCCTCTGAGGGAGAGAGAGAGGGCCTGACAGCAGGGCTGTCAGGCCCTTTTCTCTGGGTGTGTGTGAAAGTGACAGTTGGGTTTGAATTTCTGAAAATTCCGCAATGTTAAGTCAATGGGACTTTTTTGGTCGCTTTTTCGTCCGCTGTGCGAACATCGTACACCCGATTGCTTATAAAAATCATAGCACACCTCTCCTCAATGAGCCGGTCGATTTGACGCCTCACTCAGGGGTCTGTGACAAACGGTGCGGGACGAGTTACGCGCCAAACTTTTGTCCGGAATAATAAGAAGAATAAGAAGAATAATAAGTATGAGCAATAACAATACTGTTGCTTTGCCATAGGCAAGCACCATTAACTAGAATGTACATTTCCAGAAGAAAATGTGAAGTGGTGCTTGCAGTGGCAAAACTCGCCGCTCGGTTGCTAGGATAGTTGCTACAATGTTGTACATGATTGCATACAAGCCAACAACCATGTCTTAACGATATTGTGGAGCTGCAATATGGCTTTTATATGTTGCAACATGGTTGCTAGGTAGCTTTAAACGGTTGCTAAGGTGTGGTTGCACAGTTACCATGATGATATTTACAGACTGGTTTCTCAACCGAAACAAACAAACACACCCCCAAGTCTATACGATGTTCTGGTCCTGAGATATAGCCCATTCATGTGTTTTTACGGTTGCTAGGGTACTCCAAATGGTTGCTAAGGTTTGATTATACAGTTTATGGGGTAATATTTAAAGAGTATTTGCAAGTCTGCGTCCAAAAAATGCCCAACTCTGTGTATTTACAATGTTTTGTTGCTGAGATATGGCTTGTAAATGCTGTTTAATGGTTGCTAGGGGCCTATAACTGGTTGCTAGGGCATGACTATGAAGTTGTTATGTCACTATTTATTGGCTGCTTGATAGGACAAATCAAAAGAGCCCAACCCCAAGCCTCTATGACCTTCTGAGCCAAAGATATGATTTTACAAATTTTGTGCCAATGTTAAGTCTATGGGACATTTTTCGGTTAATTTTTTGCCCGCCAGACGGACATCGTAGACCCAATCGCTTATAAAAGTCATAGCACACCTCTCCTCGATAAACCGGTCGATTTGACACCTCATTCATGGGTCTGCGAGAAATAGTGCGGGAGGAGTAACGTGCCGAAGTTTTGTCTAGATGAATAGTAATCACAATACTAGAATGTACATTTCCCGAAGAAAATGTGAAGTGGTGCTTGCAGTGGCAAAATTCGCCACCCGGTTGGCAGGGTGTGGTACATGATTGCATACAAGCCAACAACCATGTCTTAACGATATTGTGGAGCTGCAATATGGCTTTTATATGTTGCAACATGGTTGCTAGGTAGCTTTAAACGGTTGCTAAGGTGTGGTTGCACAGTTACCATGATGATATTTACAGACTGGTTTCTCAACCGAAACAAACAAACACACCCCCAAGTCTATACGATGTTCTGGTGCTGAGATATAGCCCATTCATGTGTTTTTACGGTTGCTAGGGTCCTCCAAATGGTTGCTAAGGTTTGTTTATACAGTTTATGGGGTAATATTTAAATAGTATTTGCAAGTCTGCGTCGAAAAAATGCCCAACTCTGTGTATTTACAATGTTTTGTTGCTGAGATATGGCTTGTAAATGCTGTTTAATGGTTGCTAGGGGCCTGTAACTGGTTGCTAGGGCGTGACTATGAAGTTGTTATGTCACTATTTATTGGCTGCTTGATAGGACGAATCAAAAGAGCCCAACCCCATGCCTCTATGACCTTCTGAGCCAAAGATATGATTTTACACATTTTGTGCCAATGTTAAGTCTATAGGACTTTTTTCTGTAAATTTTTTGCCCACCAGACGGACATCGTAGACCCAATCGCTTATAAAAGTCATAGCACACCTCTCCTCAATAAACCGGTCGATTTAACACCTCATTCATGGGTCTAAGAGAAACGGTGCGGGACGAGTAACGTGCCAAAGTTTTGTCAAGGTGAATAGTAATCACAACACTAGAATGTACATTTCCTGAAGAAAATGTGAAGTGGTGCTTGCAGTGGCAAAACTCGCCGTTCGGTTGCTAGAGTGTGGTACATTATTGCATACGAGCCAACAATCATGTCTGTACGATGTTCTGGTGCTGAGATATGGCTTATTCATGTTGTTCAGGTGGTTGCTACGCGGTTGCTAGGGTGTTCTGGGTGGTTGCTAGGGTATTCTGGGTGGTTGCTAGGTGGTTGCTAGGGTGTTCTGGTTGGTTGCTGGGGTATTGTGGGTGGTTGCTAGGGTGTTCTGGGTGGTTGCTAGGCGTTTGCTAGGGTGTTCTAGGTGGTTTCTAGGGTGTCGCTAGTCGGTTGCTATGGTATTCTGGGTGGTTGCTAGGCGGTTGCTAGGGTGTTTTGGGTGGTTGCTAGGGCGTTGCTAGGCAGTTGCTAGGGTATCCTGGGTGGTTGCTAGGCGGTTGCTAGGGTAATCTGGGTGGTTGTTAGGGCGTTGCTAGGTGGTTGCTAGGGTATTCTGGGTGGTTGCTAGGCGGTTGCTAAGGTGTTCTGGGTGGTTGCTAGGGCGTTGCTAGGCAGTTGCTAGGGTGTTCTGGGTGGTTGCTAGGGTAATCTGGGTGGTTTGCTAGGGCGTTGCTAGGTGGTTGCTAGGGTGTTCTGGGTGGTTGCTAGGCGGTTGCTAAGGTGTTTTGGGTTGTTGCTAGGGCGTTGCTAGGCAGTTGCTAGGGTGTTCTGGGTGGTTGCTAGGGTGTTGCTAGGGTAATCTGGGTCGTTGCTATGGTGTTACTAGGTGGTTGGTAGTTGTCAAAGATGGTTCCTATGGAGTTTGTAGCATTTTATTGGCATGATTTAGCACTTAGCTAATCAATATTAGCATGTAGCTATTCACTGCTAGCATGTGTAGCATGTTGGAAGTGCTGTTTGCTAGCATGAGTCAAAAGAGCCAACCCCCATGTCTCTACGATGTTCTGATGCAGAGATATAGGTCTTGCTAAATGGTTGCTAGGGTACTCTGTTTAGTTGCTAGGGAGTGGCTTGGCAGCTGCCAATGATGGATCTCCAAAGGCTGCCTGTCAGTGTGAATGATATAAACCAATCCCCATCTCTATACGATGTTCTGATGCAGAGATATAGCTCTTGCAATATGGTTGCCAGGGTACTCTGTTTGGTTGCTAGGGAGTGGCTTGGCAGCTGCCAATGATGCATCTCCAAACGCTGCTTGTCAGTATGAATGATATAAACCAACTCCCACGCCTTTGTGACATTCAGAATGGAAGATATCCCTGTCTGGATTTTGGTTGCTAAGGTGCTTGATAATGGTTGCTAGGGCGTGGCCAGTAAGTGTTGAGGTGATTGAGGATTGGCTGTTCGCTGCCCCGAGTCAAACGAGCCCACCCTCATGTTTCTATGACACTTCTATCCGGAGATATCCTTTTGATCTCTTTCAATGGAAGTCTATGGAACTTGTTGCTAAGGTGCATTAAATGGTTGCTAGGGCGTGGCTTAATAACTTCACAATGATCCTGAGAGACTGATTTGTCGTCTGAGTAAAATGAGCCCGCCCCCTTGTCTCTGTGACATTGTGATCCAGAGCTATGTTCAATACAAAATCCCAATGCAATTTACCATAGTAGAAAAAATACATGCATTTCATGGGCCGTCCTTCACCATAGTAAGTCAATGGGGAAACTTTGGGGGCCTCTTGTCCCCCAGGGGTGCAACTTTTACCCCATGGTGAGGTATGTGCTTACAGAGCCTGCCAGCCTCTTCAAATGTGGTAAATTACAAGTTTCTGAGAAATCATTGGTCAGTGCTACGAGTCGTCAAAGTTTGTGGCAATGTTAAGTCTATGGGATTTTTTTTACCCAATGATTTGCCCCTGGGGCGAACACCGTACCCCCCATCGCTAAGAAAAGTCACAGCACACCTCTCCTCAATAATCCGCACAATTTGACGCCTCAATCAGGGGTCTGTGATGTCGGCGTGTATTTTTTAACAGATGATTACTATGGAGTTTTTAAAAGGAGTTTTTATAGAGTTTTTATAGAGTTATTTAGTATGGCACGAGGCCTGCGGCCTCGTGCCTATCGCCCACGGTTGCTAGGGTGCTGTAACTGGTTGCTATGGTGTGGCTATGAAGATTTGAGGCCATTACTTATTGGCTGCTTGATAAAATAAATCCTCTGAGGGAGAGAGAGAGGGCCTGACAGCAGGGCTGTCAGGCCCTTTTCTCTGGGTGTGTGTGAAAGTGACAGTTGGATTTGAATTTCTGAAAATTCCGCAATGTTAAGTCAATGGGACTTTTTTGGCCGCTTTTTCGTCCGCTGTGCGAACATCGTACACCCGATTGCTTATAAAAATCATAGCACACCTCTCCTCAATGAGCCGGTCGATTTGACGCCTCACTCAGGGGTCTGTGACAAACGGTGCGGGACGAGTTACGCGCCAAACTTTTGTCCGGAATAATAAGAATAAGAATAATAAGTATGAGCAATAACAATACTGTTGCTTTGCCATAGGCAAGCACCATTAACTAGAATGTACATTTCCAGAAGAAAATGTGAAGTGGTGCTTGCAGTGGCAAAACTCGCCGCTCGGTTGCTAGGATAGTTGCTACAATGTTGTACATGATTGCATACAAGCCAACAACCATGTCTTAACGATATTGTGGAGCTGCAATATGGCTTTTATATGTTGCAACATGGTTGCTAGGTAGCTTTAAACGGTTGCTAAGGTGTGGTTGCACAGTTACCATGATGATATTTACAGACTGGTTTCTCAACCGAAACAAACAAACACACCCCCAAGTCTATACGATGTTCTGGTCCTGAGATATAGCCCATTCATGTGTTTTTACGGTTGCTAGGGTACTCCAAATGGTTGCTAAGGTTTGATTATACAGTTTATGGGGTAATATTTAAAGAGTATTTGCAAGTCTGCGTCCAAAAAATGCCCAACTCTGTGTATTTACAATGTTTTGTTGCTGAGATATGGCTTGTAAATGCTGTTTAATGGTTGCTAGGGGCCTATAACTGGTTGCTAGGGCATGACTATGAAGTTGTTATGTCACTATTTATTGGCTGCTTGATAGGACAAATCAAAAGAGCCCAACCCCAAGCCTCTATGACCTTCTGAGCCAAAGATATGATTTTACAAATTTTGTGCCAATGTTAAGTCTATGGGACATTTTTCGGTTAATTTTTTGCCCGCCAGACGGACATCGTAGACCCAATCGCTTATAAAAGTCATAGCACACCTCTCCTCGATAAACCGGTCGATTTGACACCTCATTCATGGGTCTGCGAGAAATAGTGCGGGAGGAGTAACGTGCCGAAGTTTTGTCTAGATGAATAGTAATCACAATACTAGAATGTACATTTCCCGAAGAAAATGTGAAGTGGTGCTTGCAGTGGCAAAATTCGCCACCCGGTTGGCAGGGTGTGGTACATGATTGCATACAAGCCAACAACCATGTCTTAACGATATTGTGGAGCTGCAATATGGCTTTTATATGTTGCAACATGGTTGCTAGGTAGCTTTAAACGGTTGCTAAGGTGTGGTTGCACAGTTACCATGATGATATTTACAGACTGGTTTCTCAACCGAAACAAACAAACACACCCCCAAGTCTATACGATGTTCTGGTGCTGAGATATAGCCCATTCATGTGTTTTTACGGTTGCTAGGGTCCTCCAAATGGTTGCTAAGGTTTGTTTATACAGTTTATGGGGTAATATTTAAATAGTATTTGCAAGTCTGCGTCGAAAAAATGCCCAACTCTGTGTATTTACAATGTTTTGTTGCTGAGATATGGCTTGTAAATGCTGTTTAATGGTTGCTAGGGGCCTGTAACTGGTTGCTAGGGCGTGACTATGAAGTTGTTATGTCACTATTTATTGGCTGCTTGATAGGACGAATCAAAAGAGCCCAACCCCATGCCTCTATGACCTTCTGAGCCAAAGATATGATTTTACACATTTTGTGCCAATGTTAAGTCTATAGGACTTTTTTCTGTAAATTTTTTGCCCACCAGACGGACATCGTAGACCCAATCGCTTATAAAAGTCATAGCACACCTCTCCTCAATAAACCGGTCGATTTAACACCTCATTCATGGGTCTAAGAGAAACGGTGCGGGACGAGTAACGTGCCAAAGTTTTGTCAAGGTGAATAGTAATCACAACACTAGAATGTACATTTCCTGAAGAAAATGTGAAGTGGTGCTTGCAGTGGCAAAACTCGCCGTTCGGTTGCTAGAGTGTGGTACATTATTGCATACGAGCCAACAATCATGTCTGTACGATGTTCTGGTGCTGAGATATGGCTTATTCATGTTGTTCAGGTGGTTGCTACGCGGTTGCTAGGGTGTTCTGGGTGGTTGCTAGGGTATTCTGGGTGGTTGCTAGGTGGTTGCTAGGGTGTTCTGGTTGGTTGCTGGGGTATTGTGGGTGGTTGCTAGGGTGTTCTGGGTGGTTGCTAGGCGTTTGCTAGGGTGTTCTAGGTGGTTTCTAGGGTGTCGCTAGTCGGTTGCTATGGTATTCTGGGTGGTTGCTAGGCGGTTGCTAGGGTGTTTTGGGTGGTTGCTAGGGCGTTGCTAGGCAGTTGCTAGGGTATCCTGGGTGGTTGCTAGGCGGTTGCTAGGGTAATCTGGGTGGTTGTTAGGGCGTTGCTAGGTGGTTGCTAGGGTATTCTGGGTGGTTGCTAGGCGGTTGCTAAGGTGTTCTGGGTGGTTGCTAGGGCGTTGCTAGGCAGTTGCTAGGGTGTTCTGGGTGGTTGCTAGGGTAATCTGGGTGGTTTGCTAGGGCGTTGCTAGGTGGTTGCTAGGGTGTTCTGGGTGGTTGCTAGGCGGTTGCTAAGGTGTTTTGGGTTGTTGCTAGGGCGTTGCTAGGCAGTTGCTAGGGTGTTCTGGGTGGTTGCTAGGGTGTTGCTAGGGTAATCTGGGTCGTTGCTATGGTGTTACTAGGTGGTTGGTAGTTGTCAAAGATGGTTCCTATGGAGTTTGTAGCATTTTATTGGCATGATTTAGCACTTAGCTAATCAATATTAGCATGTAGCTATTCACTGCTAGCATGTGTAGCATGTTGGAAGTGCTGTTTGCTAGCATGAGTCAAAAGAGCCAACCCCCATGTCTCTACGATGTTCTGATGCAGAGATATAGGTCTTGCTAAATGGTTGCTAGGGTACTCTGTTTAGTTGCTAGGGAGTGGCTTGGCAGCTGCCAATGATGGATCTCCAAAGGCTGCCTGTCAGTGTGAATGATATAAACCAATCCCCATCTCTATACGATGTTCTGATGCAGAGATATAGCTCTTGCAATATGGTTGCCAGGGTACTCTGTTTGGTTGCTAGGGAGTGGCTTGGCAGCTGCCAATGATGCATCTCCAAACGCTGCTTGTCAGTATGAATGATATAAACCAACTCCCACGCCTTTGTGACATTCAGAATGGAAGATATCCCTGTCTGGATTTTGGTTGCTAAGGTGCTTGATAATGGTTGCTAGGGCGTGGCCAGTAAGTGTTGAGGTGATTGAGGATTGGCTGTTCGCTGCCCCGAGTCAAACGAGCCCACCCTCATGTTTCTATGACACTTCTATCCGGAGATATCCTTTTGATCTCTTTCAATGGAAGTCTATGGAACTTGTTGCTAAGGTGCATTAAATGGTTGCTAGGGCGTGGCTTAATAACTTCACAATGATCCTGAGAGACTGATTTGTCGTCTGAGTAAAATGAGCCCGCCCCCTTGTCTCTGTGACATTGTGATCCAGAGCTATGTTCAATACAAAATCCCAATGCAATTTACCATAGTAGAAAAAATACATGCATTTCATGGGCCGTCCTTCACCATAGTAAGTCAATGGGGAAACTTTGGGGGCCTCTTGTCCCCCAGGGGTGCAACTTTTACCCCATGGTGAGGTATGTGCTTACAGAGCCTGCCAGCCTCTTCAAATGTGGTAAATTACAAGTTTCTGAGAAATCATTGGTCAGTGCTACGAGTCGTCAAAGTTTGTGGCAATGTTAAGTCTATGGGATTTTTTTTACCCAATGATTTGCCCCTGGGGCGAACACCGTACCCCCCATCGCTAAGAAAAGTCACAGCACACCTCTCCTCAATAATCCGCACAATTTGACGCCTCAATCAGGGGTCTGTGATGTCGGCGTGTATTTTTTAACAGATGATTACTATGGAGTTTTTAAAAGGAGTTTTTATAGAGTTTTTATAGAGTTATTTAGTATGGCACGAGGCCTGCGGCCTCGTGCCTATCGCCCACGGTTGCTAGGGTGCTGTAACTGGTTGCTATGGTGTGGCTATGAAGATTTGAGGCCATTACTTATTGGCTGCTTGATAAAATAAATCCTCTGAGGGAGAGAGAGAGGGCCTGACAGCAGGGCTGTCAGGCCCTTTTCTCTGGGTGTGTGTGAAAGTGACAGTTGGATTTGAATTTCTGAAAATTCCGCAATGTTAAGTCAATGGGACTTTTTTGGCCGCTTTTTCGTCCGCTGTGCGAACATCGTACACCCGATTGCTTATAAAAATCATAGCACACCTCTCCTCAATGAGCCGGTCGATTTGACGCCTCACTCAGGGGTCTGTGACAAACGGTGCGGGACGAGTTACGCGCCAAACTTTTGTCCGGAATAATAAGAATAAGAACTAGAATGTACATTTCCTGAAGAAAATGTGAAGTGGTGCTTGCAGTGGCAAAACTCGCCACTCGGTTGCTAGAGTGTGGTACGTGATTGCATACGAGCCAACAAACATGTCTGTACGATGTTCTGGTGCTGAGATATGGCTTATTCATGTTGATCAGGTGGTTGCTAGGGTGTTCTGAGTGGTTGCTAGGCGGTTGCAAGGGTTTTATGGGTGGTTGCTAGGCAGTTGCTAGTGTATTCTGGGTGGTTGCTAGGGTGTTGCTAGGTGGTTGCTAGGCTGTTCTGGGTGGTTGCTAGGTGGTTGCTAGGGTGTTTCTGGGTGGTTGCTAGGGTATTCTGGGTGGTTGCTAGGGCGTTGCTAGGCTGTTGCTAGGTTATTCTGGTGGTTGCTAGGGTGTTGCTAGGTGGTTGCTAGGGTGTTCTGGGTGGTTGCTAGGGTAATCTGGGTGGTTGCTATGGTGTTACTAGGTGGTTGGTAGTTGTCAAAGATGGTTACTATGGAGTTTGTAGCATTTTATTGGCACGATTTAGCACTTAGCTAATCAATATTAGCATGTAGCTATTCACTGCTAGCATTAGTAGCATGTAGCAAGTCCAGTTTGCTAGCATGAGTCAAAAGAGCCAACCCCCATCTCTATACGATGTTCTGATGCAGAGATATAGGTCTTGCAAAACGGTTGCTAGGGTACTCTGTTTGGTTGCTAGGGAGTGTTTTGGCAGCTGCCAATCATGAAGCTCCAAAGTCAATGTGAATGTATAAACCAACCCCCATCTCTATACGATGTTTTGATGCAGAGATATAGGTCTTGCAAAATGGTTGCTAGGGTACTCTGTTTGGTTGCTAGGGAGTGTCTTGGCAGCTGCCAATCATGAAACTCCAAAGGCTTTTTGTAAGTATGAATGATATAAACCAACTCCCATGCCTCTGTGACATTCAGAATGGAAGATATCCCTCTTTGGATTTTGGTTGCTAAGGTGCTCGACAATGGTTGCTAGGGCGTGGCCAGTAAGTGTTGAGGTGATTCAGGATTGGCTGTTTGCTGGCCCGAGTCAAACGAGACCACCCTTGTATTTCTATGACACTTCTATCCGGAGATACCCATTTAATCTCTTTCATTGGAAGTCTATGGGAGTTGTTGCTAAGGTGCTCTAATTGTTTGCTAGGGCGTGGCTTGATAGTTTCAAAATGATCCTGAGAGACTGATTGGTCATCTGTGTAAAATGAGCCCGCCCCCTTGTCTCTGTGACACTGAATGATATAAACCAACTCCCACGCCTCTGTGACATTCAGAATGGAAGATATCCCTCTGTAGAATTTGGTTGCTAAGCAGCTCGACAATGGTTGCTAGGGAGGGGCTAGGAAGTGTTGAGTTGATTCATGATTGGCTGTTCGCTGCCCCGAGTCAAACGAGACCACCCTCGTGTTTCTATGACACTTCTATCCGGAGATATCCTTTTGATCTCTTTCAATGGAAGTCTATGGAACTTGTTGCTAAGGTGCATTAAATGGTTACTAGGGCGTGGCTTAATAACTTCACAATGATCCTGAGAGACTGATTTGTCGTCTGAGTAAAATGAGCCAGCCCCCTTGTCTCTATGACACTGTGATCCAGAGCTATGTTCACTACAAAATCCCTATGCAATTTACCATAGTAGGAGAAACGCATGTGTTTCATGGGACGACCTTCGCCATAGTAAGTCAATGGGGAAACTTTGGGGGCCTCTTGTCCCCCAGGGGTGCAACTTTTACCCCATGGTGAGGTATGTGCTTACAGAGCCTGCCAGCCTCTTCAAATGTGGTAAATTACAAGTTTCTGAGAAATCATTGGTCAGTGCTACGAGTCGTCAAAGTTTGTGGCAATGTTAAGTCTATGGGATTTTTTTTACCCAATGATTTGCCCCTGGGGCGAACACCGTACCCCCCATCGCTAAGAAAAGTCACAGCACACCTCTCCTCAATAATCCGCACAATTTGACGCCTCAATCAGGGGTCTGTGATGTCGGCGTGTATTTTTTAACAGATGATTACTATGGAGTTTTTAAAAGGAGTTTTTATAGAGTTTTTATAGAGTTATTTAGTATGGCACGAGGCCTGCGGCCTCGTGCCTATCGCCCACGGTTGCTAGGGTGCTGTAACTGGTTGCTATGGTGTGGCTATGAAGATTTGAGGCCATTACTTATTGGCTGCTTGATAAAATAAATCCTCTGAGGGAGAGAGAGAGGGCCTGACAGCAGGGCTGTCAGGCCCTTTTCTCTGGGTGTGTGTGAAAGTGACAGTTGGATTTGAATTTCTGAAAATTCCGCAATGTTAAGTCAATGGGACTTTTTTGGCCGCTTTTTCGTCCGCTGTGCGAACATCGTACACCCGATTGCTTATAAAAATCATAGCACACCTCTCCTCAATGAGCCGGTCGATTTGACGCCTCACTCAGGGGTCTGTGACAAACGGTGCGGGACGAGTTACGCGCCAAACTTTTGTCCGGAATAATAAGAATAAGAATAATAAGTATGAGCAATAACACTAGTGTTGCCTTGCTTTCAGCAAGCACCACTAATAATAAGTATGAGCAATAACAATACTGTTGCTTTGCCATAGGCAAGCACCATTAATAAGTATGAGCAATAACAATACTGTTGCTTTGCCATAGGCAAGCACCATTAATAATAAGTATGAGCAATAACAATACTGTTGCTTTGCCATAGGCAAGCACCATTAATAATAAGTATGAGCAATAACAATACTGTTGCTTTGCCATAGGCAAGCACCATTAACTAGAATGTACATTTCCCGAAGAAAATGTGAAGTGGTGCTTGCAGTGGCAAAATTCGCCACCCGGTTGCTAGGGTGTGGTACATGATTGCATACGAGCCAACAACCATGTCTGTACGATGTTGTGAAGCTGAAATATGGCTTCTATATGTTGCAATATGGTTGCTAGGTAGCTTTAAACGGTTGCTAAGGTGTGGTTGCACAGTTACCATGATGATATTTACAGACTGGTTTCCCAACCGAAACAAACACACCGCCATGTGTATACAATGTTCTGGTGCTCAGATATAGCCCATTCATGTGTTTTTACGGTTGCTAGGGTACTCCAAATGGTTGCTAAGGTTTGTTTATACAGTTTATGGGGTAATATTTAAAGATTATTTGCAAGTCTGGGTCAAAAAATGCCCAACTCTTTGTATTTACAATGTTTTGTTGCTGAGATATGGCTTGTAAATGCTGTTCAATGGTTGCTAGGGGCCTGTAACTGGTTGCTATGGCGTGGCTATGAAGTTGTCATGTAACTACTTGTTGGTTGGTTGATAGGACGAATCAAAAGAGCCCAACCCCAAGCCTCTATGACCTTCTGAGCCAAAGATATGATTTTACAAATTTTGTGCCAGTGTTAAGTCTATGGGACATTTTTCGGTAATTTTTTTGCCCGTGAGACGGACATCGTAGACCCAATCGCTTTTAAAAGTCATAGCACACCTCTCCTCAATAAACCGGTCGATTTGACACCTCATTCAGGGGTCTACGAGTAACTTTGGGCCGCTCCTGCCCCCAGGGGTGCAACTTTTACCCCATTGTGTGGTATGTTCTTACAGAGCCATTCTCATTCATGGGTCTACGACAAAAGGTGTGGGAGGAGTTGCGTGCAGAAGTTTTGTCTAGGTGAATAGTAATCACAACACTAGAATGTACATTTCCTGAAGAAAATGTAAAGTGGTGCTTGCAGTGGCAAAACTCGCCGTTCGGTTGCTAGAGTGTGGTACATTATTGCATACGAGCCAACAATCATGTCTGTACGATGTTCTGGTGCTGAGATATGGCTTATTCATGTTGTTCAGGTGGTTGCTACGCGGTTGCTAGGGTGTTCTGGGTGGTTGCTAGGGCGTTGCTAGGTGGTTGCTAGGGTGTTCTGGTTGGTTGCTGGGGTATTGTGGGTGGTTGCTAGGGTGTTCTGGGTGGTTGCTAGGCGGTTGCTAGGGTGTTCTAGGTGGTTTCTAGGGTGTCGCTAGTCGGTTGCTATGGTATTCTGGGTGGTTGCTAGGCGGTTGCTAGGGTGTTTTGGGTGGTTGCTAGGGCGTTGCTAGGCAGTTGCTAGGGTATCCTGGGTGGTTGCTAGGCGGTTGCTAGGGTAATCTGGATGGTTGTTAGGGCGTTGCTAGGTGGGTTGCTAGGGTATTCTGGGTGGTTGCTAGGCGGTTGCTAAGGTGTTCTGGGTGGTTGCTAGGGCGTTGCTAGGCAGTTGCTAGGGTGTTCTGGGTGGTTGCTAGGGTGTTGCTAGGGTAATCTGGGTGGTTGCTAGGGCGTTGCTAGGTGGTTGCTAGGGTGTTCTGGGTGGTTGCTAGGCGGTTGCTAAGGTGTTTTGGGTTGTTGCTAGGGCGTTGCTTGGCAGTTGCTAGGGTGTTCTGGGTGGTTGCTAGGGTGTTGCTAGGGTAATCTGGGTCGTTGCTATGGTGTTACTAGGTGGTTGGTAGTTGTCAAAGATGGTTCCTATGGAGTTTGTAGCATTTTATTGGCATGATTTAGCACTTAGCTAATCAATATTAGCATGTAGCTATTCACTGCTAGCATGTGTAGCATGTTGGAAGTGCTGTTTGCTAGCATGAGTCAAAAGAGCCAACCCCCATGTCTCTACGATGTTCTGATGCAGAGATATAGGTCTTGCTAAATGGTTGCTAGGGTACTCTGTTTAGTTGCTAGGGAGTGGCTTGGCAGCTGCCAATGATGGATCTCCAAAGGCTGCCTGTCAGTGTGAATGATATAAACCAATCCCCATCTCTATACGATGTTCTGATGCAGAGATATAGCTCTTGCAATATGGTTGCTAGGGTACTCTGTTTGGTTGCTAGGGAGTGGCTTGGCAGATGCCAATGATGCATCTCCAAACGCTGCTTGTCAGTATGAATGATATAAACCAACTCCCACGCCTTTGTGACATTCAGAATGGAAGATATCCCTGTCTGGATTTTGGTTGCTAAGGTGCTTGACAATGGTTGCTAGGGAGGGGTTAGGATGTGTTGATGTGATTCAGGATGGGCTGTTTGCTGGCCCGAGTCAAATGAGCCCACCCTCATGTTTCTATGACACTTATATCCTGAGATATCCCTTTGATCTCTTTTAATGGAAGTCTGTGGAACTTGTTGCTAAGGAGCTCTAAATGGTTGCTAGGGCGTGGCTTGATAGTTTCACAATGATCCTGAGAGACTGATTGGTCGTCTGAGTAAAATGAGCCCGCCCCCTTGTCTCTGTGACATTGTGATCCAGAGCTATGTTCAATACAAAATCCCAATGCAATTTACCATAGTAGAAAAAATACATGCATTTCATGGGCCGTCCTTCACCATAGTAAGTCAATGGGGAAACTTTGGGGGCCTCTTGTCCCCCAGGGGTGCAACTTTTACCCCATGGTGAGGTATGTGCTTACAGAGCCTGCCAGCCTCTTCAAATGTGGTAAATTACAAGTTTCTGAGAAATCATTGGTCAGTGCTACGAGTCGTCAAAGTTTGTGGCAATGTTAAGTCTATGGGATTTTTTTTACCCAATGATTTGCCCCTGGGGCGAACACCGTACCCCCCATCGCTAAGAAAAGTCACAGCACACCTCTCCTCAATAATCCGCACAATTTGACGCCTCAATCAGGGGTCTGTGATGTCGGCGTGTATTTTTTAACAGATGATTACTATGGAGTTTTTAAAAGGAGTTTTTATAGAGTTTTTATAGAGTTATTTAGTATGGCACGAGGCCTGCGGCCTCGTGCCTATCGCCCACGGTTGCTAGGGTGCTGTAACTGGTTGCTATGGTGTGGCTATGAAGATTTGAGGCCATTACTTATTGGCTGCTTGATAAAATAAATCCTCTGAGGGAGAGAGAGAGGGCCTGACAGCAGGGCTGTCAGGCCCTTTTCTCTGGGTGTGTGTGAAAGTGACAGTTGGATTTGAATTTCTGAAAATTCCGCAATGTTAAGTCAATGGGACTTTTTTGGCCGCTTTTTCGTCCGCTGTGCGAACATCGTACACCCGATTGCTTATAAAAATCATAGCACACCTCTCCTCAATGAGCCGGTCGATTTGACGCCTCACTCAGGGGTCTGTGACAAACGGTGCGGGACGAGTTACGCGCCAAACTTTTGTCCGGAATAATAAGAATAAGAACTAGAATGTACATTTCCTGAAGAAAATGTGAAGTGGTGCTTGCAGTGGCAAAAAACACCACCCGGTTGCTAGGGTGTTCTTGTAGTTTGCTATGATGATGCAAGGCAGTTGCTAGGGTGTTCTGGGTGGTTGCTAGGCAGTTGCTAGGGTATTCTGGGTGGTTGCTAGGTGGTTGCTAGGGTTTTTCTAGGTCGTTGCTAGGGTATTCTGGGTGGTTGCTAAGCGGTTGCTAGGTTGTTCTGGGTGGTTGCTAGGGCGTTGCTAGGTGGTTGCTAGGGTGTTCTGGTTGGTTGCTAGGCGGATGCTAAGGTGTTGTAGGTGGTTGTTAGGGCGTTGCTAGGTGGTTGCTAGGGTGTTCTGGGTGGTTGCTAGGGTATTCTGGGTGGTTGCTAGGGCGTTGCTAGGTGGTTGCTAGGGTGTTCTGGTTGGTTGCTGGGGTATTGTGGGTGGTTGCTAGGGTGTTCTGGGTGGTTGCTAGGCGGTTGCTAGGGTGTTCTAGGTGGTTTCTAGGGTGTCGCTAGTCGGTTGCTATGGTATTCTGGGTGGTTGCTAGGCGGTTGCTAGGGTGTTTTGGGTGGTTGCTAGGGCGTTGCTAGGCAGTTGCTAGGGTATCCTGGGTGGTTGCTAGGCGGTTGCTAGGGTAATCTGGGTGATTGTTAGGGCGTTGCTAGGTGGTTGCTAGGGTATTCTGGGTGGTTGCTAGGCGGTTGCTAAGGTGTTCTGGGTGGTTGCTAGGGTGTTGCTAGGGTAATCTGGGTGGTTGCTAGGGCGTTGCTAGGTGGTTGCTAGGGTGTTCTGGGTGGTTGCTAGGCGGTTGCTAAGGTGTTTTGGGTTGTTGCTATGGTGTTGCTAGGGTAATCTGGGTGGTTGCTATGGTGTTACTAGGTGGTTGGTAGTCGTCAAAGATGGTTACTATGGAGTTTGTAGCATTTTATTGGCATGATTTAGCACTTAGCTAATCAATATTAGCATGTAGCTATTCACTGCTAGCATGTGTAGCATGTAACAAGTCCTGTTTGCTAGCATGAGTCAAAAGAGCCAACCCCCATCTCTATACGATGTTCTGATTCAGAGATATTGGTCTTGCAAAACGGTTGCTAGGGTACTATGTTTGGTTGCTAGGGAGTGGCTTGGCAGCTGCCAATCATGAAGCTCCAAAGTCAATGTGAATGATATAAACCAACCCCCATCTCTATACGATGTTCTGATGCAGAGATGTAGGTCTTGCAAAATGGTTGCTAGGGTACTCTGTTTGGTTGCTAGGGAGTGTCTTGGCAGCTACCAATCATAAAACTCCAAAGGCTGATTGTCAGTGTGAATGATATAAACCAATCCCCATCTCTATACGATGTTCTGATGCAGAGATATAGCTCTTGCAATATGGTTGCTAGGGTACTCTGTTTGGTTGCTAGGGAGTGGCTTGGCAGCTGCCTATGATTAAACTCCAAAGGCTACTTGTCAGTGTGAATGATATAAACCAACTCCCACGCCTTTGTGACATTCAGAATGGAAGATATCCCTGTCTGGATTTTGGTTGCTAAGGTGCTTGATAATGGTTGCTAGGGCGTGGCCAGTAAGTGTTGAGGTGATTCAGGATTGGCTGTTCGCTGCCCCGAGTCAAACGAGCCCACCCTCATGTTTCTATGACACTTATATCCTGAGATATCCCTTTGATCTCTTTTAATGGAAGTCTATGGAACTTGTTGCTAAGGAGCTCTAAATGGTTGCTAGGGCGTGGCTTGATAGTTTCACAATGATCCTGAGAGACTGATTGGTCGTCTGAGTAAAATGAGCCCGCCCCCTTGTCTCTGTGACATTGTGATCCAGAGCTATGTTCAATACAAAATCCCAATGCAATTTACCATAGTAGAAAAAATACATGCATTTCATGGGCCGTCCTTCACCATAGTAAGTCAATGGGGAAACTTTGGGGGCCTCTTGTCCCCCAGGGGTGCAACTTTTACCCCATGGTGAGGTATGTGCTTACAGAGCCTGCCAGCCTCTTCAAATGTGGTAAATTACAAGTTTCTGAGAAATCATTGGTCAGTGCTACGAGTCGTCAAAGTTTGTGGCAATGTTAAGTCTATGGGATTTTTTTTACCCAATGATTTGCCCCTGGGGCGAACACCGTACCCCCCATCGCTAAGAAAAGTCACAGCACACCTCTCCTCAATAATCCGCACAATTTGACGCCTCAATCAGGGGTCTGTGATGTCGGCGTGTATTTTTTAACAGATGATTACTATGGAGTTTTTAAAAGGAGTTTTTATAGAGTTTTTATAGAGTTATTTAGTATGGCACGAGGCCTGCGGCCTCGTGCCTATCGCCCACGGTTGCTAGGGTGCTGTAACTGGTTGCTATGGTGTGGCTATGAAGATTTGAGGCCATTACTTATTGGCTGCTTGATAAAATAAATCCTCTGAGGGAGAGAGAGAGGGCCTGACAGCAGGGCTGTCAGGCCCTTTTCTCTGGGTGTGTGTGAAAGTGACAGTTGGATTTGAATTTCTGAAAATTCCGCAATGTTAAGTCAATGGGACTTTTTTGGCCGCTTTTTCGTCCGCTGTGCGAACATCGTACACCCGATTGCTTATAAAAATCATAGCACACCTCTCCTCAATGAGCCGGTCGATTTGACGCCTCACTCAGGGGTCTGTGACAAACGGTGCGGGACGAGTTACGCGCCAAACTTTTGTCCGGAATAATAAGAATAAGAATAATAAGTATGAGCAATAACAATACTGTTGCTTTGCCATAGGCAAGCACCATTAATAAGTATGAGCAATAACAATACTGTTGCTTTGCCATAGGCAAGCACCATTAATAATAAGTATGAGCAATAACACTAGTGTTGCCTTGCTTTCAGCAAGCACCACTAACTAGAATGTACATTTCCTGAAGAAAATGTGAAGTGGTGCTTGCAGTGGCAAAACTCGCCGCTCGGTTGCTAGGGTGTTGTACATGATTGCATACAAGGCAACAACCATGTCTGTACGATGTTGTGGAGCTGAAATATGGCTTCTATATGTTGCAATATGGTTGCTAGGTATCTTGAAACGGTTGCTAAGGTGAGGTTACACAGTTACCATGATGATATTTACAGACTGGTCATGTGGGTACAAACAAACACACCCCCATGTCTATACGATGTTTTGGTGCTGAGATATAGCCCATTCATGTGTTTGTATGGTTGCTAGGGTACTCCAAATGGTTGCTAAGGTTTGTTTATACCGTTTATGTGGTAATATTTAAAGAGTATTTGCAAGTCTGGGTCAAAAAATGCCCAACTCTGTGTTTTTACAATGTTTTGTTGCTGAGATATGGCTTGTAAATGCTGTTCAATGGTTGCTAGGTGCCTGTAACTGGTTGCTAGGGCGTGGCTATGAAGTTGTCATGTCACTACTTGTTGGTTGCTTGATAGGACGAATCAAAAGAGCCCAACCCCAAGCCTCTATGACCTTCTTTGCCAAAGATATGATTTTACAAAATTTGTGCCAATGTTAAGTCTATGGGAAATTTTACAGCTAATTTTTCACTCGCCAGACGAACATCGTACACCCGATCGCTTATAAAAGTCATAGCACACCTCTCCTCAATAAACCGGTCGATTTGACACCTCATTCATGGGTCTACGAGAAACGGTGCGGGAGGAGTAACGTGCCGAAGTTTGATCCAGGTGAATAGTAATCACAACACTAGAATGTACATTTCCTGAAGAAAATGTGAAGTGGTGCTTGCAGTGGCAAAACTCGCCACTCGGTTGCTAGAGTGTGGTACGTGATTGCATACGAGCCAACAAACATGTCTGTACGATGTTCTGGTGCTGAGATATGGCTTATTCATGTTGATCAGGTGGTTGCTAGGGTGTTCTGAGTGGTTGCTAGGCGGTTGCAAGGGTTTTATGGGTGGTTGCTAGGCAGTTGCTAGTGTATTCTGGGTGGTTGCTAGGGTGTTGCTAGGTGGTTGCTAGGCTGTTCTGGGTGGTTGCTAGGTGGTTGCTAGGGTGTTTCTGGGTGGTTGCTAGGGTATTCTGGGTGGTTGCTAGGGCGTTGCTAGGCGGTTGCTAGGTTATTCTGGTGGTTGCTAGGGTGTTGCTAGGTGGTTGCTAGGGTGTTCTGGGTGGTTGCTAGGGTATTCTGGGTGGTTGCTAGGGCGTTGCTGGGTGGTTGCTAGTGTATTCTGGGTGGTTGCTAGGGTTTTGCTAGGTGGTTGCTATGGTATTCTGGGTGGTTGCTATGGTGTTGCTAGGTGGTTGCTAAGGTATTCTGGATGGTTGCTAGGGTGTTGCTAGGTGGTTGCTAGGGTGTTCTGGGTGGTTGCTATGGTATTCTGGGTGGTTGCTAGGGCCTTGCTAGGTGGTTGCTAGTGTATTCTGGGTGGTTGCTAGGGCGTTGCTAGGCAGTTGCTAGGGTGTTCTGGGTGGTTGCTAGGGTGTTGCTAGGGTAATCTGGGTGGTTGCTATGGTGTTACTAGGTGGTTGGTAGTTGTCAAAGATGGTTACTATGGAGTTTGTAGCATTTTATTGGCACGATTTAGCACTTAGCTTATCAATATTAGCATGTAGCTATTCACTGCTAGCATTAGTAGCATGTAGCAAGTCCAGTTTGCTAGCATGAGTCAAAAGAGCCAACCCCCATCTCTATACGATGTTCTGATGCAGAGATATAGGTCTTGCAAAACGGTTGCTAGGGTACTCTGTTTGGTTGCTAGGGAGTGTTTTGGCAGCTGCCAATCATGAAGCTCCAAAGTCAATGTGAATGTATAAACCAACCCCCATCTCTATACGATGTTTTGATGCAGAGATATAGGTCTTGCAAAATGGTTGCTAGGGTACTCTGTTTGGTTGCTAGGGAGTGTATTGGCAGCTGCCAATCATGAAACTCCAAAGGCTTTTTGTAAGTATGAATGATATAAACCAACTCCCATGCCTCTGTGACATTCAGAATGGAAGATATCCCTCTTTGGATTTTGGTTGCTAAGGTGCTCAACAATGGTTGCTAGGGCGTGGCCAGTAAGTGTTGAGGTGATTCAGGATTGGCTGTTTGCTGGCCCGAGTCAAACGAGACCACCCTTGTATTTCTATGACACTTCTATCCTTAGATACCCATTTAATCTCTTTCATTGGAAGTCTATGGGAGTTGTTGCTAAGGTGCTCTAATTGTTTGCTAGGGCGTGGCTTGATAGTTTCAAAATGATCCTGAGAGACTGATTGGTCATCTGTGTAAAATGAGCCCGCCCCCTTGTCTCTGTGACACTGTGATCCAGAGCTATGTTCAATACAAAATACCAATGCAATTTACCATAGTAGGAAAAACACATGCATTTCATGGGCCGTCCTTCACCATAGTAAGTCAATGGGGAACTTTGGGGGCCTCTTGCCCCCCAGGGGTGCAACTTTTACCCCATTGTGAGGTATGTTCTTACAGAGCCTGCCAGCCTCTTCAAATGTGGTAAATTGCAAGTTTCTGAGAAATCAACTGTCAGTGCTACGAGTCGTCAAAGTTTGTGGCAATGTTAAGTCTATGGGATTTTTTTTACCCAATGATTTGCCCCTGGGGCGAACACCGTACCCCCCATCACTAAGAAAAGTCACAGCACACCTCTCCTCAAAAATCCGCACAATTTGACGCCTCAATCAGGGGTCTGTTATGTCGGCGTGTATTTTTTAACAGATGATTACTATGGAGTTTTTAAAAGGAGTTTTTATAGAGTTTTTATAGAGTTATTTAGTATGGCAGGCCTCGTGCCTATCGCCCACGGTTGCTAGGGTGCTGTAACTGGTTGCTATGGTGTGGCTATGAAGATTTTAGGCCATTACTTATTGGCTGCTTGATAAAATAAATCCTCTGAGGGAGAGAGAGAGGGCCTGACAGCAGGGCTGTCAGGCCCTTTTCTCTGGGTGTGTGTGAAAGTGACAGTTGGGATTTAAATTTCTGAAAATTCCGCAATGTTAAGTCAATGGGACTTTTTTGGCCGCTTTTTCGTCCGCTGTGCGAACATCGTACACCCGATTGCTTATAAAAATCATAGCACACCTCTCCTCAATGAGCCGGTCGATTTGACGCCTCACTCAGGGGTCTGTGACAAACGGTGCGGGACGAGTTACGCGCCGAACTTTTGTCCGGAATAATAAGAAGAAGAACTAGAATGTACATTTCCTGAAGAAAATGTAAAGTGGTGCTTGCAGTGGCAAAACTCGCCGTTCGGTTGCTAGAGTGTGGTACATTATTGCATACGAGCCAACAATCATGTCTGTACGATGTTCTGGTGCTGAGATATGGCTTATTCATGTTGTTCAGGTGGTTGCTACGCGGTTGCTAGGGTGTTCTAGGCAGTTGCTAGGGTGTTCTGGGTGGTTGCTAGGGTGTTGCTAGGTGGTTGCTAGGGTGTTCTGATTGGTTGCTGGGGTATTGTGGGTGGTTGCTAGGGTGTTCTGGGTGGTTGCTAGGCGTTTGCTAGGGTGTTCTAGGTGGTTTCTAGGGTGTCGCTAGTCGGTTGCTATGGTATTCTGGGTGGTTGCTAGGCGGTTGCTAGGG
Source organism: Semotilus atromaculatus (assembly GCA_031834385.1). Taxonomy (NCBI): domain Eukaryota; kingdom Metazoa; phylum Chordata; class Actinopteri; order Cypriniformes; family Leuciscidae; genus Semotilus; species Semotilus atromaculatus. The sequence goes on from JAULUF010000022.1 coordinate 17,076,756, forward strand.
TGTTTTGGGTGGTTGCTAGGGCGTTGCTAGGCAGTTGCTAGGGTATCCTGGGTGGTTGCTAGGCGGTTGCTAGGGTAATCTGGGTGGTTGCTAGGGCGTTGCTAGGTGGTTGCTAGGGCGTTCTGGGTGGTTGCTAGGCGGTTGCTAAGGTGTTTTGGGTTGTTGCTAGGGCGTTGCTAGGCAGTTGCTAGGGTGTTCTGGGTGGTTGCTAGGGTGTTGCTAGGGTAATCTGGGTCGTTGCTATGGTGTTACTAGGTGGTTGGTAGTTGTCAAAGATGGTTCCTATGGAGTTTGTAGCATTTTATTGGCATGATTTAGCACTTAGCTAATCAATATTAGCATGTAGCTATTCACTGCTAGCATGTGTAGCATGTTGGAAGTGCTGTTTGCTAGCATGAGTCAAAAGAGCCAACCCCCATGTCTCTACGATGTTCTGATGCAGAGATATAGGTCTTGCTAAATGGTTGCTAGGGTACTCTGTTTAGTTGCTAGGGAGTGGCTTGGCAGCTGCCAATGATGGATCTCCAAAGGCTGCCTGTCAGTGTGAATGATATAAACCAATCCCCATCTCTATACGATGTTCTGATGCAGAGATATAGCTCTTGCAATATGGTTGCTAGGGTACTCTGTTTGGTTGCTAGGGAGTGGCTTGGCAGATGCCAATGATGCATCTCCAAACGCTGCTTGTCAGTATGAATGATATAAACCAACTCCCACGCCTCTGTGACATTCAGAATGGAAGATATCCCTGTCTGGATTTTGGTTGCTAAGGTGCTTGATAATGGTTGCTAGGGCGTGGCCAGTAAGTGTTGAGGTGATTCAGGATTGGCTGTTCGCTGCCCCGAGTCAAACGAGCCCACCCTCATGTTTCTATGACACTTATATCCTGAGATATCCCTTTGATCTCTTTTAATGGAAGTCTATGGAACTTGTTGCTAAGGAGCTCTAAATGGTTGCTAGGGCGTGGCTTTATAGTTTCACAATGATCCTGAGAGACTGATTGGTCGTCTGAGTAAAATGAGCCCGCCCCCTTGTCTCTGTGACACTGTGATCCAGAGCTATGTTCAATACAAAATCCCAATGCAATTTACCATAGTAGGAAAAACACATGCATTTCATGGGCCGTCCTTCACCATAGTAAGTCAATGGGGAAACTTTTGGGGCCTCTTGCTCCCCAGGGGTGCAACTTTTACCCCATTGTGAGGTATGTTCTTACAGAGCCTGCCAGCCTCTTCAAATGTGGTAAATTACAAGTTTCTGAGAAATCATTGGTCAGTGCTACGAGTCGTCAAAGTTTGTGGCAATGTTAAGTCTATGGGATTTTTTTTACCCAATGATTTGCCCCTGGGGCGAACACCGTACCCCCCATCGCTAAGAAAAGTCACAGCACACCTCTCCTCAATAATCCGCACAATTTGACGCCTCAATCAGGGGTCTGTTATGTTGGCGTGTATTTTTTAACAGATGATTACTATGGAGTTTTTAATAGGAGTTTTTATAGAGTTTTTATAGAGTTATTTAGTATGGCCTGCGGCCTCGTGCCTATCGCCCACGGTTGCTAGGGTGCTGTAACTGGTTGCTATGGTGTGGCTATGAAGATTTGAGGCCATTACTTATTGGCTGCTTGATAAAATAAATCCTCTGAGGGAGAGAGAGAGGGCCTGACAGCAGGGCTGTCAGGCCCTTTTCTCTGGGTGTGTGTGAAAGTGACAGTTGGATTTGAATTTTTGAAAATTCCGCAATGTTAAGTCAATGGGACTTTTTTGGCCGCTTTTTCGTCCACTGTGCGAACATCGTACACCCGATTGCTTATAAAAATCATAGCACACCTCTCCTCAATGAGCCGGTCGATTTGACGCCTCACTCAGGGGTCTGTGACAAACGGTGCGGGACGAGTTACGCGCCGAACTTTTGTCCGGAATAATAAGAAGAAGAAGAAGAAGAATAATAAGTATGAGCAATAACAATACTGTTGCTTTGCCATAGGCAAGCACCATTAATAATAAGTATGAGCAATAACACTAGTGTTGCCTTGCTTTCAGCAAGCACCACTAACTAGAATGTACATTTCCAGAAGAAAATGTGAGTGGTGCTTGCAGTGGCAAAACTCGCCACTCGGTTGCTAGGATGTTGTACATGATTGCATACGAGCCAACAACCATGTCTGTACGATGTTCTGTTGCTGAGATGTGGCTTATTCATGTGTTTGTATGGTTACTTGGGTACCCTCTATGGTTGCTATGGTGTGATTATACAGTGTATGGGATGATATTTAAATACTAGTTGACAGTCTGAGTCATAAAAGGCGAAGTACATTTTTCTACTATTTTCTGGAGCTGAGATATGGCTTGTAAATGTTGTTTAATGGTTGCTAGGGGGACCTAAGTGGTTGCTAGGGCGCAACTATGAAGTTATTATGTCACTACTTATTGGCTAGTTGATAGGCCAAGTCAAAAGAGCCCAACGCCAAGTCTCTATGACATTCTGAGCCAAAGATATGATTTTACAAATCATGTGCCAATGTTAAGTCTATGGGACATTTTTCGGCCGCTTTTTCGTCAGCTGTGCGAACAACGTACATCTGATCGCTTATAAAAGTCATAGCACACCTCTCCTCAATGAACCAGTCGATTTGACACCTCATTCATGGGTCTACGACAAAAGATGTGGGAGGAGTTGCGTGCCGAAGTTTTGTCTAGGTGAATAGTAATCACAACACTAGAATGTACATTTCCTGAAGAAAATGTGAAGTGGTGCTTGCAGTGGCAAAACTCGCCGCTCGGTTGCTAGAGTGTGGTACATGATTGCATACGAGCCAACAAACATGTCTGTACGATGTTCTGGTGATGAGATATGGCTTATTCATGTGTTTGAATGGTTTCTAGGGTACCCTATATGGTTGCTATGGTGGGCTTATACAGTTTATGGGATGATATTTAAAGACTAGTTGACAGTCTGAGTCAAAAAGCCAAACTCCATGTTTCTACTATTCTCTGGAGCAAAGATATGGCTTGTAAATGTTGTTTTATGGTTGCTAGGGTTCCCTAAGTGGTTGCTAGGGCGCGGCTATGAAGTTATTATGTCACTACTTATTGGCTGTTTGATAGGCCGAGTCAAAAGAGCCCAACCCCAAGCGTCTATGACCTTCTGAGTCAAAGATATGATTTTACAAATTTTGTGCCAATGTAAAGTCTATGGGACATTTTTCGGCCGCTTTTTCGTCAGCTGTGCGAACAACGTACACC